>CM052545.1:28733601-28793894 GCA_028533065.1 Trachops cirrhosus | reverse complement strand
TCAGGTTCATCTTTATCAAATAAAAAAAAGAGGCTAAGGCTTGAGCTATATTGTGTGGAGAATTTGTAACCTTGAAAGTATGATTTGCAATGCGCTGGCTGGTAACAGAAAAGATAATTATAGCTTTGCACTCCTCTAAATAATTTCCTCCTTTTTAACATATGGAGTCAATATGCCATTAAACAAGCTGCTAGCTTGAAGCAATCCAATATGTTTAGAAGAAACATCCTCAGCACCGCACGCTTTAGTGGTACCTCACTGCAGTATGTAGCGATGGTGTCTTCCGGTTCTGCCAAGCTGCTGAGAGCAGGCGGCCAGCACATGTGTTACTTTCTAGTGATGCAGATACTCCTCTTTTATCCTGAGGTCATGTAGGTCTTTGAGAATATGCCTAAAAGTGTAAAGATCCTCTTTCTCTGTGGGAACTCTACACGTGTGGGTAAAAATATCCAGCATAAGTAATTCAGATCTAGTGTTACTTGTGTGAAATGATCTCATTGTTCCTCCTTAATGGGAATATTAATTGAAACATTTTTCCCTCAAATAGTTTTCCTCCTTATTTTATAAAAAAGGCAGGCACTTTCAATTCTCCTAAGAAGCCTGGCTTGCTAAGTTCTCCCCCAACCCCCACACTTTGTTTAAAACATGAGCTTTATTTCTGTGGATATTGGAATTGTAAAAAAAGTTGCGATCACACAGAAAGATCCATAAGTGACCGACAAGTCTGCAGATGACTCCACGTGCAAAACATCCTCAAGCATTTGGGCAGTGGGGTGGTAGTTAAGAATAATTTCCCAATCATGATTTTAAATTATTAAAGTTATAAGTAGTATTTGAAAGTGGTTATTGAGTAAGTTTATACACTCTCCATCAGAATTCAACTAATTTTGGTAGTAGAGAAATGCAGACATATTGGTTATTAAGTTTTTCAGGTTGCTAATCTGAAGAGAAATTTAATCACCCAGTATTGGTTATCATTGCTAAGAAGGAGGAACACTGCCCTGGACTGCTCAGGTCAAGGTGTTTGTTTTTGTTTTTTGGTATAACTAGTGAAGGACTCACAATGCCTAGTAACAGGGTACCATGGATGCTTCATTTCTGAAGAACATTGAGAATCTATGCAAGGCAAGCCCCCAGGTGAACTCCATGAGAGAGAAGTCTCCCTCTTCCATCCCTACCTCATCGTTAGGACAAACATTCTTTCTGTGTTTCCTTTTCCTATGAATGTGAGGGTTACAGTGTTTCTTCACATTGTTTATATGTAAAATGTCTTTTAGGCTAACCAGTATGCCAGAAAGATACACAGCAGGCTGCCAAAAGCCTTGTTTTTATGTTATCGTGACTGATTTAAATTAAACAATGTAATTCTGCACTGGGTCAAGCCTAACTCACTAGAGTCTATTATTATGGCTCTAGATCATAATGCCTTTTATATCCCTTATTTCCTTTCCTCTTTGCTTATAAAACCTTCATAGATTTTGAAGGGATGAGTTACTTAGGGATAGAACTAGTTTTTATCCTTTTCACCTTAACCTATATCCATTTCACAACCCATTTTATTGCTAGAGAAACTGCCTGAAAATAATTTTTTGGCAAATAATTGTATTCCTTTTTCCAGGATAAAAGCAATGGCAGGATGAAATTTTGGTATGCAGAGGCGTGATACCTTTCGGTTATCCAATCACTCATGTTGGAATACTGTAATAAAATAATAAGAAACAGTAGTCACAGTGAGATAGCGACATGCCCTGCCATCAGAGATTTCAGTCAAGAAGAGAAGGAAGTATATTAGAAGAGCAGATTCTCTGTACTTATGTGCGTGTGTCGATGTCAACGTGGGTGTTCGTATTCAATTGGCTTTTCCCTTCTTTCTTAATCTTGTGAAATGACAGGTTTTATCATGTCTGAAGTCACGTTTCTTCAGTACACAATGAGAAGAATTTGAAACTAGGGATTATATCCTCTGCTGAAGGGTTTGCAAAAACCGCACTGGTTACACATTAAGTAATGAGAGTGAACAAAAAACTCTCTACAGGTTTTACACAATGAAAAACAGATTGAAGCTTACAAGTAAACTGCTCTGGATATATTTTCCTTATAGATTTCAGAAACTTTTAGATTACCAACCTTGGAATTCCCTATGCATGCATTTTAAAATTAGAACATGTTTCTTCCTTTGAAAAAATACATTTCTGGATAAAGTATGCAAATAGGTTGCTCTGTTTCAAAGATATCATTATAATAAAACTCCATTTACATTAGCAAAATCCTAACTCTTAGTTTCACTTTTTTATTGTTGTTCAATTGCAAGAGAGTGTTATGCTAAGTGAAATAAGCCAGGCAGCAAAAGGCAAGCACCATGTGATCTCACCTATAAGTGGAACCTAATGAACAAAACCAGTGAGCGAAATAGAACCACAGACATGCCTTTTCTCTTTTTATTCCTTCTGTAGGGTTTCAAAGCGTAATGGGAGTTTTTTTAAAGAAACTACCAATTATATATTTTTGATAACAGGATAAATGAGAAATAAGTCAGAGGAATGCTAAATATATAGTGTGAGACTTGTTTTATTATCTAGAGTAGCATCAACAAAATGAGGTTTGATCTGTCCCGCTATCCCAGATTTCTGAGCCAAATTTCAAAGGAGAGCTAAAAGCTTAAAGATTCAGACTGGATATTTACATGTTCTGATATCTTAATTTAGAGTCAGTAGAGATGATTGTGAATTTATACTCATTATTAGTTTAGCAGACATATTTTAAAATGCTATTGAAATGTATTCTGATACTGTTTAGTTTATTTTTCCCCACAGAATTAGTTCTGTACATTTTAAGATACAATTTAATAGGTTGTTTTTCTTTTTAAAGGGACCATTTAGATTTCTAATAATGATGCTTACATATCTTTGTTTTTCAATGTTATTCAAAATTTATCTCACAAATAAACCTTATGAAAAATATTTAAATTACTGTCTACTATTGGAAAAACGCTGTGTGACAGAAAATAAAATGTGTCATTAATATGTCTGGTAGGTTTTTTTTTTTAAGATTTTATTTATTTATTTTTAGAGAGGGGAAGGGAGGGAGGAGAGAGAAACATCAATGTGTGGTTGCCTCTCATGTGGTCCCCATGGGGGACCTGGCCCACAACCCAGGCATGTGCCCTGACTGGGAATTGAACCTGCGATGCTTTGGTTCGCAGCCCACACTCAATCCACTGAGCTACACCAGCCAGGGCTATGTCTGGTAGGTTTAATCTCTCTAACAACTTAACTCTCCATTATTCTAGTGAATAATAAAAGCTCCTGTTGGAAGTAGGCTAACTCCATAACTAAAATTCAGTTCTAGATGATTACATGTAAAAACATAAGGCTTGTAACTTCTAATCATAGAAATATACCTCTCCTTGGATTTCTTCATGATACCACGTATGATTGATGTGCAATAGACATTAAGATGACATTAATTTATTTAAGACTTGCAAATTGGATTTGGAAACAACACAAAATAGAGTAAAATGAATGCTTAGGCTACAAAACTGTTAAAAGTCTTTTAGTACTGGTATGTACTAGTATGTTCAAATATGCAGGTTCAGTATCACATATTAAATGTGTTAGAAATTATCAACAGCCTATAAATTATGAATTCACATGATACGGATATTCCTTTTGATTTGTTTCATGTGGGTTCATGAATAGTACACCTGATTTATGCCCTCCTATGTTATACACACTTCTACACTGTGGGCAGGAATGCATGAAAACTTCAACCGCTGTTAAGTCAGTACTATCTACTCCACCTACTGTGGTAGGCAAATTCAGAGCAGGCATTTATGAATTTTAGTTTCATGAGAATCACCACTACTGGACATATAAAGGGACTCTGAACTTCAGTACTTTTCCCTTCAGTACTTTTAATTTGGATGTGAAGTCTACTGGAGACAAATGTATCCACTGTTATTTTCTTATTATACTCAAGGCATCTTTTTATTACTCCTATTCCATCGCCTATATAAGTTTTAATAAAGTGAAGTGATAACAGCCACCAGTGTAACACACTACAGCTCAGTTAGGGCTGGTTCTTTGTGGCATTTTACCAATAGCAGTACTAGGTCGTTTCATATCATTATATTTCTAATAAAACTACTTTTTAGTTGAGAAGTAGGTCAGAGGAAGCCTAATAAAAGAGCAGGAGAAAGAAGAAAGAAAATCAGGAAAAGGTATGTGAATATACTGAAAACCACTGAATTGCACATTTGAAGTGGGTGAGCTGTCTAGTACGTGAACTATGTGTTAATCAAGATGGTAAAGAAAAACAAGCAAGGGGCAGGCGAGTGTGCGGTGCACAGCAGACACCTGCGGAGCCACATCAAGGTGAGTGCTTAGTGTGAACATCTCGGGCTTGTTTAGGGTGCTTCCGTCAAAGTTTTCAACTACATGGAACACAATCAACATAATTACCTTTAAAAATATATTTCAGCCCTGGCTGGGTAGCTTAGTTGGTAAGAGCATCGTCCCAATATGCCAAGGTTGCAGGTTCAATCTTCCATCGAGTACACACAATCAACCAATGAATGCAGAAATAAGTGGAACCACAAATCAATGTTTCTCTCACTCTTCCCCTTTCTCTCTCAAAATCAACAAAAATATGTATATATATTTTATATATCATATAAACCAAAAGTTGTTTTATTAGAAACAAAAACTGAAATTGACTCTTACAAGACTGATCAAGAAAAAAGATTAATAAGCAAATAAATAACCAAATAAATTAAAATAGGAATATCATTAAAAGCTTAACAGATATTAAAGTAAGATCAAATTTGAATATCTATGTAATAAAAATATAAAAATTCAGTTGAAACTTCCAACTAAAAATATTTGGAAAAATGTTATTCTGAAATTCATATATATAATGACAATCTTTCATTCTAGGAATGAAAGTTTAAAAAGGCAGGTTTTAAATATAAAGCAAAAACTAAAGCAAAAACCTGGATAAAATAAATTAGTTTAGTGCACTAGTACAAGGGAGCAGGGTAAAGATACAAAGAAAAAGATGCATTCAAATGCTGGAATAAAAAGGGTACATGAAGAAATAACAAAATGGCTGGAGCTGAGAGTTCAATGTGATAGAAATTAGGTTGGATAGTAGGTAGTTTTCAGAACTCCAGAACTTTAAGAAGATTAAGAAGTTTGCAATTTGTATGACGCTCAGTGGGGGAACTTGAAGCATTAGTAGCAGTGGGAGGGCACTGGAAAATCTGAGGGACAATACAGGAAAGCTCTATACCTTCCTCTCAATTTTCCATCAAACTAAAATTACTCTGAGAAGTCTTTAAAAATCAAACAAAAATAGGCTTTTTATTGGTTATTTGAGCATATAATAGTAGAAGTAAAATTGTTATTTTTTTGATTCAGGTATTCACATATTCTTAATTCACTTAATTCTTATCTATATTTGTCTATAATACTCTATAACTATTATTTTCTGACTATTGTAGCTTTCCCAGTCCTAATAGTGCATTTTTGCACTAAATGTACAAAAATTCCATTCTAATACAGAATAAAATTGATCTAATTAAAAAGAGCTCCACAAAAGTTCCATTGAAAGGATTCTCCCTAAAACTGTAGATAATCCAAAAGTTGACTTTAGAACTTCAAAATTAAAGCATAGCACTATATGATCTCTGGTTTAATTTTTTTGGTTTCTTCATTAATTTTAGAAGATAACTTTTAATGACTGTATTTCAAGCACAGTTTTCAATAATTACAACACACTAAACTTCAAAAGTGAAGCCTGCTTTGTGTTCCATATAAAGAATAATTTGATTAAATAATTTTAGCTGACCTTGTACAAAATATAGCAAAACTTTAGTACTCATTTACAAAAAATAGTTTTAATATTTTTAGGTGACTATATTTGATATAAAAGTAGTTTTTAAATGTTTTTGAACCTTTGTTAAATTAAGTTGATGATGGTCAGCAAAGAGAAAACCACCATTCTGGAATGCTTAAGTATGATTTCTATTCAATATCAGCTTCACCACAAATTAAGGAAGTATAATTATTCTGGTTACATGTATCTATAAATTTTAAAAACTGTGTGGAAGGTTAGGGTGGGAAAGATGGGGGGAGAGTAACAGGAAAGAAATGAGGACAACTGTAATTGCACAACAATAAAAAAGTAAAATATGATAAAACAAGAAAAACTTATCTTCTATTGTAAAATTTAGCAACCAATTTGCATACAATTATAAATTCCAAGGGTCTTTACACTTTCCAAGGGTCAAACACAGATGCTTGATTTTTTAGGAATATCAATTTTCTATAGCAATGGTGCTCAACAAAAATTTATATTTACAAAAATAAACATCAAAGCAGATTATTTTATCTTCAGTATTGAACTTTAAATCTATACTTCAGTAATAAATAATTGCAAATCAATAGTGCTAAGTAAAATCAATCAAAACATTTGAAATTAACTTACTGATTTTCAATTTGAACCATCTGATCAGAACTATAAATTTAACATATTTGCAATATTTGCAAAGTTCAAATTTAATGGAGGCAATGTATTAATAGCTAATCTTGTGATTTTAATCTCAGCATAAGAAAACTGGAATTTTAAATGAGTAAAATTAATTTGAAGAAGTTATTTGATGTAAATAAAGATTCATATTCCACAGAGTAATGAGCAAATTCTTTCTATACCTATAAGGCATTAAGTCATCATGTCCAGCACAGTCTTTTTGAAATATTTACTAAAGTTTGAAGTAGATAGTAATGCTTTGCCTCCAGATTTGTGCTGTCTGATTTTCGTTTAATCAGGAATACCACCATAACCCTCAGGGCAGATGAAAAATGTCAAGGCTTGGACCCATTCCACATTTGTTATCAACTTTCTTTAAGAACTTAAACCCAGTACATAATATTTTTCTTGTTTTTGAAATACACAAAATTTAAAACCATAAGTACCTACAAATTAATATCCCAAAAATAAAACTTAAAATCCCTATAGCAAGAACATTCAGCAGGGCTGCTCAGCATCTATTTCATGCATATATTTCACAGACACTTATCCAAAGATTTGCCATTTGTACGTCTGAGCCAAATGGCTGGTTGCCTGGAGGTGTTATATATTTCACAGGCCACAGCATCAGCGACTAGACCACTGACTACACAGGCATCCTGACTCAACACTTCTCTCTCCAACCAGAAGAAATTAACTGCCCCCCGGCCTCTAGTGTCTAAGCATGATTTATCTATTCAAAGAGTGTCCTTAAAAGGGGGCTGTGGCTAATATTCTGTCTAGAAAATTATGGAAAAGAGGTTTTTTCACTATTCATGTTTGACCTTAAGGTGTTAATCATATTTCAAAGCAAGAGCACCCTTTGCATGCATTTTACATATCACTACTAGATGAGATCAAGGCAGAAGGTGTAAGAACCAGTGGTGGTTTATGGCTTCATTTAAGGTACTTTAAACAACACTTCAATTTAAAGCAGTCCATGATCCAGAACAATACCAATCCATACAGAACAGAATGTCAACAGGATTAAACCAAGACTGGTGTAGGCAAAAAATGAGATGTCTCATCACCCTAGCTTAAAGTATTTTCATTTCCGGAAAAATATTCGGCTAAAAATCCAAGAAGTAGGTTGATGTTACAGGTACTATATCAAGAACTGCACTGAATACAAACTAATTTACCCATAAATAGTCTAAGTCATTGACTTGTTACATTTTAAAAACTTTTAATGTAAAGAGTGTCTTTTATAAAATATTTAAATAATAAATAATTCTGAAAAGCTACAGAAGCAATTGATAAATCGCATCTTCACAGAGCCATTTCCTTCCTGTTGTTCACATAGGGAGCCCACATTCACTTGGCACCAACAAGTATTAACACTTCTCACACGTCAGGTGACCTTTGATGAAGGCACGGTCAATGGTAGTCTTGTTTAAGTGGTGACTAGTCCAGGAGTTGGAGTGTGACTGTTCTCCAGGACTCTTTTCTCACAATCAATTTAATAGGAATACCAGTGAAGATAAAAGCAGAAATTATAACAGAAGCTTATTATGTCAGGTATTTTCCTAAATGATGTACGTGATTTCTTTTTTCCTTACAAAACCCTGTCTAGATTATAACTCAAAGCAGCATGCAGAGCTCTGTTGGATTACTAGCCAGTGTGCCTTTGCAGAAGCATCAAAAAACAGGAATGCTTCAGGCAGTTGATGAGACCATTAGAAGTTACTCTAAACTAGTGAGGCACCCACTGGACACTTTCACTTTCTATAGATTCAATATCATTGTGTCAATATGAAATGTGAAATAAATGGAGACCATTGATAGTATCCCTAGAAATATATTTACTGTCAGCAGATAATATTTTTTCCAACACTATTCTACAGAGATTCTAAAAAGTACATATCAGAGTATGAGTAGATGTATCCATTTTGGGGATCATCAATATAAAATATGAAGTGCCACTGGAAAGAGACCGATTCTCCATAATACACAAATCATTCTCAACGATCAAGTTTTCATAGGGGGAAAGGGCACTTTAAATTTATATGTTTTCTTATCAGAATATTCTCCCTTTTGGAAGATAAAAATGCCTATACCATTAATCATTCAGTATTTTGTCCTCTTTTCCTTGACAGTAGCATTTCATGGAAACAATCTAGTTGGCAACACAAAAGAAATTATCAGGGAAAACCTCTTATTTCTCATCATTTGGGAAGGTTTGCAAAAATCTCTTTTTAAATAAATCATTCTTATGGTTTAGACTTTGCCAATCTCAGTTATGTCATCTGTAATCAGTATTCTATCACTTTTCCTATAGCAACAATTTTCATTTTGATGTAAAAAAGCATGTTTACTTATTTTGTAGTTGAAAAGGATTCATAGTTAAAATTCACAGTTGTTTCTGCAATCCATTCCTAAGATTTAAGAGACAACTGTTTATATATTCTTTTAAATAAATTATCATAAATTAAAAGTCAGTGAATAATTAATAACTGAACCTAAACTAAAATACAGTGGTATTATATATTATACAAAAATATGTCTTTTCTCTACTAGGAACTCACCATTAATTTATGCATGAAGTGTTTTAAATATCAGGGAGCCATTCTGTCATACATTATACTGATGATATAGGTAATTTTAATATACACTAACATTTTATATGTACCAACCATATGATACATATTTATTACATACCTAAGTAACACAGCTTAAAAACTATAATACTTCTGAATGTGGTTTGTAAATTTAAGTCAAATGAGTTGAACAGACATTTCAAGTTTCTTATCATGTATGATAAATTCAAGATGAGTAATGCAAAATGCTGTGCTTCAAGAGGCCTTAAAATTGAGAGAAGGAAGCAGTAACATGACATATATGCACACTAATTAATACATAAGCAAGACTTTGAGGGTCTCAAAAGGGAAAAATACCCTTTTATGATCCATGAAGTCTTAATCAAATACATAACATTTGAACAAGCGGATAGATAGGTAGAGAACTAGAGGGGTATTTCAAGTCATGAACTAATGCATAGAGACAAGACAATGCTAGATCTATTTAAGAATATTAAATATTCTTTTGCTTGGCTTGTTTATAAATACATGTGACAAAGAAAAGAAAATGCATTAAAGATGGTTGAAAATGCTGCAGACTGTATTCAGCATACATTGCTTAGTTCTTGCTATGCTCACTCTCTGTCTCTCTCTCTCTCTCTGGGCATGTAAGGAGCATGATCATAACCATGTTTTTAAAGATAATTTTGGTACAAAAATACTTAGAGGCATAACTTGCAGATGGCAATCAAGTAAAACAATTTCTTACATCCTTGAATAGAGCCATAATAGCCCAAGAAAATATATATATATTACATTTAATAAATCCATAAAATAGACAAAAGCAAAGAAGATCTGCAAAATGGCAAATAATCATTTACACTGCTAAGTCTCAGCACAAAAATACTCAGCACAGCACAGTGAAGTACTTATTGATTTTAAAGGTAATGAGTCTTATAAATTGTGCACACAGATTGTGAGAGCAGGAGAGGAACCAATGGTTCCGTCATGGCAAAGCCCCATGTGGTAATCAACATAGAGAAAGGAACTAAAGAAATTCTACAAGCAAATTATATTCCCATGAAAAAGACTTAAGAATGAGGCCTATTTCCAGGGATAAACAGGGCTAAAGGAGGTATGAAAATAAATTCTGCAAACTCAAAAGAGTGACTGAGATAATCTAAGAAGATTTAAGTTTTTATGCTAATCACATCTTCTTCCTGCTTTTAATCTATCTAAAAAGATAGATATTATTTTCACCTATTTATTTGTAATTTTACTCCCACATTTGTCTTCATGTATTCAACATTATTGTTATTTTATTTGGAAAGTAACACTGAATGCATGAATAAAAAGTAATTACTTTGAAGGATTGACAGGCTAAGATCTTAATCACTAAGAGGTTTACAGCCAGTGATTTCCTTTATGTTCTTAGGTAAAACAAGAATTTTGCCCTTTTAGACTGAAAGGTAGTTAGCAGTAAAGCTTTGAAAGACTGTACAAGGGCTAATTAAACTAATTATAACTCGATTCACTTGTCTTAGTACACAAGTACTTCATAGAATTCATCACGTGAAACTCTGAAACTCCGCAGTCACCTATATATATTGTCAGTCTATTTCACATCATTCGTTGGCATCTAGAGCAACGGTTCTCAGGGCCAGATTCATATTATAGTGACCAGGGGGCTTTAAAAAATAAAAATATCAGAGTTCCAAAATTAATTGTATCAGAAATTTAGGGGATAAGACCAGAGCACTGATGTGTTTTCAAAGTATTCCCAGGTGATAATACTGTCCGTGAATGATCAGAACAGCAGAGACAGAGGCAGCACATGTATTATTTCAGAGCATGGGAAGGCTTTAGAATTAGCCCGCATGGATTCAAATCCAAATGTTGGCACCAGCTAATCTATAATTTTTGGCATGTTACTTATACTCTCTAGGCTTCAGATTTGTTCACTTCTTGCTATTGATTTGTTTTGTTCTCAAATGGGATAGAGAGTAGTTGTACAGATTAAACAAATTAGTACATATAACACTTTAAAAAGTTCCTAGTACATGGTAAGTAGTCAGTAAACTGAATAATCATAGTTACCTATAAACAAATAGTTGACATGAATAAAAAAGATATTGCAGAAAAAAACTGATAAGCATTTCTCCCCATAAAAATCATTACTCTCAAATCAAAATTATATTTGTGAAAATATGGCCCTATTTAATTTAATAACATCAAAAGGAACTGATTGGTAAGATGATATGCCACAAACCAATTGTAGTATATATCTATATTTTATATAGTTGTGGTATATTATATTAATGATTTATTCATTTACCATTAAATTTAAAATATATATTTACTATTAAATTAATATGTTAAATATAAATATAATAAATATAAATTGGCTGGGGAGCTAGATGTCTGATCCTTGGTGTATATTTTCTTTTCTTGAGCATTTTTAAGGTACGACTCCCTGTTTTATTTTACTCAACCCTGTTAAAAAGCAAGGTATCAATGGGATTTTGTTTTTGTGGTGGTTCCTTTGAAATGTTGTCTTTTTGTTTAGTTATTTGCCTGAAGGCCCAGAGGTAAACTATTAAAGTCTAATAGTTTTCCAGAGTACATTTTGGGTTAACTTTCCCATCATAGGTAGCATTTTTACAGGACTTCCTTTATTTGGAGAGATTTGTTCACTCTGAGGATTGCTATCTCCACAGCTTCATGCTCTGAAAAGATGTATTGATAAGAGGCTTGCTTATTCAGCAAGCAATGTACCAGTGGAGTGTGATACTTGGTTGTCTGTTTTATCTGCAGATGTGAATGGACTTTGACGATATCTAATGTTGCAGTTTTCCATGGTACAACAACATCATAAATTCTAATTAGGTCAAAGGAAGGAGTACACTGCAAAAGGCAGCAGCTCAGGGTACAGCAGAATGTGTGACGGGGCCCTGACACCAGCGACACCTGAAATCCTCCACCTGAAACAGGACTGACTGAAGGACAAAAAGCTAGAATTCAGAGGAAACGTTCTTATTACCTGTTACCTGGTAATTCTAAGGTCTGCCTATAGACCTATAGACAAATCCTGATTTGCTACAGCTTGATGGGCAGATCAAATGACCCTACACATAATGAGGCCAATGCGCAAACTTTGCTGGAACAAAGATAAGAGACTTACTGGAAGATGGGCAGGCCACCTAAGACAAAATGACTGCACATATTTATCATTTTCCACATTTTTAAAGGCACATCTGTCTGTTTTTTCCCTAGTTTATACACAAGTTTTCAGAGAGGCCAGTGAGACTCTCTGGCATTCTGAGTTTTTCAGAATATCTGGGGTGGCCATATGCTACTACTTGTATTTATGATTTCTCTCCTTTGGATTACAACAAAATGTTGAGCCAGTAAGTTAACTTAGACCAGCTTAAATAATAATTCAAATAAATTATCCTCTTAATGCTACGCTTTCTCTTCCCAAAATGCATTTTCCCAACTTTCAGATCCTGATCCACATCTACACTTTGCCAACGGAGGCACTTCTATCACACTTGGTCTGTAGTTTATCTCCATTCCTTCTCCACTGACGTAAAGATCCTGTGAGATGCTCCTTATTTATGTGTCTTGTCCACTGTTAAAAATATTTAAAAAATTAACTGATATAAAGATGCAAAGGGCAAAAGACTGAGGATCATCTAAGTGGCATTCACTAACTCTACACTTGTTCTTCCTTGTTACATCATGAAGTATACCACTACTTGAATATTCGTGGATCAATGATACATAAAAATAAAACAGAAAAATCAATGACCCCAGGACAAAGTATGACAACTGCCACCTTGCTTGAATAAAAGAATCTAGAATCAGTAACATTTAAATAAAAAACAAGGATAAGTTTTGGTGGTAGGCAGAATTATGGCCCCCAAAGGTATCCACATGCTAACTAACCCTTGAATCTGTAAATATGTTATTGGCAAAGAGGAATTAAGATAGGAAATAGAATTAAACTTTCTAATCAGCTAGCCATAGAGTAAGACCATCCTGTATGATGTAGGAAGGTGCAATCACAAACGTCCTAAAGGGAAAGGATGGGGCTCACGGGGAGTCGGAGTCAGAGCAGTGTGACCACGGAAGTGAAGCACTGAGAGAGAGGCAGCATGGCTGGCTCTGCAACTGGAAGTGGCCACAAGCCACGGAATGTGGATACCGGCTCCAAATGGGAAAAGGCAAGCTTTGCTCCTAGAGCCTATGGAAAGGAACACGCTTTCTTGATACCTTGATTTAACTCAGGAAGACTGGTGTTGGACCTCTAACTTACAGAACTGTAAAATAATAATTTTGTGTTGATTTAAGTGCTAAATTTGTACTAATTTGTTATACCAGTAATAGAGAACTAATACAGTAATCAATATTCAATTAATAGTGAATAAAACCATAGACTTTCATAAATGATATTATCCTCTAAATTTACATTATTTTAATTTTACCCAGGGATGTTTTCTTCATGGAAAGCTGTATTTTGAATTTTATTCTTACATATCTTTAATCTCAATTACATTTCTTTAAAGGTAAAACCAATTTTACAAATTTCTGTATCTTTTGTTTGCTCATGTTAAAAGAACTATTTTAGGTAAGTTAAAATGTATTTTTTAACATCTAGCTTAGGTTCAAGATGCTTATCTATCAACTTATATAACATAAAAACCAACTTTTATTTTTCACCAAACTTGCAAAACAAAAATGCAGCATCCAACTGTAATGTGTGAAAATGTAAAACACACTTTAAAACTCAAAGTTGAAATTTCATTTAGGCCAGTCACTAACAATTAGGTAAGAGAAATTATGTAAGAAATTTAAATTCTAGCACTTGCTCTGCATTTTCAAAGTTGCTAAAAGCACTCAGGTGAAAATAACTTGCAAGTGTAACTGCTTTTCTCACTTATTAGAGAAGAGAAAGACCAACGGGAACAAAAAGGTACATTTTCCATTACCTAATGTCCTTACAGAACTAAGATCTTTCATTAGCTCTAAGATAATGTTGAATGCAATTAATAGTTTATTAAATTTGCTGAAATATATATTAATTGGGCATTTTCATTTTCATAAAGCTCCACTTTAAAAATACATAACAAAAGGATAAAGGATAACAAGAGTATATTGACTACTTGAAATTATGTGATATTCTTTTTGAACTTAAATGAATTTATAATTTGATATGAACAGTGTAAAACAGGGCACATTTATTACATATTTTGTAATCGGAGAACATATTAACTGGGTTACAAACTCTGGAGTCACTTTGCCTTCTACTAAAGCCTGTTCTCCAATTTATGAGTGACTAATATTTGTCATGAAAACCTCCAACCCTTGGTTGTCTTATGCAAATACTTCAGAATGGTGTGGAACATGTGAGATGATGCTTATTAATCACTTAAAAGGTGCCTGGCATGTGGCAAGCACAAGTAAATTTTAATGATTGCATTTTACATTTTATATTTTAACATCATCGTTTTGTGTTGGTGTGTTATGTAAGTATATATACATACACGTATCTAGAAAGATACAAAGGTGTAGTATTAATTGTACAAATAAAAAATGACTAATATGCCCAGTAGTAACTTGAGTTATTAATAAGCAGATTGCTTGATCATATCTCCAAATTGCTGTAAGACATTTTGAGTATTTTGCAGATATACATTTCTCTATTGGCCTGATATTCTACTGCTTGCAACTTCTCAAAGAACCAAAGCAGTATATCAATGTAATGTGATTTTTCCACTTCTTTTTGAGCGATTAAATGCATTCATAATTCACTCCAATTTTCCATGCTTATTGTTACAATAAGACACCACTAATTACATTTATCCCATCTTTCAGTTTATCCGTCTCATCAAATGCTTCAGGTATAAATAATATGCCTCTTTTTTGCAGAAGTTACTCATTTTAGTTCTATTATATCTTATTGGTTACACAGTCAGACCTGTGCGGGGGGCTGGGAGGGGCTAGAAAAGCATATGAATACCAGGAGCTGAGGGTCATTGGAGACCGTCTTGGAGGCTGGTTACAATAAGGAGAAAATACTCTCTGGGTCATGGGAACCACATGCCTCTTTTATTTTCTGTGTTAGTCAACCTCTCTTCACATGTCACCTTCAGTGTAAACACAGTGTTGGTTCACATCATTCTCACTTTTCACTGAAGTGCTCTATTTTGCTCCCATGTCAGTAATCACTCTCCCTGTAATTTCAGTCGATGGAAACCAGGAGGTTACTTTATTCTACCCCAACTGTCAATGATTCCAATCCCCTAATAATTAAATGGGAATAATAAGAATCAGATACATAAGACCTATCATCTTTAGAAATAATGCTACACCAAGATTGTCTATGTGTAAAAACTTTCAAAACCAATACAAATCGTCAAAATAAACTATATTTGGACACTTGTTATTTATCCAAGAAAAACAGCATATCCTAATTCTTCCTTTATCCACCGAATTTGGTAATAAAATTGAGGATTCTAAAAGCCCTTAAACATGGGGAAGGAAGTACTTGTTAGATATAGCGACCAAGGCAGGGAAAGGAAGCAGAGGCTCACTATTTACTCTGTCTTAGGTATCAAAACAGGATAGTGTGAGCTTCCTCTTGGTAGTTGGACAGGTGTGATGTTAGTGACTCTCCTTTGTTCATAATTTGACTATCTGGGAACCTCACCACTGTTCTCACCAGAAGTCCTGTTGAGCCTCAGGCAGTCATCCAAAGAGCAAACTGTCCTAAACTTCACTGGCCTTGTGAACAGGATATTTCAAACCTCCAACAGTGGTCCCTCTGCTCATATCCCATCACTGGAAGCTTTTAAAGGATGAAGACTGCTGGGGAACCATCCAATAACATGCTTTAATTGCCTTTGGGACAAACAAACATCAGTATCTTTACAAAGATCCCAATGTGCAGCCAGGGTTTAAAGCTACTATTTTAGAATTTTACCACTTCAAACATCATACTTCCTTAGAAAAGCAGAATTTCAGGTCTTTTCCAGAGGTTGGGTGAATCTGAAGCTGCATTGTTAATAAGGCTCTCAGAGGATTTATAAGCCCAATACTGTTCAACAAGCCTGGCTCTAGGGTTCTAGGGTAGATGTCGGCCCACATTTTGAAGAGCCAAATAGTGAATGTTTTAGGCTTTGTGAGTCTTGCAATCTCTTGTCAGGACCTCTTAACTCTGCCCTGTAGAGAAAGCACCCACAGACGATACAGAGTTGGGCAAAAGTAGGTTTACAGTTGTTCGTATGGAACATGACACAATAATTAATAAGTAATAATACAAGAATAAACTGTGTTTTGTGTACTCATAGCTGTAAACCTACCTTTGCCCTACCCTCTGTGTAAATGACCAAAAACGGCTGTGTTCATAAAACTGTATTCATGGACACTGACATTTGAATTTCATACAAGTTCCATGTGTCATAAAATGTTACTCTTATATTTATTTTTTAATCATTTAAAAATGTGAGAAAAATAACTTGCCTGGGCTGTATATATATTAGCAAGCAGCAGGCCACAATTGCTGTGCAGGCATTAATTTTCCAAACCTTGCCCTAGAAGTTACATTAGGTTATCATATTGACAGACTTAAAGAATGCCAAACTCGCGTCCCTTCTTTATCCTCAAAGGGAGACTTTAAATGAGAATAATTTTCCATGCTAAGTGGAAAATATAGGTTGGATAGTAGTTTTCTTTGAAGAAAATAGTCATTCTGAATATTATATCATATTTTGGGGATTCTTATGATTACAGGTCAGTAACTAAGAGCTAGACCACCCTGGAGAGACTGAAAAAAAAATCAAATTTCTCATCCTATGAACATGATGATTTAATCTGTAATATAAGACCCACCTCACATACTGTCTCCTTGTAAGGCCCTAGGTCAGCCAATTGACGTCCACTGGGGTACTGTTTTTAAACACACGCACTCTATGGCTACAGAATACCAGGAACTGGGTCAGCTTTCCCCCAAAGATACTCATGTCTATCGCAACAATAATACTGTCTTGGAATATACTATAATTTTAATGTATTCACACAAAATATCTCTACACCTAAAATTTAGTTCTTCTCTTCTTAATTATAAAATACAGGAAAAATTATTGATTTTTTAAAACAACATCAAATGCAGGTGAAAAATGTTTTTTGCATTTCTTTTATAAAATTTATAATAACCAAAATGTTTAAGACTATCCCCAACAACAGAACAAAAAAAGTAGAGAGGAGTTTTATGCAGATGAGATTTAAGATTTCTAAAAAATTAATATATAAAATTCTGAAAAGTCCAAAAATTAAATATACTTAATTTAAAATAATTTCCTGACTGAAAGCAATAAAAATATGAATATCATAACATATGAACTGAAGAGTCATGAAAAGCCAACTCCTCAGAAAAGATAACTTGATTAAATAGAGTACACTTTATAAGAGATTAGACTAATAGCTACATAGCAATTTTATTCATTAAATAGTCATTTAATTCTTAGGAAGTATCAGGCATCCTGCCAGATTTAGAGAATACAATGTCCCTAAGTTTTGGAACTAATAGTTTAGTAGGGAATACAGATTAGAAAAACCACTAGTTGGATGCCCCATAAATGTAAGGGCCCATGGGAATAGCAAATGACACAAAAGGCAATGTAACATATATCATGTTATCAGTTGTTTTTTCCTGGAATATTAAAAGTTTGCTACTCAAATTAATGATCCCAAAATACAGAAAATATTATGTTTTAAAGAACCAAGAAATATCTTCAGTATTTAGTACAATGTCACAACTTCTTTCTCTGCCAACACTGACCTAAATAGACAAATGTTTGTACATTCTCATAGACTTGATATTCTTGTGGCAAAAATTCTAGTTGATTGAATTCAAAATAATGTTTCTAGAACACTTGTCAATAAAATTGGCAAGGCTGATTTCTTTACTAAGAATGTAACTGGTAGTCAGGAAGTCCTAAATTCCATTTTTAGTTCACCATTAATTCACTTTCTATCTTTGGTAAGCACATATATTATGAATGTATTCCATGTCAAACTATATGATCTATCTTTAAACTTTATTTTTACACTCATGCAACTGTTTTATTTTCCAGAATTATGGAGTTTGGTTTTATAATGGCATAACCAATAGAGCTTAGGAAACTATAGCTATGACTTTAAATTTATGGGGCAAACCAAAGAATGATTTATAACTACAGAGGTAATAAAAATAGGGTTTGCTTAAGATCTAATATGTTGGGAGTTTAAGCTACTGTGTTGCTAAGACCACAAACTCCAAAATAAAGGGTTCATCAAATCTTTAATTAAAAAATATTAAAATTTAAAACCTTTCAGAAGAAGATGAATCCAATTAAAGTACAATTTTATTCATTTAACTACTATTTTGATATGTGTTGCCATGCTCAGTTATCTTAATCCAGAATATTGAAACCATTAAACTCTAAATTCTCATCCAAAGCCCAGTTTCAAATTATTCTCTTCACTAAGAGTCATCACAAACAACACCTCATATGGAAACTGCTATATGGATTCCAGTTACCCATCAACAAGGTAAAGAATCCCTTCATTTTTTCCTCTTGCCCCCTAATCCCGGCTTCAGCATCCTAACTTTCCTAAACTGTTCAATGGGATTTTGGTTATTTGTTTAGATTTGTAAAGTGGGTCTAGATAGAATCATAATGCCAATTGTGTGTGTTTTCAATGCAAATTGGGATTTCTACTCACTTAGTAGTGAATATACATTTTGATTATAAGAGTCCGACGGCTGGAAAGGGGCAGGGGATGAAAGATGGTTAAGGGACTAAGCAAAGAACATTTATGCACAACCCATGGACACTGACAACAATATGGGGATTGGCTTGTTCAGGGGAGAGGGTGGGGCTTGGTGGAGGTGGGGAAAGGGAGAAAAAGCAGGAACAACTGTAACAGCATAAACAATAGAGATAAAATTAGAAAAAAAGGGAGAGCTGCAGTTGGTTTGCATGAAGAAGAAGGCGTGGGGTTGAGGCATTCTGTTTCGTGTTCCTTGAGATGCAGAGTTTCTCTGTCCTCCGGAGGGCCACTTGTAGCTGCTGCACTATCCTGCTTTTCACGTCCCAGCTCCAGCTGTGAAAGTCTTCCATGACATAATGTCACTTCAGAGAACTGCACTCCTGGGTTTGACCTTAAATAAAAATTTCATGGCCCCATGAAGCAGAAGCTCCATCATCTATAGATGTTTAATGGTGGAAGAGCCACCAGGTGGAAGAAACTTGAAGATGGTGGGGGAAGGAGACTCACCCCATTTCTTCAGCTGTCACAGAGAGCTCAGCATGAGCCCTCAGAGAATCTCAGGCTGAAGACAGGGTAGTTTAATTTTTTAAATGATAAAAGATATTAAATCTTTAGAAGCCCCCAAAATGACAAGTGAAAGACAGGGCCATGAATTTTTTAATCTGGCAGTTTATTAGATAAATAGGAATGAATTTAACTTGTGTTCTAAAACTTCTTATGAAGAAAGTTTAGATTTGGTATTTATAAAAACATACTTTATGGAAACACAAGATCAGGATTAACAACACTCAAATGTCAAAAGGGTGAAACATAAGTGGTATAATTTCCTTATAAATCCCCTGTTCTGGGGATGGATTGTTTATAGGCCAGTATGAGTAATGTAAATTAGGTAGAAAGAATAAAATTCTCACTTTTTTGCAACTATAAATATTTTAATGATAAAATGCATGAGATAACATTTCTCTTTTAAACAATAAATGTCTATTTCTGTCTTATTTTAAGCTACTATGTGGGCATGGGTTGGGGGAACCATCAGTCCAATTTAAACACTGCTAAGTTTGATCTAATATTGCTGCTTGAATTAATTACAGTTTTGAGGTACAATAAAAATATAAATGAATTCTCCCTTCCTTAAGATTGACCAAATTAAATTAAAATATTGCTTAGTTAAATTGTACTAAACCATTATTTACTTCTTCTCTGTTCAATTCATGTGTATTATTATGAAATTGAATGAGGACTAATTCAGCTAATTGCAATTCTTTTTTAAAAAAAGATTTTTCTCGATAGATAATCCAAGAGTCTATTAAAAGAAACATACTTTCAGTAGCCAAGGAATTCATATCAATTTTCAAGGGAGCAAGAGTCATTAGTGTGTTCTTAGCAGAAGATTTTAACTAAGACTTAACCAGGACCTTAGATTTCCATAGCAAATTGTTCCCTAATGTAGGCTGCTTAGGAGTGCCGTAAAATGCTCTTGCAAATCCAAGATCGATTGTAACTATTACAGTTTCATAAAACTTTGCAAAATTTCTGTAAAGTTAGGGAAATGAAACCAAAACAGCACGCAATTCTAGATGACACATGGATTTTTATTTAACCAACCTTTGCAATAGTGCTTAAATGGTTAGGGTAGCAGCAGGCTGCAAGGTGACAATATGAGTCATGGAGACTTTGCAAACTAGGAATCAAGTCCTCATAGCACCCATTCCATATGGTCATAAATGAGAAAGGAGAAGTGTGTTTATAATGAGAAAGGAGAAGTGTGTTTATAATGTTACCTTGAAATTCCAGTACAATATATTATATTTTCAGAGTGCAACCCTATCTAAACCATACAACACCCCTGTGTGATAGGTAAGATTATCATCTTTTTGCAGAGGAAAATGATGTTGCACAGATGTTAAGTGACTTGCCAGGAGCCAGAGCACATTACAGTGCCAAGCTGGGATCAGCCTGCGAAAGCCTTTGATTCTCAGAATGTGCTCAGAACCTATTGGCGGTAGAATCAAGAGAGCAGTTGTGCAACTATAATACCATCCTTTTTGTGTTTACATTTAAAGAGAGTCTTTTAGAAGATTTCTATTAGGCAATAATACTGAGAAGTAATAGAATATAGAAAGAGTGAGGCATATCCCAGAGAAAAAAATTCCCTGTAGCATGTGAATTACCCCAGAAACACTTGGAGGAGACATTGATAGTAAATTATACAATTACTCCTTTCTCGTCATCTAATGCTGCATAACAAGTCATGCCAGAACTTTCTGGCTTAAAATAATGGCTGTTATGTCTTACAGTTTCTGTGTGTTAGTGGTTTCCATGTGTTATCAGCTTTGGTCTAGGAGGGTCTCGGATGCAGATGCATTCTTGCAGTGCCTGGAGCTGGAGTAGCTGAGGACTGTTTCTCTTCATGTGGCCACAGGACCTCTGCACAGAGCCCTCCACGTGGACTCTGGGATGGTGCCCTCAGGGTAGTCAGAACACTTACATGGTAGCTCAGAACTCTAAAGACTGTTCCAGCAAGTAAGACAGACATTGCACTGGCTTTTCTAACCTACCCTCAGAAGTCATACAGTGTTGCTTCCTCTGCTTTCTACGGGTTACAGTGAGTCACAACCCACTCCCAATGTGCTCTGCCATTCCAGTGAAGGCATATATATATGAGGGCTGATGGGATTAATGTCAAGGCCCTAGTGTAGAAGAGTTTACAGAATGAGAGATATGTGAAGCACATTTGTGAAATAAAGCCCACTGCAACAACTCACAGTAAAGCAAGAGTCTTTTGTAAATGATGACAGAAAGAACTGGAGAAGGGGTTTCATGGGTGCATCACATCCATGCCCCGCTGACAACGGCAGATATATAATTGGATGATTTTCCTCTTAAGAAAGCCTATAAGGACATGAAGTTTATACAGCTGCCCCAAGATGAATGGGATACTAGATTCCTCTTTAAAGATGATGGTTCAAAGGGGATTATAGTGTGGGGGAGAGGGCAGGAGTTGAAAGCCATAAAAAACAGCATGTTGGTTCAGGCTTGTCACTGATGATAATAACTTGGCATTAAACTATATGGTGGAAATGCGGAGAGGATAGAGGAAGGACAAAATGAGCCATTCCTCCCCATCCTATGGAAGCGGCAGGATATGTACTGTATTTACAGTGTATTCCACTGGGAGTGAAATTCTAAATATAATCTTAGATTTTCCTTGGTCTCTACAACTTTGCTCTAAATGGGAATACTCAACTGACTAGTGCTCCTATTCGTAAAAATTAGCAGCTCTCTAAAAGATAATGTAAAATTTTATAATAGTATGTAGAGATTAGTAAGCACAAAGAAAATGCTAGTTATTTTTATTTATATATCATCATCGTAATCACGTTCCCTTCTCAGGAACTTCGCTGATCCCTCCGTTGCAATGCTGGCCATCCCACCACGTACACCGGTTGTCATCCACATGTTGGCACTTCCTGGAGTTATTTGCATTTCTCTTCTGCTATACCATAATCTTTACAAAACAAGGCCATAATCCGCCTTGTTCTTCACTTTATTCCTAATGGATATATGACACTTTTCAAGCATCTCATTTCAAACACCTATCTTTTTCTATTCCTCAAAGCATTACTAATTATGCTTTAAAATCATATTAAAAGTTGATAGTAAATGAATGTTTACTAAACCTTATGAAGTTTTGCCTTCTTAATAAGATAAAAACCAGCTTACATACATATATCTGGCTGAGTTCAGGTTTTATGTAAATTGCAAAGGCTGACTCTGGAGAAATGATCTGTGATAAATGTGATTTATGAAGCATCTCACCTGATGTTGTTAAAATATGAATGTTCAATGTTTTAGCTACCTGCACTCTACAAAGGATTTTATGTGACTACTAAAATGGCTTAAATAACCTTTTGGTTTTTCAAGTCATAAAAACGCATTCTGTCCCTGCAAATATAAATTGTGCAAATTTACTGTGATTTTGTAGGACAACAATCTTTTCAGGTCACTCCACTCATAATTACAACTAATTAAAATGTGCCAAAGAAAGGATAGAAATTTATCACTGCTCATTAAACCTGTAAAGACTGTGTTAATTAGATGTCAGGCTCAGTAACTCACAGAAATGTTTGCCACCGGTCTAATTTTAGGGGAAAAGAAACATGAACTGTAGAATATTATAGCTGAAAGTTTAAAATTTTAAAAAATCAGTACTTTCAGAGAGAAAAGTTTATGGCAATTTCATGGATACCATCATCACCAGCCATTGACTAAACAAATGAAATAAATAAGTGTGATATCTGCAGACTTTTACCTGATTTAAGTTTACAGTAGCCCAAAGGTAGGGCAAAGAACCATGGCTCATTTGCAAAAGTAAAGAACTTTAAAAGTCTATGTATCTTAAACATACTATCCTTCTTTAAATGAAGTATTTGGAAAAGTGTTTAATGGAAGAAAAAAATGTTTTTTATGCAACACAGAGAACACATTTTATATATAACCCAATGCCAAATTCTTCTATAAAGAGCACGTTTTGTACGAACATAAAAGATTTACATAGGAAAAGTAGAGTAATGTGCCAGAGAAACAGGACTTGGCTGTGGACAATAAGGCTACGATACAACAACATGCAAAACAGAAACCTGGCTCCTTTCTGTTTCCTAGAAAAGGAGACACAAGTAGTGTACCACTACGTGCAGATCATGGAGAACTCTAGAACTGTGGGTGTTTCAGGTTTGAGCCAGAAAGAACTGCGAATCTTTAGGCTGCTGAGTGAGCAATGTCTCTGACCACTTAGATCCAAATACCCCACTTATCCTATCAGATTCCCTGTTGTTTTGTCCTATGTCTTGTCCCCTATGTCTTAAACAAGTAAAGAAGACTTTTGCTATTACTTTAATAGAAATCTTAATGACAAGCTCTTTATATTATCACTTTATTGAATTTCTGTTTGGGGCATGGGAGGAGATTCAGTGGCATCATGCTACTTCTACCAATAAATAGTACAAATGCCCTCTGAACATATTTTGTCATCAAGACTGGTTCAGGAACTGCAGGACTGTCATACCCTTGAACTTGACAGAAGTGAATGAGTATGAGACTTTTCAGATTTTAAACAAATGTGAAACCAGGGACCACAATTTTGTATTGAGGTACCAGAATATGCCAATCCAAACTACACTGATTTGGCAAATCGACTATTTTGATCTAAAAGCACTTGAAAACTGCACATACAAAAGGAACACTACAAAATCCCCACTTCTTCCTGAAAATAGGAGATGACACTCCCGTGTGAAAAAATTCCCTCCCCTGTTCCAGGAGGAAAGAAGCAGTCTTAGCAACAGAGATGGGGAGGTGAGGCCTAGAGAACTCTGTACGGACAGACCTTGCTATCATAGTCTTAATTTCCTTTAGTCCCCACCTACCCGTCAGTCACTTTTTTATAATTACTACTCTTTGTCTGACCTAGTATATAAGTACTTAGGCCTATCCACTTTTTGAGTCTATATTTTACTGTGAGGGCTATAAACACGTACACTGTTCTCCTGTTGTCCGTTTTACTTCAGCTTTGCTCTCAAACCAAGCCATACACCCTGAGAAGGCTGAGGCAAAATTTTGCTTCCCTTATAGTGTCTGCCAGTGAGGGTGTGATATCATCGCTGAGATGCCCACTGGCCCAGGAGGCTGCAGCTGAGATTGAGGGCAATTGACAAAAAGTCAGCAAGAGGTAAAATTCTCACAATCTCAGCCTCCTGGATGTCTGCCTATACTATTCTGTCCAGATAGGAAGAATAATATTTCTTCTTTTCCTCATCTTTACAAATGAAAGAATTAACAAAAGAAAAATTCCAATTATAGTTCTTTGGATCGTGACTCCTATTAATTTGGTTTTAGGTATGGGTGGTTATTGAGACTCCTAGGAATGAATAGTCACTGTTTCCATTTGCTCTCTCTTGTGTCATTTATCATGAGGAAGAAAAGGAAGAGGCCAGGGTGTCCCTCTTCTATCTGTTGTTTTTCAAAGGCCTTTTGCTCAAAATAGTCAATATGTTAAGTAAGCATATTTTGGGGTGGCATTTACTATACCATCCATACAGTCATTCTTCCACAAACACAAGGAACCCCACATGGCATGAGGTCATCTGAGAATGTAAGTGTGAGCTTACAGGCCTACAGACCCCCCCGTAACTCAACACAAACAGAGCTAGCAGGGTGTTTCTCCATTTCAGTACAGTTCTCACAGCTGAACTCCATAACCAAACACGTTTTCATCAATATGGATGATACAGATTGTAGACAAAGGCAGTATAATGTGGGAAAAGGGCAATTAACCATTTGTTTGTTGTTTTATCTTGATTTGTTTTTTATGTGTTTATCTATTTAAAAATGATTAACTTTCAAAATGATGGCTTTAGTTCAATTGATTTTCTCACATATTAATTATCTTTCTAAATATATGTCTCGAGTTTGTACTGGAATCTAAGAATCAATTAATTCTCCTTTGTTTTAAAACCTACTATTCTCTACAATTATTTTTTCTTAAAGATAAACAAAGGACATAAAAGGTGTTAAAATGACAGACATGGGACTTCTTTTCTATGTCAGTAACTTCCAGCAGCAGTAAATTATTAATCATCTAAATTCTCCTTTATTCCAGAAGCAAAGCATGCTTTTAGTTTTCTGATCTGATTTTGGTTTTCAGCCATCACTGCTAAACTGTCCTTGTAGAGGTCACAGGGACCTTCCTGATGACCCTTAAATCATCACAACCCTTATGTTACTTTACCCATCAGCACTATTTAAAGCTGGTAATACTCCTTCCTTCTTAAAACATTCTCCTTCCTTAGGTGAACCATACCCTCCTCTCTGTGTGCTCTTCCTTGACCATCTTCTTCCAGCCTCAAGTGTAGATTTCCCATACAAACCTCCAATGTTTAGAAGTCCAAGATTTGTAAGACTTGGTACTTGGCATTTCTCTCTGAATGTCTCTACCTTAGGTGATCTCATTATTGCCCAACGTTTTGATCCTATATCCTCCTGGGGAAATTCCAGCCAGATTAACTTGAGTATCTCAATAAAACATACTCCAAATGAAACCCATGTTCCCACACCCCTTTGTCCTACATATTTCTGTAAGTGATACAATTCACCCATTTCACCCACCCACAGTCCTCTCTGGGAAGGTGGGGAAATCTCAGGAAATGGGTATTATATTCATGACAATTTTAATATAATGAAAATGAAGGATTATTAATTAAATAACTTACCTATCACAATCAGATAATAACATCAGGAATAATCACAGATCTATGACTCTGTTTTTGATAACGATGACATGATGCTTCACACGTGTATTACTCATTGTGAGGAGTATTTTATAAAGGTTTTATTGATCTCAATAGCTCCTTATCATTATTCCTTAAGTGATAAACATATTAATGATGTAATTGCAAAGGAATGGAATAGCTTACTACATTAAATACATTGGAGGAAATTCTTACCATACCAGGAACCCTTGGATTTGCTTTCTAAACAGTGTTAGAGAAACTCCTGAAATGCATCTTGCCATACAAACAGATTTATCTTAACTTTAACTTGAGAAAATGTAACTAATGTATTGCTTATTCATTTTTTCTCTGAATGATGCCACACGTGAGAGAACATAGATGGTTAAATGTTTTGAGGATCTAAATTATATATTGAGCTTTTGGCTCTCTTGCCTCTAGAGCACAAACACATTTATTTATTTACTTAGTCCATACTTATTATCCTCTGTAGTCATTTAACTGTTCACTGGTACATGGGTCATAGAAAATTATATGGCAAGTTGAGAGAAACAAACAAAAAAAAGAAACAGACAAACTGTACAGAATAAAAATAATTCCATTCACCGGTAAAGACAGGAGTGAAAAAGCTACTTCCAGACTAAGTCTAATGTTATGCCCATGAATCTTAGATTCTCTTAGACATGCATATCTACTTTTTAGTATGTGTGTCACATGTGCTTTTATGTTACTACTTGTGTGTGGAGGGTGTATTTCTTTCCAAACACTGTGTACTGTATACTAACCATATCAGTTATCTACTACTGTCTAACAAACCTCTCCAAAACTTAGTGGCTTCAAACATCTATGGTTTATTACACCTCAGAATATTATCAGGTTTTTTTCTGTTCCTCCATTGATTTTCCCTAGGCTCACACATGTGGCTAAAATTAGCTGGAGATTTAGCCAGGTTGGAAGGCCAAGATGGCATAAAGTCTGGCTGTAGGCATTGGCTATTGACTAGAATGACTCATTTATTCCAAACATGGCTTCCTATCCTGAAATAGGGTTGAACGCTTCTTTACATAGTTGTACGAAAGCAGCAAATACAGATGCTGCAAGGTCCTTTGAAACTTAGGCCTGGAAATTGTAAAATGTTACTTCTTCCACAAAGTGCTAGTCAATATAAGTTAGAAGAACACCTCAGATTCAACAGGCATTGGAGATAAAGATGGGAGGAGCTAAAAAGAATTTGTAGCTTTGCTTAATCTTCCACAGTCCACCCTCAAGCCTCAATTTCATCCCAAATGCTCCTAATAAAAAACAGATTATATAGTCACTCCCCCACATGCACTCAATCTCATTTATAACATCAAGGTTAAACTCCAGTATCTTGTGATCTGCACAAGGTCCATACGTGGAAGAAGCCTCTTGGGTACAGCTACACTGATCCAGAGAGCCATGAACATAAAAGAGCCCCTCTGCTCTAACCCAGAGAAACATTCAGACAGAGGGCACGCAGTTGTGAGACTGTGCAGGATGGCAACAACAGACAATCCCATTGTAACATGGTAAGGAGAAGTAGTCATCAGCCAATGAGAATTTCATAATATATCCAAGCACGTGTTTCTAGTTCCCCTTCCTGCAGGGGCAGAGAATGTTTCAGAGTGGGGCTCATTTCTGTCCCTGGATATGGTTTCCTGACCTATAATTCTGCTCAGCTCTGCATTCTATCTTCAGAGCTTTTGGCTGACCCCTGAAGTCACATTTCTTTTTCAGGAAGGATAAGTGACCCACAGTAAATGTCCAAGATTTAGAGCTTTAAAAATTTTTTATCCTGTTTTCTGCTTACAAAAAGCTAGGCACCCCTTTAATTTTGAGCTTTTAAAAATTCAATATGGTAGTGTTTTATTGATGTGATTCACCCAAAAGGAAGATGTCTAACATTTTCTGAGACACCAAGTGAAGTTTTGGAAAGCAAGGACTCTGGGTACCTGTTAATTCTTTGAGACCAGTTTTTACTTGCTGAAAAATTTTAATAGGTACCATCTTAAACCTTTCAGAGATTTGAACATAAGGCACTAAAGCTGTACTCTTGACTTAAATTTAGCCAAGGTTTGATTTCACAATGAGAATGTTTTCCCCATCAGAGACTAGACATGAGTAATACTTTTACTTTTAATCACCTAAATCCTCTGAGTTTTGTATGCAACTGATATGGGACTCAAGACTTGGAAAATTTTAGCTTAAGGCAAAAAGTTATGAGTCTAGCAAATAATGTGTATGTTAAAGCTTTTGTTTCAGAAACTACAGATAAGGCCCATCCTCACTCCTGGGAAAGCAGCCGACCTCCTGGGGCACTGCGAAAAAATTACCACTTGGCGGCATCCAGGCCTTTGTGTTCCAGGGAGAGGCAGATGACCTTCTTGCCCTGGGAACAGCTAACTGCCCTGGACAGGAATGTTGCAGCTTATGAATCTAAAAGCCCTCACCACACCTTGTTTATCCCACCCCCTTATAAAAGGTCTGGCCTGGAAAGAAAAGACCAGATGGTCTGTCAGGGTATGAACCCACCATCTTCTCCGATTACCGTCCATCTGAACAAAGCGCTCATAAAGATTCAATCGCTGTCATTGTTTATTGGGTCTGGTAGTGACATGTAGCCCAAACGCTGGTGTCTTTTCCGGTTACACAACTACACATCTCCTTCTTTAGTTCATCCCCCTTCCTGTGTTTTAACCCATGTAACCATAATAATGTGACATGACACTCATTATTCTGTGTGAAAATCTCCTAAACCAGACCTACAGGAGCATTAAAGTGCACTTTCTACCTTCCTAGTTGCTCATGGTAAGTAAGGTTTTCCCAAGTGTTCTCCAATTACATATTGTGAGTTACTCTTTCTCCAACTCCCACACTTCTTTTATAGTCTCCTCACCACCCTTGCAGCCCTGCCCGTGACACTGGCTCAAAGCCAAGAATGCCTGTTAGGGAATTGTTTTGAAACACTGCCACGTGCCAATTCTTGTAACAGTTATTTATTGCAAAGGGACCCCAAAACTCAGTACTTCAAGATGATGGAAAATTATGATTTCTCATAATTATCAGGGCAGTTTCTATTAACTAGGCAGTTTCTAACTGGTTTCTTTTGTGTTCACTCATGGAGCTGCATTTATCTGGAAAATCAGCTGGTCTGGATATTCCAAGACAACCAAGAGTCAGCTTAGATTCCAGAATCTTAGAATTTTATTTTTACTACAAAGTAGGAAGCAAAATCACAACTATAAAATTGTATGAATCATAGCTATCATAAGTATAACAATTAAATGTGTGTCCTGAAAATGAAGAAAAGGAGGTACAGAAGGCAAGTTTTACACATATTTTGCTAAATGAGATAACCTTAAAAGCAGAGTGTGACATGAGAAAACTGAGGTAAAAAGCGCAGTGGCATGAAGTTGCAAACATCAAAAACAAAGCATGATGAAGTTCATAAGAGAGAATATTATAAAAATATCCAAAGGGAAATTACTTATAACCTCATATGTACTAAAGTTTAACAACAGAGAAGAAAATACCTGAAAATAAACATATGAATAAGTTACAATAACAGTCATCTATATTCCAAGTTGTCTAATAAAACTGCCAAGTCAAGAGGTTGATTATGTATAATCAATCCCTGAGAAACATGTGATATCGCTTCATTTAAACCTCACACTTGGCTTCATAGCTTCCCAGTCACAGGGAGCATTGATTCCTGATGACATTTATAATAGTACTTGTCGGGTTTAGGACCTGATGGTTTCTTTTCCCAAAATGGTGATGTAAAGTAATATTTGCCTATTTAATGCATTACAGCTAAGGAATTACAGTTTATGTATTCAGCCACTAAATGGGGCATTTTAAATGCATTTTTTTCATTCTGACTTCTTTTACCATTTTCTGAAAAAGCAACTGGCCAAACAGAGATTTCCTTGCAAATACTGTACACTTCAAAAGGAAGCTGATTTGCAAATATATGCTTTTTACTATTTTCTCATTCTGCAAATCCATTAGAGGGAAAAATAAAGTAGTATTATAGACATTTCTTGAGGGACTAATCAGTCACTGCTTGGAACAGTAAATTTGTTTTATGTGCCTTTAAAGGAAAATTTTCAAGGAAAACAACTGATACAAACTTAAAGAGGTACCGAAGGTGATGTTCTACTGGCTGTCTTCTATTGAAAGGTAACATTACAAGTGGTTGACAATTATAAAACCATATCAGACTCTGACTTCTAATCCCCTATGTTTACATAGCAGTTTTATTCCCATTCGCTGTCAAAACTACACAGGTTCTAACCTGAGACTATTTTCAATGCTATGCAATAGAGGTCAAGACTACTGTAATAGGGGAGACAGACTGAACTCAACTCCACTGAAACAAAAGGTGAGAGAGTTTTCAGTCACTGAAGGGAGCTAGTGGAAAAGCCCTGGAGGATGCTGGAGGGGGTCCTTGGTCAACGAGACTAGCCCTCCGCGTTTGCTGATTGGTGCTTACTGAAGTTAGGCTTCCACTCTCACACAGAGACTAGGAAACAGAGTGTCTTTCTTCCCGACTCGTTTCAAAGACAGTACTCTTGGGTTCTTAAAAAAGGCACTTTGTGTTTGTAAAACTGTCGGGAAGCTAGGGGAAGATTTACATCTCAAAGGAGCAGTTTAAAAGAATTTACAAATGCAAGTTTTCTAAAGAAAATGCTCTAAGAAAAGGGAGGTCAGGGGCTTATAGTTAGAAAGACAGCTGTCCAAAGTTCAGTCAGTCTCAGGGGAATGTGAAGGCGATCTTATTCAGCAAGGATATTTGGCATATTCTTTACATCTGCTTTTCTTCAGAGAAATATATCTGGGTGTTTCATTAGATTAATGAGAATTTCAAGTGGTAAACATATCTTCATCTTTAACTTAAATACCTTTTCTGAACAAAAAGCCTCCTTATAAATGGTTCACCAATATTCCAAATTTGTGATTAAAACTGAACATATATGCTACCTTTGATCTCTTCTCTAGATTTCTTTAGGTAAATGTTGATACTATTTTCTTAAATTTTTCAAGTCAAAAGCTCAAAGTCAGTTTAACTTCCTTCCTCACACCTGACACCTGAATCACAACTTCTTTTCATTATTTTCCAATTCCTGTAACAGTAAAGATCAGAGTACCTCACACATGACTCTCTTTCTTTCCATCTTGATGTCATTACCTTAATTCAGATTCAATTCACAAAACAGGCTTCCTTTATTCTTAATCCCTCAATCTGTTTAACATTATCAATTAAACTTGCGAAAGGTCATATCTGATATTATTACTTTCTTATTTAAAGTCTTTAGTGTCTCCTTTTTACCTAATTATTGACTAATTAATATATACTCTGCTCCTTTCCAAAGAGCAGGTTTTAAAATGTATTTTCTTTCCCTCCTTCCTTTGTGAACTGTTCATTATTTCCATTTGCGCCTGTCCCACACACAGTGTTATAGGAAATAAGTCTGATGAGAGATAGGTGGTCTGGTCCCACCATCCTATGGTAAAGCAGAGAGGCCAGACTGTGAAACAAAGGCTTAAAGCAAGGTGTGAAAAGTGCTGAGACAGTGAAAGCACAGGTGTCAAAGCAGTATTTTGTCTAATTAAATATAAAGTTAAGACAGACCTTCCTGAGAAACTGATTTAGACTCAGAGTTGAAGAATGATTAATCTTTAGTCATAATGAGGAAAGGAAATGAAGAAGAGGATTCCAGTGGAAAAATCTATGGATCACAACTGACAGGTCATAGGGAAAAGACAGATAAAATGTCTTATTAATCTAGAAATATATGTGTGACCAGTTCCTGACAGGATGGGGAGGAACCACGAGGGATAAGGCTTAAGTGGCATGCAGATAACAGAAGACATATTAAGCTATATCTGGATTTTTTTCTTTCATGTAAAAGGGAGAATAAATGAAATATATTTAAAATAAATGAATCACAATTACATCTGTATCTTTGAAAGAATGCAATGGAGAATGGATTTTGTAGGGATCATACACAAGGTAGAAAATCCAGCTAGCTGTTGATTAGACACCAAAAAGCTTCTGGTGACCTAGATTTATGCAGAAGCCATAAGGATCTGGTGAAGCAGATATACATGGACGATATTTTAAAGGTACAATGGACAGGACTTGCTAATAATTTGGTTGCCTGAAAGGGGAACAGGAAAGAGTAATAGGGTTGTTTTTGAGCAGCTGTGAGTCTCTGTGGTATCATCCTCTCAGAAGGTTATCACTGGAGAAAAATGACATAATGACAATGATGGTTCAGTTTCAGGCCCTTTGATTTTAAGGTGTTTATTAGACTTTCTATTATTTGCTTATAAATGTCTGTGTTTCAGAAAAAACTTCTTGACTGAAAATATAAATTAAGAAAAATTCACATACATAATCATTTGGGAGAATATATAGAGAGGATAAGTGGGCCCATGACAGACTCTAAAGATTATAAATATTTTTAAAGTAATCTCTATTGAGAAATCGGCAGAATAGCCAGATATGCACATATGTTTTTCACTTCATTTGTGTGTCATTGAAGGTTAGTTACTACAGCGATGACTTCAGATGTCGGAGCCTTTCTGAAATGCCTGGTGTGTGTGAGCTACAGCCCCGAGCCTCTGCTTCTGGCCTCCATGGGTGCGTTTCCCCACTGAAGCTCTGCCAACTCCAGGATGATTCATGGAATCACAGCTTGGGCCTTTAAGGCAGCAGAATTCCATGATCTTTTCCTTATAAGAGCTCTACTCTTACCCTTCCTCCTCCTTTTTCAGGATAACTGTGAAAAACATATCAATAAGCCTACACTTTAAAAACATTGAAGAGAAGGTATCACACGTGATTTAACAGAACTCATTGCCCAAACTAATCTAACAGGGCGCTAGCAGATTCAATCCGAATGTATATTCTATTAAAGACTAAGTTCTGTAATATGAGAATTCAAAATTTTAAATTACTTCTTCAGCATTTTGTTTGTTGAAATTATAGCTGTGCTCCTTGTTTTGTTTTGTTTTGTTTTGTTTTTCACAAAAAATAATAATGACTTTAAGGACTAATGCTCTAGAACCTCAACTCCTGGCCTGCAGCCAGCAAGAAAATGGACAGATTGGTACAATAGGGTCTGGCACAAATAACGCCCCTGTTCATTATAAAATCATAAGCATGTAATTTTTAAATATAACAATATCACATTCAAGCACACCATATGACATTTTAGGTGATATGTTCAAATTAAAACTATAAAATATTATACCCATATTATTACCCTACCAAGCACATTCAAGCAGGCATTACTTCTGCCAGACCCTATATATTGCAAGGAACTGAACTGTGCCAACAGCCTGAATGAACTGAGAAGACCTTGAGCCTCAAGCCACGTAGCATCCCCACTGCCATGTGGATTCCAGCATAGAGGACTCTGAGTAGAGAATCTAGTTAAACCATGCCTTCAATCTTGACCTTTAGAAATACTTAGATAATATTTTTTGTTGTGGTAAGGCCCTAAGTCTATGTGGTAATTTGTTACATAGCAACAGAAAATGAACAGAGATACTAAGGAAAGTTGCTCCCAATCAAGTAATAGCAATGAATGTCAAAGTTTAATGTACTGTGTAATTTCTTTGGAGAATCTGAATGAATTAATAACAAAAAAGATGATAACTTTGTCAAATATGTGAAGAACATATCAGCACCAATTAGGTTTAACTTTGTTTAAAAAAAAAACCAAAACTTTTTTCTTTTTTTCCCTCAGGAACGAATTCTGCTGACAGACTCCCTCGAGCAATGTTTAGCAGTCAGCACAGCCCATCCGAGATCACTGACGCTAACGAAACAGTGGCATCAGTGCCTGGAACAGGTGTACGCATGCCTCTTGCACAGGTGGGCAAGCTCTCCACTCTAAATCTAATTTGTGTTTTCAATAAGAAAATGGAAATTTTTTCATTACTTTCGAGATTATTCTGAAGATTCAGGGCTCATCACGCCAAACAGATGACTAAGCAGCCTCATTTATCCTAATTAAAGCTCATCTTAATCAAGATACTGTCTGTCAGACAGAATATTCCTTGAAAGACAGTTCTTAGTCTCATCATCATAACATCAGTCCCAAGAGAAGCGCCACCAGGGGCACACATTTGAATATACAGCTGAAAACTGTTAAAATGAATAGTAAGCTCTAAAATCTTATATAATGAGCCCTCACTTCTTGAATAAAACATGATAGTCATTTAATTCAAATATTTGTAACTTGGCATCTCATCCCTTTTGTTCAGAGTCTGCACAAGTGATCACATATGAAAACAACATATTCATTTAATATCTCTGGAAACTTTAATACAGACAGGGCAGAGCAAAAGTAGGTTTATAGTTGTGAGTTTGTGAAACACAGACTTGGTTCTTGTATTATTATTTATTAATTATTGTATTATTTTCCATATGAACAACTGTAAACCTACTTTCCCCCCATCTGGTATAGTACAGCAGCATTTTCCTATTTCTTAAACAAAGAAAGATATTATTTAGGAATAGTAGCATGTAAATAACATGCTTGTGACCATGTAAACTAGTAAAATATACTAATTTATATCTTGAGTTGTAGCCCACACCATTACACAACTCTTTACACTTCCCATAGTAACAGGAGTAAACACCATATCCTTCGTCATGTAACTTTTCAGTATGCGCCCACCTGGACTTGTAACTTGCTTGGTAAAATGGTTGTGTTCTATCTGAGATGGAGGCAGGGGCTTGGGAAACGCCTGTACATCTGGGCTTCCTCTCCTATGCCTCTACAATGATGATGAAAAGTACATGCTCAGCCAACCCATTATTCCCAGAAGGATGACTGACACTTGGAGCAGAGTTCAGCCTAGATCTATCAACTCCCAGTTCACTCAGAGTTAAGATCAGCAGAGATCCTATGTATGTAGAAGACTCGGCCTGCATTAGTAAACTGCCAGCCAGCCTTCAAATGTGTGAACTGATAAATGCCTATTATATGCCACTGAGATTTTTGTGGTTGCTATATAGCACTTTTATAGATATACTTTCCAAAGTCCACTTAATATAGAAGAAAAAATTAAGAATCATTATCAAATCTAAGTAACTGAAATTTTTAAAGGTGTTTAAGGATTTTGAAGCTATTAATAATGATAGTTTTAGTAGGGCTTTAGTATCAGCAATCAAAACTTGGTAGGTATCTGTGTAATGTAGTTCAAAGTAACACAAATTAAAATGCTCATGCCTTTAAATAAATGGAAGCGCAGACTGATGGAAGTGTAATTGGTAAATTCACCTTTGAAAATCATTATTATTTCCCAACTGAACATATAAATATTATCGGTCTCATTGAATCCATTCCTTGGTACACATCCAAAGAAACCTGTACAGGTTTGCAACAATATATACATTAAAGTATGTTCATAACACATTTTCATATTAAACAAAAATTATAAACAATCTATTGCAATTCAATAGGAGTGAACATAAGAATATTAGCAATTACAACAATCAATCTACAGCTATAAAGAATAAAATGAGTAGATGCATGCAACAACTAGAATAAATCACCAGAGAATTATATTGAGTAAAAAAAACAAGCCAATACCAAGAGCTTATATTGGAAGAGTCAATTTATTCAACTTGAAATGACAAAGTTCTAGAAATTGGGGACAGGTTAGTGGGTGCTTGAGTTAAGGATGGGAGAGGGGTGATGTGAAGTGGGTGTGGTTGCAAAAGGGTCACCTGAGACCTATGTGCTGATAGAGCAGCTCCTTATTTTGACTACGGTGGATACAAGAATCTATGCAATGAAATTGTGTAGAGTTATATTCAACACACACACACAAACACACAGAAATGAGCACAAGAAAACCTGGAAAACCAGTATATTGTATCAATGGCATATTCAATTGCTTTCTGAGACTTTGGTCAGTTTTTTTTCTTTTTGCCCTTTATGTTCTCCATTTTAGGTAGTTTATATCACTATGTCAACTGCTTCATAAATATTTCTGCAGTATCTAATTTATCATCTCCAACATTGCCTATTTTATCCATGCAAGTGCTATTAGGAGCTTTTGTATATCTTCTAAGTTTTTTAATATGCTCGTGCTTCCCTCTACCTTCCTGAACATGTTAAACATAGTTATAACAATTTTAACATTCTTGTCTGCTTATTCGATCATCTGTGTCATTTTTTTTTGGTACTTTACCTATGGTTGGGCTTTTATCTTATCAAGGATATCACAGCAAATCTGAAACGACAGCAGCCTTTAGTCTAGGATTATTATGAAACACATTCTTCTGGTTTTCTGTCTCATATCTGACGGATGACAAAGGTTTTTATTTATGTGTTTGTTTTTATTTTTTTCCATTCTGGCTGGTGAGAAACTAGTTATCCGCAGCCTATGTGGGATCCAGAGGTTGTTTTGCTTCCTCATTTCCAGTGGTTCTTTCCCAGCTTTGGGTGTTTCCCTCCCACATGCATTCTGATCACTGTTCAGCTAAGGAACAGTGGGGAAACTTCAGATGCTCTCTTTCTGTTCATCTGTCTTCTGCTCATCTGTTCCTTCCTCTCCTTCAATTATCTGCCTTGTGTATTCCAGGTGCTTTGACCACCCTAAATATTCAACACTTTCTCCTCAACTAAGTTGCCTTTGTGGCTCTGTTTGGGGTCATACTTTCTGTGCTGTGTCCTATGAACTCTTTCTAGGCAAAAATTAAAAGTGGGGGGAACAGTTATAAGACTCACTTAGTTTACTTTTCTTTTTAAGGATTCATTGGCATGTGCTGTTTATTTCTCAATGTCTAAAAGCCTATTGTTTCATGTGTTTTAGCCTGTGTTATAATTATTTAAAGCTTCAGGACACAGTAACTCCATTATGGCTGTAATCATAAGACTTATCTCACAAACCCAATGAGTTTTTTATGCATTATACTTATTGTAGCAATTATTTCTGAGGGAACTAGGAATAATAGCATATTTTTATTGAATCTAAGATTCCACTGACTGTTAAATACACTATTATTTTATGTACCACTAAGAGAGAATAAAACTCTCATTTTCACATGCCATCACTATATCCAGACTTCAGACATACTAAATGTGAAAAAATGAGCATCATCCAGTTAATGAAACATGGTCATATTGACAAGATATGGTAAATAAACATATAACAGGATTAAAATTCATGTTATAATATTTCACTAGTTTATTAAATGGGACATACATAGGTATTCAATCTCTGTTTATAATTATTCTAGTGAGCACAGTTTTTTCCATGGATGAGAGATGGACTTTAAAAAACTGAAATTATACAGAATGAGAGTTTTTGCCATTGTATCCTAAAGTCTTTAAATATATTTTTCTGCAACCATGATAAATTGACTAAGAGGCTCTATAAACTTATACAATTAAGGTCTTTAAATGGCACTGTGGTGTTTCCTTAATCAAATTGTACTGAAAGAAGGTATCAAGAGGAATAAAGATTACAGTGAAACATCACTTTTAAAACCTCTGAAGTGTATGTTTATCACACCACTACTCTGAAACTGATTATTCACATTACTATATTTTCATCTAATAAGTGTCACTGTAAGTGACAGATTCCATTTCAAAATACAATTCAATTTTGAAATTTAGTGGCAGGTCCACAGAATTTTTAGTAGATTAACTACATTAACTCCCACAATTCTCTGAAACCTTGTTGGCTAAGAACATGTAGCAAGTCTGGAACAAATAATTATCTGGTACTACATAAGAATAACAAAAAATGAGTGGCTAAAGCTAGATATAAATGACTTTTGTAAAGTGGACAAGATATCATAAAATATTACCTGCCTAGTTCACTATCATTATTAATAATAACTCTGTAAGATCAGTACAAATGAAAGATCTGAGTTACCACTTCACAATTCCAAGAGGTCTATGAATTCATAAAGCAAAGGAAACACATTTTTCTTCTTGTGGTTTTGGCTTCAGTTACATTTGAAACATTACAGATAATGAAAATATTTCTATAAGAGAATTTGAAATGCAATATGGAAAAGTAAACCTCTGACAGCACATAGCCAAGCCTCAGTCAAATTCAATGTTCACTAATAAATGGAGATAGAAGGATCCAGATTTCATTTATCTAGGATCCTTGACTTTAATAAAAATGTTGAAGTGAACAAATGAGCCATAATTATAGAGAAAATTTTTGAAATGATGAGACATTTTATATTATTTGAGGCTTCATTACTAAGCATTCTTGTTAATGAGGTAGCTTATAGGAGTTTTAACTACAGATTGGATAAAGGTCAGTATGTACATATTTGTATGTATCATGAAATAAGAATTATGAAGTAATTAATTTTATGATTCCATAACTGTGCAATTAAAAATGTGAAATCAAACTATCTAAGACTTCAAAGCCTGCATCCCTGGTCACCATTTACACTAGCTACATTCATGTATATTTCTTCTGTATGACTGAATGATGATTTGGGGTTGTACTTTATGTGCATTGACAAATATATATAGCTTCTTCTCTTGACTGGGTATTTCAAGGTCTCTTTTTTAAGAAGGATGAAGAATTTGCTCTGGCTGGTGTGGCTCAGTGGATTGAGTGCCAGCCTGGGAATCAAAGGATCACCAGTTGATTTCCAGTCAGGGCACATGCCTGGGTTGCAGGCCAGGCATGCAGTAGGGGGCGCACGAGAGGCAACCATACCTTGATGTTTCTCTCCCTCTCTGTCTCCCTCCTTTCCCCTCTGTCTAAAGATAAATAAATAAAATCTTTAAAAAACAGTAAAAAGATGGATGGAAACTTAATAGGTTCAGAAAACAGATTATCTGATATCAATAATGGGAACTGAAGAGGTAACACAGAATCTAATTAATATCATAACAATCAAATATTTGATCTATTAAACAGAGGAGACAAATATTCTTTCTATTCCTACAAGTAGCTTACATATTTGAAAATCAGTTTCTCATTCAAATAACAACATTTAATAAGTATCTTTTAAGAATTCACCATGATTTTTGTCATTAGTGGTTATATAAGTTACATAGTCCCTTGCTTCCAAGTATAACAGACAGTGTCATCACTCCCAATTGTTACTAAAGAAAACCAAATTCCATCCTATTTGATAATCTGACAGGTTTCAATGAGAGTGAAGCACATATCTAAATATACAGCCATAGGGTGGGGCAAAAGTAGGTTTACAGTTGTGAGTACACAAAACACAGTTTATTCTTGTGTCATTATTTATTAATTATTGTATTATTTTTCCATATAAACAACTGTAAACCTAGTTTTGTCCCATATTGCATATATATATTATACATATATGTATATGTATATGTGTGTATGTATAAAGAGATTATATACATACATAATATATATTCTACCATCATAACTAATACTTATTAAAAAATAAATTATACCAGAAAAACAAAACCAAAGTGTTGGAGAGATTCTGAGCACACACACACACATATATACACACACACATGACATCAGATTTATTAAAATATTACATACATATACCAAAATTCACTTTTTTGATTTTTGATTTTTTATTGTTCAGTTACATTTGTGAATTTTTCTTCTAACAGTGAGAGAAATTAGAAGAAAAATTCACTCTTTTTAATGTGTTGTTCTGTGCATATAAACATATGCACACAGTAATGTAACCACCAGCATAATGAAAATACCAAATGCTCTAACACCCACCAAAGTGCCCACATGCCCTTTTGTAGAAAACTTTTCCCAAAATGAAGGTTTTCAAGTAATTGACAATGGCTCTAAAAATGACAAGATTCATTAAGACTTGAGTAACTGTGAAGCTCATGGTGGTAGACACAATTTTTAAAAAAACTCTAATTTTCATTTATAAACTTGACTTTTATAACTGCCACCAAGTACTGGCCCTTGTTTTTAGTGAAGTAATAGGTTCACTTTATATATTTCTGAGAAAATGTCTGGAAAAGTACCAAAACATGGATGACCATCTTTTCTTTGTCAGTAATCCTTGAAAGCAATAATAATGTTCCACAAAATGTGATATGTTTACCTCATTGCTCAGTCACACAACATGTTTTCACTGAGACACTATTATACTGTTGTGTACAGCAAAACTGCTTTATATATGCTTCCATTCTCTTCATACAAAATATTAAAGCAATGTATACTCCATGTTCAATATTTTAAAACATGAATAACTTTTTATTGCTTCATCAATGTATTGGTTCAGATAATCAGTAAAGAAAACATCCAAATGAAATTAGACTTGCAGGAAATTTATTAGGGGAAGTAAGTATAAAAATATGAAGTGAGTCACAATGCAGTCTAACCCTAAGGTTAGAGCAAAGATAAAAAAAGCTAAATAAATGAATGAATACAATTTGGAAAAAATATATAAATCCAATTGTATCTCTCTGATGTTTTAGCATCTTTAAGCAGTGTGTAGGAGTCTTATAGAAATAAAGCATAATTCCTTTCATGATTGTACCTATAGCTAAGACTAATGTTTCAGAGTACTGCCTCAAATAGGAATGTGAATGCAATCTGAAAATATCACACTCTCCTTACATGTGTTCTTTGAACTTAAACACAAACAACTGGAAACAGGCATAAAGTCATCTATACAGATGGGCCTGAACCTCTATCAGGCAGTTAGGTATGTGTATATGTACATCAAACAGACAAGCATCCCCTGCTTTTGAAAATATAGTTTATGTTCCTTTAGACTTGTCCACATATTTGCAGTGTATGGATTGCTGATGTAGTTTTGAAAAATAAAGAAAATAATATTGTAGAGCCAGCTAATGGCTAGCTCCTTTGGAAAACAAAACAAACAAACAAACAAACAAAAAAAAACCCTTTTCTATGATTTCAGTCACTGCATCAACACTTTCTATTTAAAAGAAGTCTATAGAAATACTGCGTTTTATATTTTGTGATTTATAAGCATCCATTGTCAATGTGTTGTTAATACAGTTTGTGATGAATAACAAAAACAATTCTATGAGAAAATGCATTGTACCATGAAAAGTTATATGAATAACAACATTGAAGTCAATTCACATAATAACTCAAGAATAAAGAACAATAGTTCACACAATAAAGAGAAATACATAGAATATGAGCTATAGAATGAATTTTCCTAGAGTAAATAAAAGCTTTACTGGTTAAAGTAAAGCTTTCCCCCAAATCATCTCATTTAAGCCTAATGATAAACCATAGAAATAAGGAAGAAAGGTTTCATTGTGCCAATTCTAGAAGATGGTAAGTTAGACAGAAAGTGCCCTGGCCCCCAATGAAGATGCCCAAGTCCTAATTCCTAGAACTTGAGCCTGTTACTTTGTATAACAAAGGGACTTTGAAGATCTGATTAAGTTACAGATACTGAGTGGGTCCCATACAGTCACAATGTCCTCATGGGAGGGAGGCAGGAAGGTCAGAGTCCTAGGAGATGTGATGGTGGAAGCAAAGGTAGGAGCGAGGAAGAAAAGGATGGAACAAGGGAAGGTCGGCAGCCTCCAGAAGCTGTAAAAGGTGAGGAAACTGATTCTCCCCTGGAACTTCCAGAAGAAATGCAGTCTGGCTGACATTTAGATTTTATGACTTCTGGGTTTGTGGTAACTTCTTAAAGCAGCAATAGAAAGCCAATACATATGAAAAAACTAAGATCAGAAATTATAAGTAATTTTAACCAAAATCTCAAAGTGAATATATATATTGTTGAGCCTACATCTTACCCAGAATATTTGACTTCTTTTTAGGGGTCATCCCACCATTCATATAGAACCATTATATAATACATATATAATACATACATATATAACAAATCCAATGCAAAAAAAGCCTTAAGGGATATAAGTAGAGATATATTAAAAACTTGAGTTAGGAGAAGTCAAAGTCACATAAATAAGAGAGAGCAAACTATTAAAAGAGCCCCTGCTATATCAATTGGGATGTGATTAGTGACATGCATACTGACAGAGTTAAAGGCATAAAAAAAAGTGTTTAGAAACAATAGAGTCAAAATTACTCTTGAAATTTTCTTCAAGAGGAGAGAGGCTCAGGAAAACAAAATGTCTTATGCTCACAGGTCCTAGGAACAGGAAGTACAGCACACCATACAGGGCCACCAGAAAGACACCGGGGTGGTCAAGAGACGGAAGGCAGGGGCCAGGGGAAGCATTAGACCAGAGCCTTCACTAGTCTTTTTATGGGAAAGGCAAGACTGGCAAACATTGAATAATTTCCATTTGACGAGCTTTGGACTATAGGGATGGTCCCTAGTTGTCTGGCACTAGGCCCTGGGGTGATTATGCAGAAAAATACTGTCTCCTGGGATGCAGGGTCAGAGAAACCAGGTATATGTGAATCTGGTTGGCTTAGTGTACAAAACAAAGGCACTCTTCCAGCTGGACCCTTTCCTACCTCTCAGAATTAGCTAGTCCTGAGACTGATAGTCTCCTTTACCAGAAGGGCTTTTCAAGATGTCAAACATCATAATATACAGAAAATTAAAACTAGATACAATGCACAGACTTTACTTTTAAATATATATATTTATAATTAGCAATCATTTTATATTATTAGAGATAGTTGAGAACTGACAAGAGGAGAACTGGGAATTGATTGACATAACAAACCCTCCATTCAGAACAAATGCTGAAGGTGTTGCCTGTGAGGCAGATGGCCTATGAGTTTACAATCAATTTCTTGCTCTCATTCTCTCTGCATATATATAGCAGTGAATTAAATTAGCTTGACTGTATCCTGGATAGGACCTCGCCATGGATAAGTGGACCTGAGTAGGAAATGCAGAAAAATGTTTTTCCAGTCTTTGCTGAATGGAAGATGTCTTCATCAGTCTCGTAGGGCTTTGAGTAGAACTGAAAATATGAATATAATGGTTTGTGTGAACACAATCTAAAAAAAAGTCACTTTTGGCTCATAATTTAACTTTACTAAAAGGTATTTTTTACTAGAATGTCCTAAAATAGCATTCTGGTACAAAGTAAATTTCCTTTGATTAGCCATATTTTAATTATCTAATTTCTTATATATAGCATACATGTTCAAGTTCCAGATTTTTTAGTTAGAAACCAATATTAAAATTATTGGAGTTAATTCAGTCTTGACGAGTCTAATCTAATATTCATGATCTATAACCAGTTATATCTCACTGACAGAAATGTCTTCTCACTTATCCCTCCTTTGCCACTGCCACACACCTCCACTGCCACCCGTGCTCAATCATCTGCCAGAATGCTCAATTTCAACGATAAGAGGATTTTTTTTCTGCATAGAACTTTTAAATGTTTACCTAAGGTATTCAGACTATGTACTTTAGCACTCTAAGTCCTATCAAGTCTATTTCCTTTCTACCTCATATAATATATACTTGCACAGTATATAATGTGGGCGTTAGACTATAAAAGTAGTCAAATTTACCTTCCCACACATCTGCTTGGTGAATCCTTATTCATCCTTTAAATGTCAGGTCTAGATTCTTTTACCATCTTTGTCTGAATTCCAAAATCAATAATAGAGCTTCTTGCTTTGTGCTGTCCATGTAATTTATAAGTGCTCCTACTATAGTAATAACAACAATTAACTGTCTTTACCTATCTCTCTGAGATTATGAGTCCTTTAAGTTCAGGCACCAGTTCTTAATGAAATTTCACCCTCCTGTACCTACTATGGCACAGGGATTGACTGTCACGTCAGAGGTACTCACTCAAAGGGTATTTGCTAGAGGGATTAGTTATTTTTTGGATTTTTCCCTAAACTACACAAGACAGCTTTAACCTTACACTCAGAGAAGTTACATCAAGTATAAATTGATCAAAGTAACTAAACTCAGCCTGTTAATTAATTAATAAAAATATTTCAAAGTCCATATGCTCAGTCTAATTTCAGTATTACCCTGTATCCTTTTCAGGGTACATGTATTTTGGAAGCAAACTACCTTGCTCATTAACTCATTTGTATTTCTGGAAGAAATTGGTTTGTTTGCCTAGCAACATCTACTTTCACTTTAGTTGAAATTGGCAAAATTGCCGCAGGGAAGAATTGACATTTTCCATCAATTTCTGGAAAGTGCAGTAGTACCAAATGTCATCAAACTTGAGTTATATTGGGAATTATTTTGAACTGCTCATGTACATGCTTGCAAAGTTTAATGTCAATCAGAGAGGCATAACAAGAAGGGCAATCTAGTGTCTAGAACAGCAGGCTGGCTATGAGGTTACTGAGTACTGCATTCGGTTTAATCAATCAAAATACTTCTGGACACATAATATGGTGCTAATGTTAGATTAAAACTCTAGGAGTCAAAACAAGGGGGAAGATATAGCCTCTGTTCACAAAATCATTCAGTCTGGACTAGACGACAAAAATCAACATCTAAAAATACTGAATAAGTCAGGAAAGGTAATTCTAGTATATAGCTAGAAAAATACACTTTTTATTCAAAGCCATATATCATGAATAGTGAGATCCTGAATTGAATGACAAACTTTTGAGAACAGATAAATTTTATAAATTGCTTGCTGAGTGAGAGAGTAAGAGCAAAGGGTCAGGAAAGTTTGAGATCCAAGTAGCTTGGAACAATACAGGAGGTTTTATCTCAGATCAGAGACCCTAGAACACAGAAAGGATGAATATCCTATGAAGAGGCTGAGATGGGGATGGGAAATGCCAACAACACAAACAAAGGGACAAAAACAGACTTCAATATGAAGTAGAAGACAGCATGAATTTGATGAAGAGGAAGGTCCAGTTTTCTTCTTCCACTAACTACCAACATGATGAAACTGAGTCAGAAAATGACGTAGAAATCACCAGCAAATGGACAGCCAAAGTTATGGATTATACTTACATAACACTGTCTTAGTTAATTTGCTCTATTCTTTTTACCAGTTACCAAATCTTTCTATCCCCAACTTTTCAATCTGTAAAATGGAAATAATAGGTCCCAGAAATGCATGGTGTTCCAGGAACTTACAGGGTTATTTGGAGGATAAAATGAAAGCATACATGTAAAAATACTTAGCAAGCCCCTGGTATATCTTCTATAGCCATTAGCTTTCTTTCCTGCCAGGTAAGAAAAAACAAAACAAAACAAAACGAAATGTCAACAACATAAGAAACAACAGCCAAAATGAGAAGACCACCATTAAATTGACCAGTAATTTCTATAAGAGCAGAAACATGTTTTCCAAACTCTTTCATGGGCACGGAAGATGAGGTAAGGGTATCTGGACAAAAGGAGGACCTAAACACCGTATTCTGCTGTGTATAATGTACACTCATGTGTTTGTGTGCATTATACATGGGGTTATTTATTTTCACTATTATACCTATGGTATGTAATCATTATACCCATGTATAATAGGCATCCTTAGTTTTCCCTCAAAATTGGGCAAAGAAGTACACATTATACATGGCAAAATGTGGGGTATATGTAGAGATCCATGTGCAAAACATAGACTCCAATTCATAGTTAAATTAATCCAAAGTATAGAAATTTCTTGCCTGGAACTGGCATTCAATCTCTTATATACATCAAATTTATTTTAAAAAATTAGGCACTCATAGAAAATTTCAGTTTTCTAGTTTGAGATGATATCAAATTGGTCTTTGTGTAATCAGTCATAAGTGTCTTTCCTAAGAACAATATTTTCCAGTTGAAATCTGAGTCCCACACATCAGGACAAGTACCTCATGGTAAGTGCCCTCCTTACCTGTAATTGGGGCACTACACAGGAATCAAGCACCTAATTTGCTTTGGCAGCAGCACGGCAGCAGGTTGCCACTTAGTATTCTCTGGACAAAAGAAAGGATGATGAAGCACAGCTGTTTTTAAAGGCAGCCCAAACTGGAAGCTGAATAGGATAAAGCTACTGCATGTCAAGCAAAACTCAGCAAACACCCTGTGAAACTGTGTCAAGCATAAAAGGTTAGCAGAACTCACAAAATGTGAAAGAAACTCACAGAAAATATCTTTTGAAGATTTTTATTTAAAAGGGTTCTGTAAGAAAGGTTTGAGATTGCTTAGAACCTGCTTCTCATTTAGGAACACATTTGGGTTGTTTTTACAAGGGAATGACACTTCGCAAAGCTCCCTAATACCTTGGCATGGTGAAAGGGTACTTACTTTAGGCTTTGCAAGTGTGGTAAATAAGTTTAATATCATCAAGGAGCACTTTTCAAATACTCTACACATGTTGGCTTGGTGTGGGAAGAGGGTAGGGCTGGGTAAAAAAGGGGAAGGGGAGGAAAGTGAGAACCCCTGTAACAGCTTAAACAATAATAAAAATATTACATCCCCATTAGATCATAGCAGTTCTTTCTACAAATGACACAAATGATTTGCATCCTAATTTCTAATGACAGCTGATTAGCACAACTGCCTGGAGAACTGTGTGGAAGATTTTAGACCTACATTAAGTTCATTGAGAGAGGTATAATTTACTATACAGGGTGTGGGGCAAAAGTAGGTTTACAGTTTGAATAAAAAATAATACAATAATTAATAAATAATGAGATTGAACTCTGTGTTTCACATGCTCACAACTGTAAACCTGCTTTTGCTCCACCCTGTTCTTGAGTGGAGTTCACAGGAGTCGTTCCACACATCCTGTACATTTGGAAACACTAAATTTAACTGCAGGATATGACAATTACCCCACTCCAATAAGAATGTTTTTAAAGGGTATATCTCATTTACTTAATAAAATTTTAATGAACCCTACATTATAAATGATCCCAAGAATAAAAAAGCAAGGCATGCACCATTCTATTTTAGAAAACGACAAAAATAAAATGATTCATTAATAAATGTAGGATGTCTCCATAGTCCCACCATAATTGTTTGTTTGTGCTTGAACCTACCATACTTATTTTCTTCTCACTTGAGACTGAGTTCTTTGAGGTTATGATTATATCATATTCATTTCACTCCTAAGCTAACACACTGTCTATGATATAATTGGTCTTCACTTAAACTGTGTTGAAAGAACCATCAAAGGAAAGATGGAAAATTCAGTAGGAAATAAAGTAAGTTTATTATAGAGACTGGAAGTAGTGCTGGGGATTTTCCTGGGATTTTGAAACTAGAGTTAATATATGTTTCCAAACAGAAATATATATAATATAGCTGAAGAGACAACTCAATGATAGTGTTAATTTTGTTTGCAAGTCTATTTTTGCTGTTACACTTGTGGAAAGTACAACCTGTAATCAGTCATAATCAGTCAACTTCTCCTTTAAAAACTATTATCTTATCTGATCTAAGTTTGAAATCAGTGTAGGTCTTGGAAGGAAAATCAGTATCCAAAGTCACACTATAATGTACCCATTGTATGCCCTTTGCTGTGATTTGCATTCAGGATAAGTCATATATTTGCTTTAATCTAGAACCTAGAGGTGGTTACTTAGAATGTGAGATATCAAAATCAGAAACCAAAGTTCCTGACAGTATCATAAGTACCCCAATCAAGAATCAATGCAATTAGAGGTAATAATCTATCATTTCAATTTTGTTAATAACATTGGTAGCAAAGTTTGTTCATTAGCAGAAAGGATGTTCACAATAATGTTTTTATGGTGAAATGAGTGCTCAAAATTTTAATTGGCAGGAAATATCATACAGGTATCTCAAGGCTCACATAAAAAAGATGTAGAACCTGGCCAGACCAATGCTACCTGAGCACTACTCTGTCAAGAGTCCTGTTCGGCCCTGCATCCCTCCTTTCCACATCTGCCACTTCACTCAGTGTCAAGGGCAACTGGTTCTTCTGTCTGCATAACTTTTCATCAGCCTCCAAGTCAAATCTCACGCAAAATGCTGATTAAAGTGCCTTTATTAGTAAATTCCAGAAGTACTAAATAGGTTTGGAGCTCTAAATTTCTTAACTTAAAATTAGTTTATATATTAATTTTCACAACATTTGTATGCTTGGAGAAATATGACCTTAGACTTATATTCATTATGGCATTCCACCTGATTATTTGGCCCCTAACAAACATCAACCCAGCATTAGCTAAGGATGTTTACCGAAGACACTTGATACTGAACAGACAAAGTGGCCAGGGTCATTTGGCAACAATAATGCCTTTAATGCCAATATACTATAATTATTGCTATCAATGTCCCTCTCTCTTGCCAAATAGTCTAACCACACTTTGAAGGGCAGGATTTTTCCTATTTAGATCCCAATATAAATATACATTTAATAAAAAATTAGGATAACTAAGTGATTAACCATCCTGAATTATTAAGAGAGGAACATAAACATTCAGAAGTAAAAGTCATCCCCATTGTGATGTCCTAGCAGAAGACAAAACAATGTTTGCAAAGGGATACTGACAAGGGCATATAAGCAGTGCTTCTCCAGTGGCCACACCAAGGCGATAAAATGGATAACAAGCCTTTTATTTCACACCATAGACAAAAAGTGAACTAGAAATGGATTAAAGAGTTAAACTTCAGACCTGAAACTGTAAAACTCCTGGAAGAAAACAGGAAAAAGCTCCTTGAAATTGGTCTGGACAATGTTTTTTGGGAGCGACACCAAAAATACAAGCAACAAAAACAAAAATAGATATGTATGATTTCATCAAACTAAAAATTTTCTGCAAGGTAAAGTATACAATCAGCAAAGTAAAAGTCAACCAATGGGAAAAAAAGAAAGTATTTGCAAACTACATATCTGATAAGGGGTTATTATCCCAACTATATAAGGAACTCAAATGACTCAAGAACAAGAAAACAACTAACCCAATTTAAAAATGGGCAAAGAAAAAAATGTAATACAAATAAATAGCCCTGGCCGGGTGTTTCAGTTGCTTGGAGCATCATCCCATACTCTCTACACCGAAATATTGTGGGTTCAATCCACTGTCAGGGCATGAACAAGAGGCAACTGATAAATCTCTCTCCTCTCTCTCTTTCTCTCTCCCTTCCTCCCTCCCTCTCTCAAATCAATAAACTTATCCTTGCATCAGGATTTTAAAAAATGGACAAAGGATCCAAATAGATATTTTTTAAAAGAAGACATAAAAATGGCCAACAGGTGTATGAAAAAAGCGTTCAGTGTAACTAATCATAATGAAATGTAAATCAAAACCACAGCAAGATATCATCACCTAGCACCTGTTAGAATGAATCTTATTAAAAAAGAAAAAGTGATATTAAGTGCTGGAGAGAGTGTGTAGTACAGGGAACTCTCATGTCCCATCGGTGGGGATGTAAAATGGTACCGCGACTATGGACAACGGTATGGAGGTTCCTTGAAATAGAACTACCATATGATCCAGAAATCCCACTTCTGGGTATACCCAATAGAAATGAAATCAGTATCCCTAGGAGATATCTGCACTGTCATGTTCTTATAATATTGTTCACAGCAGCCAAATAGTGGAAACAACCCAACGTACATTGGCAGATGGCTAGATAAAGAAAATGTCATATATACACAAAATGGAGCATTATTCAGCCTTACACAAGGAGGAAATCCTGCCATTTGTGACAAATTTGATCCTAGAGGACATTATGCTAAGTGAAATAGGCCAGACACAAAATACTGCATGACCTCACTTTTATGTAGAATTTGAAAAAGTTGAACTTATACAAGCTGACAGAAGAATAGTAGTTGCCACAGGTTAGAAGACAAAGGGAGATGCTGGTTAAAGGTATAGGGTTTCAGTTATGCAGGACGAATAAACTCAGAAAACCTAATGCACAGTATGGTTATCATAGTTAATTATTCTGTATTGTGTACTTGAAATTTACTAAGAGAGTAGATCTTAACATTGTCACCACACCCAGAATAAAAACAAAACTGTGTGGTGATGGACATGTAAACTAGCCTGATTGTGGTGGTAATGTCACAATTATACATATACCAAAAGAACAGGTTTTATACCTTAAATATGTACTATATTTTACATGGCATAATTTTTTTTTAAAAAAAAAGAACCTTAAAAGAATTCTCTATTTCAATAGATACTACTAAAGCTGCATTGCCTGCATATGCACAAAGGAGCATTAACTAGCAAAAATGTATTTAAATTATTTTTCTTGAGCAAATAATGTTAACAGATGTGTTGACTGCTTAGAAATATACTCAGTCTTCATATCACAGAACAAAATATGAGAATACTAACACAGTATGTCTCATAGAATAAAATATGTGAACCAGAAGGTACTTCAATGATTTCCTGGTCCAATATTACAAAAGGGATTTTGAAGCAGAAAAAAAAATAAGTGGCTCATCTCAATGTCATTAAAAGTAGAACCAGGACTAGAGCAGAGTCCTTAGTTGCAAATATATATTTTTGAAGTTAATCAGACCTGTGTTTTTGTTCCATTTTGATCACACTGAAAGTGTGTGACATTGGGCCAAGTTACTTAAATATACTGCACTTCAGCTTTCTTGTCTGCACAAAAAATAATAATAATGATGTTAATCTACCTGGGATGTTGAAATAAAGAAATAAATAAATAAACAAACAAACAAACAAATCACTTAGGATTATGCTATTTTTTAAGTATTCTGACACCCAAAGAGACTGAATTAAATAAAAATTTAGTTTACTGTTTTATTTTAATCAAATATCAAATACAATGAATCAATTTAGGTAAAACCAATTTTGATTAAAAGAGATCTTAAACAGGACTCTAAAGTATGTGCTCACTTTATATTTTTATTTTTTATTTTAATTAAAGAACATGGACATTCATTATGAAGAGATGGAATTATTTGTCCAAGTCTTACTGCTAATAACTGGAGACTGGTCTGTGATCCTATTTTATTAGGCTCTCAAGTGTGACATAATAGATAACACAGCCTCTGCATTGGCATGAAGACAGGTAAAAGGCATCATGGTATTATAGATAGCTAGCTGTCATTTAAACAAAGAGGGAGCCAACAAAATCCTATAATGTTTAGAGCTAACATACTTCACCTGCTGCCTTTGATGGACTGTGGACATCCATATCCTGCTATCCCAAACAATAGTGACACACGATAAAAAGAAAATTCAATTATTCTATAATAAATAATTCTTATTATACAGTGCCCAAGGAGATTGAAGTGTTTTCTATATAAATAATAAGTGTCATGGAATTGTAAAAAATCATAAAGGCCACCAGTTTTGCAGAATAAATGCTTTTATCCTGAACATAAAAGCAAATACCATTGAATCATTAATATGAAAGGAATTTTAAAAGCATATTTAATCTATCTTTTGCCTCAAGAAGGAACATCACCAGACTATTTCTATGAAATGTGAAACACCTCTAAGAAATATCTCTTAAACTTTCCAAACATTTAAGAATTTTATTCTTCCTGACAGGAGGCTCCACAACATGTATTATTGTATATGAATCTTGGTCTACCAACTAAGTGTACAAGCATGAAAACTTAATTTTTATGCCCAGCCCAACTTTCTGCTGCCTTCTTGTTTAGTTCTACTTCCTACTTCTTCTTTAGGTGTAGTCTTGAAAACAAGAATAGTTTTCTAAACCAAAGGACTTACCCAAAGTAAATTCATCCATTTAGTAAATATAAGCTCCCTTGTGGGAGATTTCTCTCAGTGATGGTGTAAAGTTGGGTTAAGACCTTCCTAAGAATTTTAAAAATATTCAAATTCTTTTACTAACCTCCTCTGTTAAGTCTTTTGGGACCACTGCTAATCCTCCTTGACATGTAAAACACTCACCTCATTTCACACTGAGTCCTTACCATGGGGTTTGACCTCTGAGAATTCGATCTTTCTCCTATGAGAGAGCCATTCCTTAGACTCCTTAGTTTAATTTCTGTAATTTTGAAAGGTACATTCACTTCTGGGAAAGCAGCTCCACGTCCACTGCACATTTTCAATAGTCTCTGTAAGTGCAAAGTCCCACCATTGCTCAATGCCAACATCTCCCTCAAAACCAAGGCATTCCAGGCACAGGTTCCAGGTGACGATGTGCACTTTGGGACTGTGATGTTTTGGTTTAAGTTTGCCTTCACATTTATCTAAGAAGAAGCTACAGTTCCTATCAAATAAATGTGCCAACCTTTTTGGTCAATGAAAATATCATACTATAAAACAGAACTTCGTCCTTTCTTTCCTGGTTGTGCTAGCTTTTATTTTGTTCTTTTGTTCAATAACTACATTTTCTTGGGGCAACATTCCTTAAATTTTGCTTCAGAGAAATTTATGTTCTCCCACTCTCAGCCCAGATGTTTTGGTCCAGCACGTGACTTAGACCAAGGTGGTAGGTGACATAGAGCTCTCTTGTTATACTCACAAATTCTGGAATAGAGGCATGACTTGTCTTTGTTTACCATTTTGAGAATTGTTTTGATTTATTAAATAATCTAAAGTTTTCCTCTCCAGGAATAAGAAATGTGATTTGAGCATCAATGTAACAGTGGTCATCACATGGATTTCATGATGGAAATACAGAGCCATGAATAAAGCTGAAATTTAACTTAACCTTGGGCTGTATAGACATTTTAGCCAATAAATTCATTTTATTGTTCTTTTTATTAGGCAACATTGAATTTTTAATTAGCTTCTATTAGTGTCCTAACAGTTTCACTAAGAATATCTTGGTAAGTTTTTTTTTTTTGTTTTGTTTTAATTTGGATTCCTCTAAATATTGACTAAAAGCAATGACATATATTCATATTAATATATACACACATTTTTAAAAACTAAAATATAGAAGTGACTTCATTTTTTCTAGTCATATTTTCAGTAAAGAGCAGATCCCTGTTTTCCTGTCTTAAGATCAAGTATTTATTTTATCACAAGACACTATCCAATACCATTATTTTTAAAATAGAAATATTTTCACTACCTGAATAGGATTATAACTTTCTATGTCTATCCCTGCATTTTTATGTTTCAATCAATCAATGAATCAATCCTTCCTTCTCTCTTTCTCCAACACACTCACATACAGATTCCCAACCAAAGAGAATTACTCAATTATTTAAAATAAAGTGACTGTCTTCTAAGTGTGAATTATTTTCAATTTGAATAATGTCTGTTTGCTCAATACTGTTCAAACTGTATGTTAGTTTAGATATGAGCAAAAATGTAGGTTAAATAAAATTAAATTCCCTAATTTACATTTGGGAACAGACTCTACAGGAAAGTGTTGTGTTTTTATAATAATTTCTTTATAATTGATGTCAAATGTAATAATGGATCCAAAAAAAGCAAAATAAAATAAAATCAAGCAATTCTTTTCAATATGATTTAATTTTGTTTTCTTGCTTTAAAAAAGAAGAGCAAATGTTATTCAACAACACTTTAGTAATTATCCCGAGATATATAAAGAAGGAAGTAAATCTTACTCATCATTGGAACCTAGCAAAATTTGGCAACTATATGTCTTTTATCAAAATTCATCAATTGCTTTGTTTGCTAACGTCTTCTTTAAAGTTACCATGTGCAAGTGACTAAATCTTAAACATGAAAATGAGTCATTCCACTGGAAAAATTCATGACCTTATAACAAGAATGTGTAATTGTCTTCAAATAATCGCAAAACTGTTTACAAATAAAGAAAAATAAATTTAGGTACTTATTTATAAATATTATTATTATTACATTTGTATTTCCAACTTTTGGAAATTTTTATTTTCTTCTTTGAAATATTTTATTTATTTATTTTTAGAGAAAGGGAAGGGTGGGAGAAAAAGAGGGAAACATTGATGTATGAGAGACACATGGATCAGCTGCTTCTCAGGTGACCTGGACTGCAACCAAGTCATGTGCCCTGACCCGGAATTGAACCAGTGACCTTTGGATTTGCAGGCCAGCACTCAATCCACTGAGCCACACCAGCCAGGGCTGGAAACTTTTCTGAAACAAATAAGGAGTAGCCCAAGATTAAGCTATAATATCCTTAGCAACACTGTATAATGATATTTTATATTAATAATATATCCTACTAGGGCTCAGTAAGATAAATTAAAGCTCATCCAATAAATAAAATATGGTTTATCATCATTTACTGACCTAGAAAAGTTTTATTTTCTTATTAAATGTACAATGTTCAAATATTTAAGTTATAAACTTAAAGCCAAATTTGCCATAAATAGTGTGTCTGAGTATGCATTTTTCATTTCCTTCCTTAATCCATGTGTTTGAAGTATAATAAATGTTTAAATAGAGTCAAAACTAGGTTTAGTCTTCCCACTGAACACCATAAGCAGCCCCTCACAGTCTTATTTTGAAGGCATAATAACCTTACGCCAAAATAAAATGTGCTTTACCTAGTTGGTTGTTAGTGCTTAAAGTCATATCATTGATTTTTCATTATTCTGAGCATTTGGAAACCCACATTTAACCTCAGGACAGCAATGTTATTAATACAGTAGATGCAAAGTGGGGATATAGGCATTAGGGTCTCAGGAAATAGGCGAGAAGTATAAATGAGATAGAAGAAGAAAGAGGCAAACTTCATTTTCTCCCCATTTTGCTTAAAGCCTTGCAATGACGAAATCACTGTTAAAATTTACGTAGGGTCTATTTGTCAGAAAGGATCATAAAATAGGCATGACATCCATACAGATGGCTTTTCAACTCAATTTAAGATTGAATAATTCATATTTCTAAGCCAAGCTGAGGAGTTCTTTTCAATTGGAAGTTTCAATTTAAAGTACTACTCTCAAAGATTTAAAGGATGAATAAGACACTTCACTGGGTAAATATCAAAACAATTTTTCTTTTCCTTTGTTGAAGACACAGGGACACTGAAAGAGAGGACAATTTCCTGTAGTAACTTAAGTAAATATGCTCATTACGGAAGGTCGTTAAGATTGATTTTCAAAACATCAATCCTGATACCTATCAAAAATATATACAAAAATTCCATTAAGATCAACTTACATTATATAGAAGTGCATTCACCATTATAGACATTTCTTGTGCACAGATAATTACATTCATTGGTTGCATTGAACTATTTATCATGAAGTTTAAGAAGTAGTGACTAAATTTAAGCTTAAAGAAAGGTGTAAACTAAGAGTTGTACAAGAAAATATCTCTATTTGCCAAAACTTCTAGCATATTTTATTTGTAAATAATTAAACAGAGACAATTCTCTGTAACACTGAAGCCATCTTTAACATGAGAGAGAAGCAGTTGGAGAGCAAATTAGCTGTTCTGTCTCACTGTGGTCTGAGCAACCATGTAAACAAAAATCTGCTAATCAAAAGCATTTCTCATGAAACAAAGACAGCTGCTAATTGAGAGCATCTGAGGCTAAAATAAGATTAATGTCAAAATGAAAACCCTTGCAGCTTCTTTCAGTAAAGCTGTTGGGAGTATATGAAAGCTTATAGCAGTTTAGAAGTAGAAATGTTAGTAGAAACGCTCTTTCTCACTTTGGCAAAATATTTTTACAGACCCCATAATTAACTTTCCTTTTGGTAAAAGTGCTTGCTAACAGATAAGAAAATTATAAAAATGCATCTCTCAGGGTCGAGAAGTGAAGAGCACTTTGTAGGCAAATCCACCATAGAGTTAGCTTCCCATGGCCTTGCTCAGCTGCTGTTTGTGCCTCAAGAGGATGGGCGAAGCGTGTTCCTGGGCTCTGAACAATAACAACAGCAGACTGTTGGGTGGGAAGAGGTACAGGGTGAAAGACAGGCCTACGTGTGTGGGAGAGAGGGATGAGGAAAGGATGAGTGGCAGAAAACCCACTGGTGTATATTGTGTTGAATAAAGGCCACACATTATAGAGTTTCTCAGTGCCAGACTTTATTAGGTAAAAATAGAAAAATGGTTCTAAGATGTAATTTCATGAAAAGGAGAAATAGAAGTCAGCACCACTTTGACTGCATAGCACAGAAAAGTAGAAAGAATTTCAAAGTGATGGTAATAGACACCTATTAAAAAAGTACAAGCTAAATCATACAGATAGTCTCACAGCTTTTTCTTTTATCTGGTATCAGAAATAATATGCTACATCTACTTGTATACACATATATACACAAATATACATTTATAATGTAATAGAAACATATATAATAAAATGTATTAATATATACATTGATATATAGAGAATTACATATAGATATAAAACACAATGTATAGAAACACCATATATAATATATACTCCTTGTCATTAATATTAATTAATACATATTTAATACATTTTTTTCTCTAAAGTGTCCAGCTCTTGCAGATAAAAATAATGGATTTTAAATTACATTCTTTCTATTATGGTTAAAATATCAATTAAAAGCAATTATGTCAGACAGAAAAATGTAAAGACCATATGATTGCATTCTGATGTGGGATATAAAACTGAAAACTAAAAATGAACAAACAAGAAAAACAAACAAACCAAAATTCATAGACACAGACAAGAGCATGGAGGTTACCAGAGGAAAGAGGGGAGGGAGTAGTAAAAGGTCAAGGGGGTCAAATATATGCTGACAGAAGAGGATTTGACTTGGGGTGGTGGGCACACAATACATTATACAGATCATGTATCATAGAAATGTACACTTGAAACCTATATAATCTTATTAACCAACACCACTCTAATAAATTTCATTGAAAAATAAATAAAATATAAAAGAAATGGTACTTTGAAAACTAAAGCAAGTCATGCCTTCCTTCCTGGTCGCACATGCTTTCTCTCAGTGGCTACCACAGGCTGAATTGGTGGAAGGCAACAGCACACAGAACAAGGGAGGGCCCAAAGGTCTTGTTTTAATTAACTCAAATTATTGTAGTCTACAGCTAAAAATAATGATAGATTTGTATGACATAATAATTCCAGAAGACTCACATTAAAGAAATTTGAGAAGAACATGAGCAAGTGAGCATCCAGAATTAATTAATTAATTAATGTAGGCTTAAGGTGTCTATAGTTGTAATAAATGATGGTGGATGGAGACCTCACTCGGGGTCGTGAATATACAACACAGTGTACAGATGATGTATTATGAAATTTTGCACCTGAAACCTGTATAATTTTGTCAGCCAGTGTCACCCCAATAAGCTCAATAAAAAGAAATTATCCTAAATTTAAAAGTAGAAATGATGAAGAGCAATTTTTAAAAGAATTATTCTACTGATAATCGTTATGAACCAATTCAATTCGGAGGTTTGCAATCATTATATTTTGTTACGTCTCTATGCACAAACTACTGCCCAGTCACAGACAGTACCGCCTGCACGTATACTCTGTGCTTCAGCTGCCTTTACCTAGACAAACCTGACGTCAGCTTCAGCACTAATACGATAATATGACCTGAGGAATTCTCCGTGGGTCATACTGACAGACTGTCATTACAGCATTCTGCATTTAACCATCATGGCACCACTCTCAACTGCACTGATTCTGTAATCTTTCCTTAATGTATGTGCCTCTTGTTAGAAAATATACTCCTTGATGGCAGGAACAGGGGTTCTTTTGAGTATCTAATGCAGAGCCTTGCAAGGGGTAATCTTTTTGTGGTTGTTCTTTATGTGAAAGAGTTCATGAATAAATGAATGTTTAAACATTCCAACCCCTCCAAAAATTATACTATTCTGTTATATATTCTGGTTTCTTTTTGTAACTTCTCTCAGAGGCATACTCTTGCCTCAAAAAAATAAATAAATAAAATGACCAGACTCAGCTTTTACTAGCACTATCTTCATATGCCTAGGAAGGGATCAGTCAGAACTACTAGGTTGCCAATAACACTCTGTACCAACTTTTATTTAAACTTGAATAAGCTTTTCAGGTCAGATATATAGTGTAGATATTAACCATGAACATCACCAAGTCTTCCCTAATTGAAAGTCACAGTTTTGGGGATTTCACTTATGTTTTGCTTTTTCTTTCACATAACAACCCAACTGTTCACTAGAACCTTAAATGCTAATTTGGTAAAATTAATCTTGGGCACTAGGTGACATCATTGTTGAAATACAAGTATCCTGAATTTGTGAAGATGGCGATGGGGTAGGAAGGAGCGGATTCCACTTCCTCCTACACACAGGAGAAAAACCTAGCTGATCTACGGAGGAACACAGCAAACATCAAACAGTACCCCAGCGTATGAAAATAAGAGACCAAAAATTGTTGCGGACACCGAAAAACCGGATGGTAAAGAGAGTGCTTCAGGTCAATAAGGTCCCAGGGACCAGCTGCGCAACCAGGGTAGCTGCAGTCCCAGGCCCAGCACCTGCCCCTGGGCCTGCCAGAGTCCTTGGGAGAGAGCTGGGTCAACTGCTCCCTCCTTCCCTGGCCAATCAAGGTTAAAACAGCACTGGGAGAGACCTGGTTGCTTGAAGTGGCAAAGAGGGGATCACCCACGGAGTCTGAGGACTCGGCTTGGGAGAGTTCAGAGTCGCGCAGTGACAAGCACTGACCCAGATAACCGCTGGTCTGGCTGGAGAATTGGGCTATACAGAGCCGCAGGCTTGAGTAGGAGCAATTTCCCAAAAAGAAAAACTGTTTGGGAAATACTCGGGCATCAGCAGCTCACTCCGCCTCCCCCGCAACCAGCTGGGCAGCGATTCCGAGGTGGCAGGGAAGTTTGTGTGGAAGGCCCTGCACACCTCCATACCATTAGGAAGGATGCGTGCCCGAGCCCCCGGCACCGAGACAGCCTGACCAAGCACGCACGCTGCACCCCAGTCCACAGCAGTAACCCCAGCGGAAAGAGCGCTCTCAGGAAGACCTGAATCCCGACATCCAAGGCTCTGGGGAGAGGCTTCAGACTAGCTCTGGGGAGAGTGGGCGCAAGACTGGCTGAGTGCAGAACCGGAAGGGAGAAAAACCATACCAATCGCCCCTCAGCCAGCAAGACCAGAAAAACCGGTTTGGCCAGTTTGAAACCAACAAGAGGGTTGTTTTTCTAAGAAATCTTTTATTTTTTTAATTTTTATTATTGTTTTATCTTTCAATACCTTCTTCCTCTTTCCTTCTTTCTTGTTTTATTCCTTCTTCCTTTCTTTCTAATTTTATCTCTTCTTCCTCCCTTCTGCTTTTTTTTTGAATACCCACAAGTGAGACAAAAACAAAAAACAAAAACAAAACAAACCCCTGAAACTGTGAAAAGACCAGAGTTGGACCCAAAGAGGGGGTATCCCAACAGCTGACAGTGACACAAAATTCACTTTGTTATTACAGAGAACCTGCAAGTTATTGCATATTTGTATTATGATTTTTTCATTATTCTTACATCTTTTATTTTAATAGCATTTTTGTATTCCTTTTCTTTCTGTTTAGTCTTCTTTGCTTGGATGGTTATATTGTATCATTTGACAGGTTTCCCCTGTTCTCTCTTTCATAGTGTATAGCTAATTTACTGTCCTTCACTTCACTTGTGTTCCATTAGCATACTACTTAAGGTCCTAAACTCCCTATTCTTGCTTTCCAGATCACATAGATTCTGTCACATGGTTGTTGCTCTAATATTATTGTAAATAATAGTCGTTCCATACAATTGTAAATACTTTACAACACTCCTCCAGGATCTTAGCTCACTTCATAGTCTCCTGAACTCCATTACTGTAGTGGTTAACTCCATTCTCTCACACACTATACCTATTTACTATCCTTTATTCTCACCTTACCTCAAAATCTGACCTCCCACAACCTCACTGCTTTCTAGAGCCAACTCAAAATCCTTCCCTCCCTAACAAGACTCTTATCTTATTTCCATCCTTTCTAAATAGTGGCTAGTTGCATGGAAGATCACGGTTAACACTATATATCGCCAAAGGATCTCCTATCACTTCTCTACTTGCTGCTACTGTAAATATCATAGAATACTCTCTTGCAGTCTTAAACCATTTTCCCTTACCCCTCCAACTGATCACAAAAAAGAGCAGGTGGGAGCTGTGAACATCAGGATACCCGAAGGAGACTGCACCACTGAATCTCACAGGCATTCTACCACTGAAATTCACACCATAAACCCAGGGAGCCAGAACAGGTCAATTTAAGAAGCACAGGCTAACAAGAACAGTCTCACGGACAATGGGAAGACAAAGAAACAATCCCCAAATGAAGGGAAAGGAGGAAGCCTCAAAAAGAATGCTAAGTGAAATAGAT
>CM052545.1:28686151-28724321 GCA_028533065.1 Trachops cirrhosus | reverse complement strand
AAAGTCCTAGAAAGTCACACAGGATTATACCTGATATGTAAATATATAACCCACATAACCTTGAATACCCAATGAACTGGGCTTGTTTAGAGGAAACTCCCAGTATCCCAGCAGCAAGCAAGTGGTAATAAGTTTAAAAAGCTGAGGTGATATTTCTGCTGTCACCTAATGCAGGAGAAAAAGAGTTTGGAGCCTGAGTCTCATAAGTTAGAGAAATGAGGTACATGCTTTGAGCTTTCATTTAAAATTCCACAAGTCTCATGCCTAGGAGAAAGACTGCATCCCAGAATTAAGGCACTCATCAATAACTAAGTGCACAACTGATACAGGCTTATTTGAACCCATCTCCACACAAGCACACACAAAACAAATTTATAATTCAGTAGCTTTTTTGAACAAAAGTAAACACTTTTAGAAGACAGATAAGAAAATCAGTGTCTTTATGATCACCAAACAGCCAAATAAAATCAAAGTTTGTAAATACATGAAGATACAGATAACTGAGAACCACTGATCACAATCAAGGCTGTTTATAGAAAACAAACCCAGAGATGACTTCGATATCAGAACTAACACACAAGACCTTTATATTAGCTACTGTAAGTATAATCAATGACATATAAAACTATGGTCCAAATAATTGAATACATTTGAAATCTTAGCATTGATCTGGTAATTATAAAAACAATTATGTTGAATTTCTAGAAAGGAATATTACAGTGCCTCAAATGAAAAATTCATTTGGCAGGCTTAATAGCATGTAGGAGGAAAACAAAATGATCAGTGAAATTAATTGCAGGCAGATAAATAGAAATTGTACAAGTTGAAAAAACAGAGGAAAAGAATTTTTTAAAATGAGCAGAATCACAGTTCTGTTTTGACATATGAGACAACATCAAGTAGCCCAATATGCATGAAATAGAGTCTAAGAAGTAACTCTTTGTTAAAGGCTGATTTTTACTATAGAAATATAATGGAAAGTTCTTGCTTTAAAACTGGATTTTAAGTGAGAAAATCTGGTGTTTCTTCATTTACTATTGAAAAGTAAAAATAGAAACTAAGCCAAAAATAAAACAAAACCAAAAACCATTTAGCTCATATATTAACTGGAATTTATAAAATATGGGAAGTAATCACTTACAGCTCTTCTTTCTGGGCAATTAACAGTACAAAATTGAGGAGCTTAAAATGGAAATAGCTTCCTTGGAGAACAATGTTTCTTTATACATCAGGACAACACATCTGTTACTATAATCAAAGCTTTAAAGTAAGTGAGAGGAATAGTTCAACCTACTTCAAAAAGAAATGCAATGTCTCTGCTTTGTTCTTTCTGGCATCTTTTAAATTATTATTGATAATAAAGTTTGGTGATAGGTAAGATCTATGATTCATAGAAATGTGCTTTGAGACTTCGATCTGTGTGACTTACCCTGAACAGGAGCAATTATGAAAATCCAATATGACCCAAATGGTGATTAGTGTCTGTCAGGAGAGGAAAGCAGGAGAGAAATTAGAGGTTGAAGAAGTTAAAGATAAATTTTGCAATTTCATATTTACGACTGGTTTTCGTTGGAGAGGTCAGCAACATAATATACAGTAGTTCATCCAGGTTAAGCTTTAAGAGTGCACTTTCCAAGTTAATATAAAAAAAATTTGGCTTTTGCAACATGCACTTCAAAGATCTCTTTCCCTGGTCATACCTGAACTGTCTTAGTGACATTATACAAACAATCTAGCAGTCAAAATTTCCAAGGTAAATAATTTTGATTCCCAAAAGTACATGTTATTTGCATGTATTATTCCTAAGGATATCAAAATATCTTATGAACACAATGTTCATAGCACCCTTGAGTGGCCAACAGACTTAGTTAACTGTCATAATAAGAACTTGAATTCAAAGATATGCATTGTAGCTCTGTATAAAGAAAGCAATCTGAGAGCCATCCCAAAGGAATATGGTAGTTACACACAGGAGGAAATTTTTGTACAATGCATTTCTCATTATTTAGAGCTTTACAATCACTTGTCAGGTAACTGATTTTTTTGTTTTTCTGAATTGCTCCCATGATGGCTGTTTTTAATAACGGTTATATTGACTGCAGCTACAACCCACATGTCATCCAATGTGTAGTGACATACACATACACACTAAGGGAGAGCCCACAAAATGAAATTATATTCTGGAGGGCATGCCCTTTTTAGTGTAAGCTTCCCCCTCTAGGTGAGTGCTCTAGGAACCCATCTATATATCAGTGTTATATCAGCTGGCATTGTTGTGAGAGACTGTGTTCGGCTTCAGTGAATCTTTTGTTCTCCCATTTCACGACAGGTGATCACTAGTGCACACCAAGCTGACTGTTCAGCAGTCAGCTGTTTAACCAAAAACAGCATGACCCCCAGGCCCCACCTTCTCTATTCACCCGATCTCACCCCAGCAACTTTTTTTATTTTTGTTTCCCTGGATGAAAAAAGTCTTCAAAGGGAAACATTTTGCCCATGTGGAAGAGGTGAACAAAATATGGCAAAAGCACTAAGTTTTTATAAGCAAATTGTTATTTTTATTTTAAAACACACACACACACACATGTATCTTTTGATCCTTAATATATCTCCAAAGTAGTATTCATTGGGAACTTTAGATGGACATTTTATCCTCAGTCATACAATTTTACATGTATATTGGAAGACTGGGAAAGTAAATGTGAGTAGAAAATTTAATATTTGCATTTGAAGAGTTGTTAAAGGTTTTTTTTCTTACTTGACTTCAACTGTGTTGTTAGCATTTCCCATTGTATAAATTAGCATGAAGATTAAGAAATCTAATAATTAAGCCAAGCACATATTTTAGAATCTAAGGCAGGAGAGTTTCTGGAGTCAAAGTACGTGCTGTTAACATACATTTCAGGCTAACACACAAAACCAGGACTACCCCATGCAAATTGGGATACACAGTCATCCTACTATAGTACCCATACTATAACATTTGTGTTCTCAGAAAAAAAGTTTTTAAAAATGTCACACTCAAAATCTGTCACCACAAATTTAAAGACTTTAAACATTCAAGTCTTCTTCAAAGGTGACCCTAAGAAAACAGGAAATCTGAATAGCCTTATATTTCTAAAGAAATTGAATTAATATTCAAAATTCCTTTTACATAGAAAAATTCTACCAGTTTTATGGGTGAGTTCTATGTAATATTTATAAAAGAAGTAATACCAATACTATATAAGCCCTTTCAGAAAGAAGGAGAGAACACTTTCAATACTAAGTGGGGCTCATATGAGAAAAGAAAATGATGTACAAATATACTTATGAACATAATTGCAAACATTCTGAATAATTTATTAGTAAATGAAATATATCCGCATAAAAAAGGACAGCACATGGTAGGTGTATTGAAAAAAATGAATGATGTGTTTCAAATTAAAAAATCAAACAATAACAGATCCTCAATCTTTCCAATCTTTCATGAACTTAATACTTTTGAAGAGTATTGATCAGCTATGTTTCATGTATCCTAATACTTTTCAATGGTCAGTGGGCTTTTATTTAAGTGTTTTTAATCCCTTTCTCAGCCTTCCTTGGACTTTTTAAACCAACCACAGAGGGATTTTCAGATGCTAAGAAAGGAAAAAGAAAGAACTCAGAATAAAATTACTTTAATGTAGACATAATTTTAATTAAAGAAACAATTTTACAAAGTTTTTAAAAATATTGTTTTTCCTTACATTATACAATATTGTTTCATTGTTCTAATATTTCTCAGAACTGTTAATATTTTATAAAAGTCTATAATATTACTATGAACTCCTCATCACTTCTATTAATATAAGGATACATTTAAACTCTAACTCAATGATAAGTATCAAGTGAACAAAGTTATCCAGAGAAAAAATTTAATTTGTCCATTCTTCCCAAAATTGTTCTATAAGAACTTGTTTCTTTCAGAGAAAAGAAAAAAGCAAAGTCTCCAAATTCCACTGAGAACTTGGCATCACCGCCCTGGGAACATCTCTGCAGTGTGACAGAATCCCCCCCATCATTCCAACACTCAGTGGCTAATTGGAGATTAGTGATATCCTTTGACTGTACGTTTTCCTAACATGAGTAGTCTATCAGATTTCACTCTTTAAATTATCCCTTTAAAAGTTTAATTTAAAAATGCTCATGTTTCTCAAAGAACTTCTCTGCAATCTAAAAAGGAACAAGTTGGTAGAGAACAGAAAAACACTCCCAAATGATATCCCTGAACTGCAGGATATACTTAGTAAATATGGGACTACTGAATAAGTTCCCTTTCAAGTTATACAGACACAGAAAAGGACACTCTGAAATGATATCTAAGAAAATGAAGACATGACCAGAGAGGTTTGATTGTTGGTATAAATAGAAATCATTAATAAATTATAAATGTTACTTATATTACCATAATATTTCCTATGAAAAATTCAAGAGCATGGGAATCTCCAAAATTTACTGAAGAAGTTGATGCTATTCTCAGGAGAACTTCTTCTTTAAATATTATTAAAACTAATCTGTATTTACTCAGGTTACTTAGTTTTATGACTATAACCATATAAAACGAATGTAGTTTCAGAAGCACAGGGATGCTGACTACATTTAATGGTAGAATAAAGTGTAACTTTTTCACTTTTTTATGTCTTTTTTTTAGGAAGAAATGAAACATTCGACTTCTCCTAAAATGGCATTCCTTTTTCTTTCAGCCAAAACCTGGCAGAATAAACATCTCAATTTAAATAGCTCTGATATATTAACCTCTTTCCACTGCATCACATTTATAAAATGTTATACTTCCAACAAATTGTAAGCTTGAGAAAAAACCATATCTAAAAATCATCACTGCCAGTGGTGGCTAAAATTGAAGCTAAAATTTAATATTAGTAAAATTACTGTAATTTGTGTTTACCACAGTATTATATGTTTTTTTTTCTACTTTCAGCATTAGGAAGTGATTTTATGTAACCCGTATTCCAAAGATTACAGGAATTAATGAGGGAGTTGACTCCAGTTTTATCTTACTCTGAGACATGCATGATTTACCACTAAATCCACGTGGCTTCTCTAGTTCCTTTCCGTACACCTAAGAACCCTCTTTTTTAAAGAAGTGCTTTAAAAATATGTGCATCGTATGGTAAAATGAAAGGAAGTAAAATTTAGGTTAAACTACTATAGTTTTTTAAAACTACTTCAGAAAAAAAGTATTGTAGTGTAGTATAGACCCTAACTGTGAAATGTCCCAAGACCACTAAGAGTTCTCCTTATCACTCAGACAAGGTCGAACTGAGATCCTTAGTAATTAAAAAGGTTTAGTGTCCACTATGTGTTGAGATATTTATAGTGATCAGAGTACTGCTGGCCGGATGAAAAAGAATACATGTTTCTGTCGATTACCCAAAGTACCACACGGTTACCAACTACCTCAATTTAAGTGACAAAACTAAATGAAAAATTCTCTTTATTTGTTCCTTCTGTCCTTTCAAAGTATTCCTCTTTCCTTTCTTTATGGCACCTTCCTTCATTCACTGAAGAGCTGAATTTCTTCTCTTTGGCTAGCATGAAGAAAGGGAAACCAAATGAAAGTCAAAGAAAAACTTGAAATCTATTTTTTACATCCTGGAAATTACCATAACAGACCCTGCAGTGAGCACTGTCCTTAACTTCGTGTGTTTTTTTTTTCTACTCTATTGCCCTGAGACTCTCCAAATGCTGAGCTTCCCCTCCCCAGTATTAAAACTTAATCTCCAAAAAGAGAACTTTAGACATAGAAGATTCTGTTCAATGCCAAATGACTATAGACCACAGTTACGTCTACATAGGATAGCAAATCAGATATAATGTATTGTAAATGGACATAAAATTGATTTTGAAAATATCCACTTGCTATTTCATTTTGTGTGTCTGAATTATTAAGAACTGTCTATTTAAAAAAACCCTAGATAATCCAGAAAATCTCAAAATGATTATTAGCAGCACAGTTTTTATTTGAAAAGGTATGAAAAAATACATATGAAATATTAGGATTAAGTTCTGATATCTTCCCCTAGACAAAAGTCTATTTGCAGCATTTACCTGGTTAACAGACAACAGAAATTAGAGAGAGAGCAAGCAGACTGGTTTCAAGGAGGTTGCTGGCTATTGAATCAGACTGACCTTAATAAGAGACCCATAGAGCAGTTCACCTACTGGTAATGAAAATGAAATCTGTACTTAGCAAGGTTGGCAGTTGTCACCTCACTTTGAGCTTTAACAAGCCTGCTGATATACATGTGACCCACATTAGGAACAGAAGAATCTGACTTCAGTGAGAGGCCACTTAGAAATCTGCTAGGAGAACAGCAGTCAAGCAGCCAACATACGTACTCTATAACAGGAATTCAGACCGTCTACTGAAGTCATAAATGTGTATGACAGCAGCTCGTTATTCACATTTCAAATTATCTATGAGAGAGCGTGTTCACTGCTCTGAATAAACTTTCCACTAGTTTTCATTTCTGGAATAAATTAGGGCTGGGGCTGAAGTGTAAAGTACTTCAAAAGAGAAAACAATTAAAAGTTGAGATGTAAGGGAAATAATTCATGTGAAGTCACCTCTTCCATGTGACTACATTTTTATAAAACATTTCTGGAGACAGTTGAGAAAGGACTGTAGCTTGAACATGAACTTAATCTGATCCCAGCACAGAAAAACTGCTTTCTTAATTTATTTTTCAACCTCAAACACCCTTTATTCCAAGGGAAATCAATGCAGGCAAGATTTTCCTTTTTCCTAGTTCTTGCTATCCCCCTAGTAATCATGAAAAATGCTTCTATTTTTGAAGCAATCTAAAGGTCATTTTAAACAAAATGCCATAATTCAAATGGACTTGAAGCAAAGAAAATTGCCACACATCCACCCACATGCATAGCTTGTCTCTGCATCCTTTCTGCAGTTGTGAAACAAGCAGAGAAAGGAGGCTCAGATTCGGCCCAAGTGTATACTACCACAGACTTAAGTTTCAGGAGTCATGACAATGAGGACAAATTAGTTTTATGAAAACATCTGTCCTTAAATTTTGAAGAAATAAGTTTGAAAAGATGTATTTTCCCCTCCATCTACTGGAATAGTTAATTTCAATAATTAATTAGTGATGCTTGGGAAAAGAATGAAAGTGGGCCAAATTTTAAAATTGTATATTTATATTATATTATATTAATTATATTATCTATCTACCTACTATCATCTATATACATACACACATACCCCTGTACATTGCTATGGATTGAAATGTGTCCCCCTAAAGTTCATTATATCGTAGCTCCAATTCCCAATATGATGATATCTATAGATGGAGCCTTTGGAAGAGAATTAGGTTGAGAAAAGGCCTCATAATGGCAGTAGTGTTCTTTAAAGGGACCAGAGGGCTTGCTCTTTCTCTCTACCATGTGATGACAGAGTGGACAGTCATCTACAAGCCAGGAAGAGAACTCACACCAAAACCCAACCATACCAGCAACCTGATCCTAGACTCCCCAGCCTCCAAAACTCTAAGAAATTAATTTCTGTTGTTTAAACCACTCAGGCTATAGCATTCTTTATGACAGCCTGAGTAAACTAATATGTGTGTGTGAGTGTAAAACTGTCCATTTTGCAATGGCATGAATGTTTGTGTTCTTCCAAAAATCCATATGTTGAAACCTAATCCCCCACCTGTGTCTGTGAGGCTTTTGGGAGGTGATTAGGTCATGAAGGTGAAGCCTTCAGGAATAAGATTAGTGTCCTTATATAAGAGGACCCCCAAGGGCTTCCTCACCCTTCCAATATAGAAAAACACAGCAAAAAGACAGTTTTCCATGAAGTGGGACGCACACTCTCACCAGACTCTAAATCTGCTGGCAACTTGGTTTTAGACTTCCCACCCTCCAGAACTGTGAAATAAATTTCTGTTGATTATAAATCACCCAATCTACAGTATTTTGATATAGCAGCTTGAACAGTCCAAGACACTTTCCTACTTATATCTCAAAATAGTGCCCTGTAATTTGAGACATAGAGATCTGCTGTAATAAAGGACATACACTTCCAGGCTATGTAGAGCTATAAATCAGAATACCAAGGTTAATATGATAGCTAACAACTGGATCCATATGAAGTGCCAACTTTTGTTGGGCAATTGTCATAGTCAAGCAGACAATCCCTTCTATACAGCTTTAAAATCTCCGTAGTTTTAGGCTTGTAGTTAATTCTTTGGCAAAGGAATATTGACAGAGTCCCAAAACTGATCTCCATATACACTTATAATAATTTTATAATCAGAAATATCAAAATCTAAACATGTGTACTGAATGATTAATTCTAAATATCAAATATAATATCATCAAAATGAATTTAGAACCATTCTTACTAAAAAGTATTCAGAACTTCACAGTATAATTTGTCATTTGAAAACTGCATTTAATAACTAACTAGACTCATAAACAGAACCACTCAGCAATATAATTCCCTTTCACATTTTTGATAAATTATGTTCCTAACAGATATAATTGTGGATGAACTGTGGGACAAGGAACATGATTTATATTTGTTAATCAACCTCTATCTGTATTGTAAAGAGGATATTAAACCAGAACATATTTCTTCTCTCAGAGCTTCCATTTTACTTCCATGTTTATTGACTAAAGAAAAACACAAATGCATAGACACAACACTTAAAGTTGAAACAAGAATTTTATTATTTCATAGATAACTCGTATTGATACTACTAAAAATAAGTATCCTAATTTTTTGGTAACCATATCGTCAATTAGCTATGTTTCTTGTGACTTTGAATTTTGCCATCAACTCAATTACTGTCATCCTTCCAAAATCTCAGTCATTTTTAACTGCTTTTATTTAAAGCATTGTTCTAACTACAAAATTTATATTTATCACTTTTATTATTGTTGAAATACTCATATTAATTCTCAAACTGAATGAATCCAGAAAATGAAAAAAAGGAATATATTTAAAATACTCTCCTTGTCAATTAAACCTCTAGAAGATGTTTTTTTTAAGTAGATCCCTAACAGAAAAAGTCAGAGATATTGTCATAAGAAAATTCTACTCTTAGACACCAAGGAAATACACTATGAGATTATTGTCCACTTAAATATTGTCTGTAAACATTAAAAATCTACTTTATTTTTTTTTATTTTGGGGGTAAAGAGAATCTATTTAATAAATGGTGTTTGGAAAATTGGACAGATACATGCAAAAAAATAAAACTAGATTACATTCTTATGCCATGCACAAGAATGAACTCAAAATGGATTAAAGACTTAACTGTTAGACTATAAACCATAAAAACTCTAGAAGAAAACACAGACAGTACAATCTCAAACCCTTCTCTAGCAATATTTTTTCTGCTATATCTCCTCAGGCAAGGGAAACAAAAGAAAAATAAACAAATGGGACAACATTAAACTAAAAAGTCTTTGCACAGCAAAAGAAACCATCAACAAAATGAAATGGCAACCCACTGTATGAGAGAACATATTCACCACTGATTCATTTGATAAGGGATTAGTATCCAAAATGTATAAAGAACTTATATAACTCAATACTGAAAAACAAATGGTCCAATCAAATAAATGGGCAAAGGACCTGAACAGTCACTTCTCCAAAGAGAACACGCAGATGGCCAATAGACATATGAGAAGATGCTCACCATCACCAGAGAAATGCAAATTAAAACCACAACGAGATATCGCCTCGCACCTGTCAGAATGGCCATCATCAAAAAATCAACAAACTAGTGTTGGTGATAATGTGAAGAAAAGGGAACCCATGTGCACTGTTGGTAGGACTGGTGCAGGCACTGTGGAAAACAGTATGGAGGTAACTCAAAAATTATTTAAAATGGAACTGCCTTATGACCCAGTAATTCAACTTGTGAGAATATATCTGAAGAAACTCAAAACCCTAATTTGAAAGAATATATGCTACCCTATGTTGATTGCAGTGTTATTTACAGTAGCCAAGATGCAGGAGCAGCCCAACTGTCCATCAGCAGATGAAAAATCTACTTTAAATTTATATATTTTTAAAATGAATTTACTTAAATTATGATACACGTAATTCTCTAACATTGATGTTAATAAAGAAAACTTTAAAAATGAAAAACTTGAAAACTAAATGGCCTCAGGCAAAACTGTGATGTAAAAATGAAAAATTTTATTTGTAAAATCCATTTTCTAAATAGTATTTTGAATTATGTTTTTCTGCTTATGGGGGCAGATCATGACTGATATTGTATACTATAAAGGGTTTCATGTTTTTTTCAAAATGTAATTGAGCTCTTTTAAATAAGTGTGTAGTATAATTAGGCAAACTTTTTTTCAAACTCACTCTACAGGATAAAAAATCATATATTTGCAAGGGAAATAATAAAAATATGAAAACCAGACTTAAGAGGTTGTTATAATAAACTAGGTAAGAAACATAAAAAGAAGGAAGTAGACTCATGGTAATGATAATGAAGGGGGCCAATGGATTTGGAAGATGTTTAGAATGGCAAAAAGAAAAGAACGTTCAGGTTTAAAAAAAAAGAAAAAAGAAAGGAAAAATATAGCACTATTGGGTATCTGTAAAGGGTTCTGTATGACTGGTGATTTACTTAAGGAGAGTGAAGCGTCAGGTGTGTGACTAGCTTTCTTACTTGAGCAAAGCAGAATAATGTAGTGGTCAGAATGAATTCTGGACCCAGACTGCCTGGCGGTGATCAAGGTCTCCCTACAAATCAGATGTGCAACTTTGATCAACTGTTGTATGTACATCAATTCCTTCATTTGGAAAATGAGGATAATAAGTGTATCTATCTCAAAGATTAAGGGGAAAAATTAAAGATATTAACATGTTTATAAGGACACAGTATCCGGTAAATACATGATCAATACATTTTAACCATTGTAATAGGAAGAGCAGATTTGAATAGGATTTGTCCATGCTGAGTTTGCTTTCAAATATGATTGGGGATGCCTCTGGGATATCCTAGTGGATATGTTCTAAAGGTGGTCACATATGCTGCTTGGTATCCCTGAGGTGGGAGCTTAGTTAGAGATTGAGATACAAGATACTAACTGTAGTCACAGAAGTGTAGGAACTTCTCTATAAAATATGAGAAAGGCAAGTGGGAAAAGGGGAGAGATTGGGTAAGAACACTAAAAGAAACAAAAATATTGGTGACAGAATGAGGACAGTGATCATGCAAGTAAAATGAAGCAAGTTGAAGACTGGGTAGTAGAAGGTGAGAAATCTCCGGCACACAGTGGGAATCATAATTTAAAATGTCATCAAAACTCAGTAGAAGGTGAGGACTGAGAAACAGGTATTAAGCTTACTTGAAAATTTAAAAAACTTAAAACTTTGACAACTTTGGGAAGAGCAGTTTCCATTGGGTGTGGGTGAGGGGTAGGAGAAGGATGGACATGGGTGGAGAAATGTATAGGAAATGAGGAAGTCTGGACTCTTAAGTCTAGGTACCTCTTTTCAAATGGTTTTGTTAAGCAGAGTTAATTAAGGTGATACCAAGAATGACAATAGTGGGGAAAACATTTTTTCTATGCTTAATACGTTTTAACGATTTAAGAGGTTTGTATAATTTTAAAAATGGGGATGATATATAGCTTGTAAAGAGGTGGAAGCTGAATATACAGAAAAAAGAAGGAAGGGTGGAGAAAAATCTTTGAGGACTAAAGAGTGTTTTGCACAACCTCAAATGTACAGATCAACCTTAGACAGAAAGCAGACTTTGCATCCATTATAACAGGAGAGAAGAAAAGGATCAGTGTGAATCAGTACGGAATGGTTTCAAATCTGAGGCCTTCTGTCTTCCCTCTGAGGAAGAAGAGAAAATACGACATTTACTTAGAATGTCTAAGTGCCCTTGAAGTTTTGAGGTACGAACAGTCACTGTAACATGGGAAAGACAAAACGTGTTTATATCAAGAAAAGCAGCCTGTTCCAGTAATGGAACTTTACCTGGAGCTTGATCATGTTGCTTATAAATGATCTGGGACATTTGGTCACAAATACAAACATCTTAGCAAACACATTAATAATGGTTACTTTTCTTAGTAGAAAGATCACTAAAGACCTCTCTGAACAAAGTTAGTACAGGAAGGAGCTACTCCCTCCACTGACAGATGGATGCACCAGGATTTAGGGATTGGCTGGCTGTGCCTCGGATGAATACCAGGGATTTTAGCACTTCAGACTCCTCTTTGCCCCACTAGCTGGCTACCTTTGTGTACTGACCAAACTGCTCGTTTCTATATGAAAATCCACACAGGACGCCATACTTTATTCTCCCTAACTGGCTAAACATTCTGTTTCTCCAACCAAGCTTCAGCCTAGGTGGCAATTCTCTTTCTTGTCCAATTCATTTTTTTATCCAGGCAGTTTTCTGCCAAAATCAATCTATTTTACCGGTCAACTGGTCACCAACTTCAATCTATTCTATGTGATAAATAACTCTTGGAATGGAGAGGAAGATTTTATGTTAACATAAGATTTTTTACTACTGAGAGGAAACCAGCATTAAAGATTTTCAATATGTCATCTCCCATGTAATATAGCTAATAAAACAGTGCTCAACCTAATATATTTAATCATAGTTTAGTGACTGACAGTTTTTCATAGCAAATTTATATTCTTATTTCTCAGGAATATTCTCTCAATATTTCTTAATATTAGCTTTCATTTTTTAAAGGAATGGTGAAAAGTTAGGTCTTATAGCGTAAGATTTGGATCAACTATCATTTCACATCTTTGACTTTAGTTTTACATAGTCTTAAATGAATATACCATAATGAAAATAATGGACTGTAGTCCAATTTCTTTTACTGGTATTCATTAAATGTTAATGTATTCTTTTCTTATTTTTCTTCTTTAGTGATTCTTATATTTAAGTGGTCTTACTTTGATTCTGATTTTTGCAGGAAAGTATGGAAGGTAAGAGAAGAAAAATTAGCTTTAAATATAATCTAAAAAAACTGAAAACAACTTTGAAAGCATTTACATTTTAAAGAATGTTAGTATTTTTTTTGCCAATATTGGAAAATGCCATAAAGGAGAAATGAAGAAAGTATATTTATAGGTAACTAAAATTTTTTAAGAGGTTTGAGAGTACAATTGAGGAGCAGATGAAGCTGGGAGATGATTTCAGGCATATTCAAGGTAAGAGATATTAAAGAGAGAAGCAGGGAGAGACACAGAGTGTTTAGAGCAATTAGAGATTTTGAGAGAGATGGAAGATATGGGCTAATGATGGGATAATCAAGGGACGCACGGGAATACAGGACAATGCTGAGCAGAGTAGGGCAAGAGAGGTCAGAACAGGGCATTTCCCTGAACAGAGTTCTTGTATATCTTAAATACGGCCTACCTATTTCATAAGGTGAAGGGGGCATTATTTATCTTATTAAAGAAAGAATGAAAACTGTCTTTAAGTTTCCTCCGAACTCATAGGTTCTGTCCTCAGAATATAAGTGTATTGAGTTCAAAAGTTTAACAGATTTAAGAATGCATGATGAGGCCTACCAAGTAGCATGGTAGGATGTTAGATAATAAATCAAGAAAAAATCAGATATCTAATCATTATTTTCTTCAATGTTTTTATGTTTAAGATTGGTTGTTGTTTTCACAGTGTGGGAAGCATATGGGATCTCTGGTTTGAATGTGGCTAAACACTCAGAGCAGGGCTGCTCCAGGATGAGACAGGGGCCAAACGGTTAGTTTTTCTCACAAAGATTGAGAACATAGGCAACTAAAGACATTTTTGGAATTTTCATTAAAAATAAATATAGTCCAGCTTACCCAATTGTGTAAGTAATCTATGTAATTGAACACTGCCTTGTATAAATTTAAAATGGTCTGTTTTCTATTATAGTTTAAGCAGTATATTTCAATCACATGTTTTCTGAAGGTTTCACTATTTTCCACATGAAAGTGTTTATTTTCAGTATCTATAGGCGCAAATGAGTAAGATGCATAATAGTCACGTATTTGTGAATTCATTTGGATAGATGAAAAAACAATGTAACTGACTTCAAATCAGAAACCCAGAAGTGGATCTTTCAAAATCTGCATATTATCTGCATGTACTGTATTTAGATCAATATTCAAAATAAATTTTTTTTGTACACACTAACAAAAAATTCCAAAATGAAATTAAGAAATCAATTCCATTTATAATATCATCAAAATAATTAAATAGGAACAAATTCAACAGTGCAAGATTTGTAGACGAAAACTATAAAATATTAATGAAAGAAATTAAAGAAAATATAAGATACAAATAAATGGAAGAACTTCCCATGTGCACTGATCAGACAACTTAATACTGTTAAGGTGGAAATACTCCATAATTCTTCAAATTTAATAAAATGCCTATAAAAATCATAGCTTTTTTTCAAATATGACAAGTTTTTCTGAAAGTTCATGCAGAATTGCAAAGGATCTACAATAGCAAAAGCAATCTTAAGAAAAAAGAACAAAGTTGTAGGATTCATGTTTCCCAGTTTCAGAACTTACGACTAAGTAAGAGACACCCAGACAGTGTTGTGCTGGCATGTAGACTAACACATAAATTAATGGGGCGAGACTTTGAATCTAGAAATAAACCCACACATTTTGGTCAGCTGATTTTTAACACGGATGTCAGGAAAATTTCAAAAAGAAAGAACTGCCTTTTCAACAAATGTTTCTAGAACAACTGTATACCAATGTGCCAAAGAATAAAGGGGGTTCCTTTCCTTTCACCATACACAATGAAACTAACTCAAAATAAGCCATGGACTGTATGTAAGAGTTAGACTATGAAACTCTCAAAAGAAAATATAGGGGTAAATCTTTGTGTTCTTGGGTTACCTAAAGCCTTCTTAAGCACAACAAGAAAAGCACACAAATGACCCAAGTAAAATAGATAAAATGGGCTATATCAAAATTTAAAAATGTTGTGCTGCAAACAATACTGTTAAGAAAGGACACAAGCCACATAACCAGAAAAAAGTATTTCAAGTCATATATTTTATTAATGATTTTTATCCAGAATATATAAAATAATATTCCTGCAACTTGAAATAAAAAGACAAAAAAACTAATTTAAAATGGGGAAAAGATATTAATAGACATTTCTCAAAAAATAAACAAAAGATAAGAACCAGGTGAAAATGTGCTCAATTTGTCATCAGGAAAATCCAAGGAAATCAAGAAAAATATACCACTTCCCACCCTACAGGATGGCTATTAACAAAAGACAATAACAAATATTGGTGAGGACGTACAGAAATTAGAACCCTCATATACTTTTGGCAGGGGTGTATAATTGGGCAGTGTTAGGGTTTTGATTTGCATTTCCCTAATGATTAGTGATATTGAGAGCCATTTTATATTCCTGTTGGCCACTTCTATGTGTTTTTTTCAATTTTTTTTATTCCATTCCACTGCCCATTCTTTAATCAGATTCTTTTTATATTACTGAGTTGTATGAATTCTTTATATATTTTAGATATTAATCCTTTATCAGATATATAGTTTGCAAATATTTTCTTCCAATCAGTAAGTTGCTCTTTCATTCTGTTAATGACTTCCTTGGCTACACAGCAGCATTTAGTTTGAGGTAGTCCCATTTGTCTATTTTTGCTTTTGTTGCCTTTGTTTTTGATGTCAATTAAAAAAACAGTAATTTCCAAGACAATGTAAAAGACCTAACCAACTATGTTTTCTTCTAGGAATTTTATAGTTTCAGATTTTACATTCAAGTCTTTAATCTATTTTGACTTGATTTTTGTGTATGATGCAAGACAGGGGTAGTTTTTCCCAACATAATTTATTGAAGAGATTACCCTTCCCCTGTTGTATATTCTTAGCTCCTTTGTTGTAAAATAATTGATCATATATTTATTGGTTTATTTTAGGCTCTATATTCTATTCCATTGGTTATATGCATTTGTTTTTATAACAATAACATACTGTTTGATTACTATAGCTTTGCAACATGCTTTGAAATCCTAAGTGTGATACCTTCAGCTTTATTCTTCCTCTGGATTAATTTAGCTATTTTGGAAACTTTTGTGGTCCTATACAAATTTTAGGACTGCTTGTTCTACTTTTGTGAAGAAAATGCCTTTATAATTTTAATAGAAATTGCTTTGAATCTGTACTTTGCTTTAGATAGTATGGCCATTTTAAAAATATTTTTTCAATTCATGAGCACAGAATATCTTTATATTTATTTATGTCCTCAATTTCCTTAATCAGTGTCATAGTTTTTAATGTAGACATCTTTCACCTCCTTGATTAAATTTATTCCTAAGTATTTTATTATTTTTATGTTATTATAAATGGAATTAATATTTTAATTTCTCTTTTTGCCAGAGGGTTGTTAGGGTACAAAAATGCAACCATTTTTATATTGATTCTGTATCCTGAAACTCTACTGAATTCATTTATTAGTTCTTACACTTTTGGTCAAATTTTTAGGGTTTTCCATATTACTATAACCATATTATCATACCATCTGCAAGCAGACAATTTTATTTTTCCTTTCCAATTTGGATGTCTTTTACCTCTCTTTCTTGCATAATTGCTCTGGTTAGGACTTCTAGTAGTAGGTTGAATAAAAGTGGTGAGAGTGGGCTTCCTTGTTTTATTCCTGATCTTAGAGGAAAAGCTTTCAGGTTTTCACCATTGGGTATGATGTTAACTATGGTCTTGACATATATGGCCTTTGTTATGTTGGGGTATATTGCCTCTTTACCCAGTTTGCTGAGAGTTTTTGTCATGAAGGCTTGCAGATAACTGAATATCAAATAATAAAAATGTTTATTAGAGGTGGGAGGAGGAAATTTAATCAGAGTAGGTCACATTTTTTATTTAAGAGACTGGTTAGTGGCACTATTACTAACATGGGTGTCAACTACAATACTGGTAGTTTAGGGAATCAAGTTCAATTTTAGCCATTTAATTTTAAGGTGTCTTTTATATATCAAATTACAAATAACAAATATACAGTGTGATAAATTCATTTGGAACTTTTCTGGAATTCTTAATGGACATGAGGACAGGGGCTACAGCTTAAAAATAATCTATTGTCTAACATTGGTATGAAATTCTCTGTTCATATGATGACTATATTTCAAATGCAATCTAAAGTATTAGCCTAAATGTATTTTGAAAATGCTTAGTTGAAAACAATTTTAAACTGTATTTTTGTCATTTTAATGGCTTTCTGTGTGATACAGCTCAACATAGAAAAAAATCCTATATTTCCCACAAATATACATGTTACATATTAAAACAGATAATTACTAACATTGCCAGGTAAACCTTAATATTTTCAAACCAATTAAATACATATATATTTTTATTATTTTATTAGATCTTGATTCTACTAGAATAATAGAATTTTGACTCTATAATTGGCATAGATTTTACTTCAAATTCTATAAAAAGTAATAATTCTTGTAATAAAATATAGCCATGTTCCTTTAAGTAGAACCAGAAATCTAATAACTAAATTGTATGAAGGTCCTTTACTGCTTCTGAATATTATATCTCATTTCTGCTATAAATTTGAAATGTGGCTTCCAAAAGCACAATGAAATATGCACAGAATGAAAATAATGTGGCTGCAATGATTGCCTTGCCTGCTAACTATGGTCCATTTATGGTCTGTCTTACAATTCAATGCATCTTCCATGGAATTCACTATGTTATATCTCATCATTAAGTGCTCAGATTTTTATCAAGTATCACCATAAAATCATCCATATGAAAATCATTTTTCATAGTCTGTACCACTATTATTTTCTTCAACAATGGAAAAATGTGTGAAAATACCAATTTTCCATTTTTCCTCTAATCCCTGAATATACATACAGAGAAAAAGCAAATAAATGTAACCCAATAATGTAAAACTTGCCAAGCAGCTTTAATATTTACACTCTGAATTTCACCATACTATTTTTATTTATTTATTTTCTTTTAATGGCAGACTCTTTTCAAAATGGCCAGATACTTTTTGATACTACCCTTCTTGAAAAGTTCCAAAAGAATTTCTACATACAGGAAAATTGCCTCTGAAGTTGCTGTCAGTGATTCAGTGGGTGAAAAGGCACTGTCAATGTCACCTTTTTGACAACAAATTACTTTTTCCAGTTCAAATAGTCTGATAAAAATCTTGACATTTATATAACCCAAAGCCATAAGATCAATTAAATAGTTTAAGTATAGAATCATTATGCTTATCAGGGAAAACTACTGATGATATAAAATTAAGAACAGAGGGAAACTGAAAGTATAATCATTCTAAGTTACAAGGTGCCTATATTAGCCCACCTGAGCAGTCTGCCTCAGCTACCAAAACACTAGCAACTGCAGACACTGTTAACTTACATTGCTTATAAAAACCCCCTTTTTACAATCTTTTCTGTAGCCTTTGCAGTGTTTTGGAGTCCAACGTAAATTATACTTTTTATATCTGTTGTATCTTGGAGATTCATATGAAAGCAGAACCTAATACTAAATGGAGAAAATAAGATAAAGAAAAGTGACTCTAACAGTGATTATTAAAGTCAACACAGGAGTCAATTGGTATTCACTCCTGTTGGGGAGCTTCTGAGGAGAATAAAATGTTTCTCAGAATTACTAGCCTAAGAATTAACATTGAAAAGTACTTATCCACCAGATCTTCCTCCCTCTGGTTGAGATATGCCCCCAGTGGTGTTAACTGAGACATACCCGTACAGAAAGGCCGTGCAGGGAAGATGGGAGTCACAGTCTCAATAGCAGAATTACTAATAGAAGGTCAGTGAAATAACCTGGCTGCACCTGGTACGAAGGCTGTCTTTGATATTCATCATCTCCCTCTTCTACGACTCATTCTAGACCATCCTCACTCCCAAGTCACGAATGTCTGACGAGAGGACCCCTGCAAGTTTCTGCACCATGTAAGAAATCTTGGTAGAGGAGGTGAAGTAACAACATGTGGCATAGGCTTGAAGTACGATGCTTAAAAACGTGCTCTGCAGCCACAGTTGAAATTAGAGATGAGACCAAAATGGAGTGAGTGATGGCACCAGATGCACTCAATTAATTAGGAATGGCCTTTAGTGGTTGCATATATAATTTTTCAAGGCTTTCAGGCTGCTTGGTTAATAAAGTGGTATCATTTCTTAGGGTTTTATTCTTAGTGTTCTTGATATTTTGTAGACATTCAGTTGAGAGCTCTTGAAAGAACACACAAATTGATCTTCCCAGATATCCAAACCATTCCTCTTCATCCTGTGTCCTTCTACCCCTGTCCTAGTTAAGGAATTCTGGCCCAACCAATCTGCTTTCTTTCATCACCTTGTAGTGCATTCCCTGCCATGTTTAGATTTGTCATCAAATTTAAACACCAGGTTTCAGAAAATAAATAGAAAATAGTTCTTCATATACAAAGAACTGGATTATGTTCCCCCTCTATAAAATAGTCTGTAAGCTCCATATTACTTACCATATAAAATTCCAAATACTCTTCATGGTAAATGAGGTCATTCACAACCTGGGAATAATCTATAACATCCCCTTAAGTCATATTCCAATACCCAATGTTCCAACACCACAAAACTAGCAAATCCTTCTCAAAGGTATCATAGATTTTCACATTTCTCTTCCTTGCTGTTCACTGCCTAAGATGTATTTCTATCACTTCTTAGTGCAAAAAAAAAACACTGGAAAAAATATAGGTTAAAAGTTCATTTCTTTTTGAAGTATTTTCATTTCTTTAGAAACAGTCATCCATGCCACTAGTCATTCCCATTTAATAGACATCTCTTCTTTTCTGTGGTACTCACAGGCCACTTTTCCACAAGCCTGAGAACTTCCTGAGGCCAGAACTCATTTATCCTGACGTCCTTATATCATACTCACTCATAGGAAAAATGAATTTCTTGATTAAAAGGAAGGGAAGGAGGAATACAGTGAGTGAGCTAGGGAGGCAGAGAGGAAGGGAGGCAGACAGAGAAGATGGGAGGACAGAGAAAATGAGAAATGCCATAAGCTTCCCCGTAAACACCAATGGTCACAGACATAATCTATCTGTCTATCTCTCATCATCTATCTGGCTACTCCACTCAAAGGTATTTGTAAATCTTTCAATCTTTTCATTCAAGAAGGTAACAAAAAAATTCTTCTGGACTCAGACGTTAAAAAAAAAAGGTCACACTCTGCATTTTCCAAATTCTCCACATGATAGAAACAGACAGATGGTCAGTAAAAGCAACATTTGCCTGCATCTCATGATAGAGATTAATGAAACTACAGACAACTGGGAACCAAGGTTTGTTTTGAACAAAGGGGTGCCATGGCTGTCATTCCTTTAACCTTCTGAGCATTACTCTAAGTAGTCACCACTGTAGCCATTGCTAGAAGAATGACAAGAGCACTGTATGTGCCTTAGCCTTTTGTCTGATCTCTAATCATTGCACATGCACACGCACACTACACCCATTAAACCCCTGCACACATGTTGGCTCTCCTTCATTCTGTCAAGAAAGAATGCTCACGAATAGCTGTGTTATATACCAAGTAGTGGTCCTGTGGCACCTGGATACCAACATGCTCCTTCTTAATTCCCTCTCCGCTCTGATCTCCAAATGGTGCCTTATTCTTAGGTTGAGTGTTGAAGTACTTCTCTTACTGCACAGCAAGACTTCACTACTATTTATTACATCAGCTCAGCTGGCTCTCTTAGGACTAATTTCAGACTGAGAACTGATTCCATATATTCTTCCGGCTGAATTTACTGGTTGTCGTCTCTACCTATCTTGGCTTGCCTACTCAGACTATACCAGTTTCCTCTTTGAATTAATCTAACATTTCAGATGTTGACTTCTAGATTTCACTATGACTACCACCACCATCCTAACTGGCCCAACCACAAAACTCTGAAGATTTGATCTTCCTCCTATAAACCTCATTTACAAAGGATGACAGTCTTGTTAATTCTACCTTCTAAATAGTCAGTGACCTTGTCCCAGCTGGTATGGCTCATTTGGTTGGGCATTGGTCCCACAAACCAGGAGGTCACCAATTCAATTCCTGCTCAGGGCACATGCCTTGGTTGCAGGTTTGATCCCAAGTTAGGTGCATACGGAAGGCAATGATAGGGACCATTGTTTCTCTCTCACAATGGTGTTTCTCTCCCTGTCTTTCTCACTCTCCTCCCCTCTCTCTAAAAAAATCAAAATTAAATTAAATTAAAAATATAGTAACCCTGTGATCACTGTAACTGCTTTTATATATATGAACAGCAGTTACATACATATATGTGTCCATATATGTGTGTGTATCACTTTGTGCCTGACACATTGTAGGCAATCAATAACTGTTGGACAAAAGAATTAATAATATTAAACCTGAGTAATTTATCTTTATGGTTTTATTTTTACATCCTTCACACCCACACACCACCCTTTTCCAGAGTGTTAGTTGTAAAAGAAAAGGAGAAATAATAAAGTATTCATGATCTCATTTTCAATAAATTAAAATCCAAACTCCTTGGCATGGCAGATAGGGTCACATGTCATCCACATACTGCTTATATTTCTTGCTTTTTCTTTGGAAGCCCCTGTAAAGCAGCAAGTGTTCTCCCTTCTTCCAGGGATTCTTATAAGCCAGTACAATCCTATTTTATTCTTTAAAACTAGTGATTTCCACATACAGAACTTTTAGCAATATTTCCTATAGAAGCACTTACTGTAATGCATTCTCCCTGTTCTTGTCTCCCCTCACTAGAGGTGAGCTCACTGAAATGAGGACTGCCTATTCTGTCTAATAATCAGTATAGTACCTGGCACACAGAAAGTATTCAAGATCTTCAAATAAGCTGTATCCATCTTTTTCATCTTTCTGCTGTTCTCTTTATTTGCCTTCTCAGACAACCGTATCCGAAACTCACAGATGTGCCATATTCTCCACCATGTTCTGTAGCTTGTTTACTTCCTTACTTACTACCAGCCTGGTGTGTCACACTGCACGGTTACAACACTCCAGCCATCACAGGCCCCTGGGTTTGGATGTTCCCAAGTCTTCACAAGCCGCCTCCTTCATTCTTGCTCTCTAGTTCTTTTGCACTGACATAAGTCTGGATTTGGGAATGGAGATTTGTTTCCTTTTGTAGAACTTCAAAAGCATGACAATGATTGCCTTTCAGTGCAATACGCTCTTATATGTATATAATATAAAAAGTCAAGAGAAAAGAACATATCTCTGGTTGTTTGTTCATAACTGACAGTCTCCACTTTATAAACAGAATCATACCTTTATTTTTAAACAATAAGACAGCTCTTTAAAATCACTTTTTTACTCTTCATAGAAGAAATATAATCTCAAAAGTTTGTTGGCCTAGGACACATAGGGATAATCCACTTTTTAAAAAGAAATAAAAATTAAATAAACTAGCCAGTATGCTTTTCATAGAAAACAATTCTAGAGGGAAAGGAAGACATACTTCTTATGGAACCTCCAACCTTTGCCACATGCCACACTTATACATTGCAGCTATGATCAATCAGTTAAAGGGAAAAGCCATTTGTTGAATTACCTAGTAGGTGTGAGGTCTTATGTTAGGTGCAGAAAAACAAAACAAAACAAAACAAAACAAAATAAATGGGCCTCCATACCAGCCGTCAGGGAGAACTCAGTCTCCACAGTCTCCTTTGGGACAGGTAATATTATATGCCCACAGAAAATAAATGACATCCCTAAGGCCACATTTAATAAATGGAAAGGCCATGATGGGAATCCAGCTCTGTGTTAACAAACCTGTGTTTTGCCAGTCATTTTCCTGCACCCTGGAAAAACATGCAAGCAGACGAATCTGCTCTTGTTTATCCAATAGAAATATTTTGAAACAGGCCAAATTCTAACTTAATAATAGGTAACAGAAAGTAATAAATTTTTGTCCATTATATGCAAAGTGTGGGATTTTGAAAAATAGCTAATAGAGCAATCCACATTGAAGTTGCTGAAGAAAATAAATGAGATTTATCTTGATTTACAAGTATAGCCATTTACTAAGAGTAATGTTGGGGAGAGTCAGTTTTATTTTCAAATAAGGGAATCACCAGATATGAAAAGGTAGACTCTTTTAGTACATTTGGAGAAAAAAGAGGGCAAAAGAAGCCTCCTCAAGGAAGGCTGATGATGAAAAGGATGTGCAAACATTGGACCTTTCAATGGTTCACAAAATGAACAGCTTCTGCAAGGGTGTCCAACCTTCTAGTGTCTCTGTGCCACACTGGAAGAAAAATGGTCTTGGGCCACACATTAAATATATTGTGACGCACAATCACAAAAAAAGTTAGGTATGTTTATGATTTTGTGTTGGGCCATATTCACGGCCATCCTGGGCTGCACGCAGCCCGTGGGATGCAGGTTGGACACCGCTGTTAGAGGAAAACTGAAAAGCTGATCCTCATGAGAAACTCCTTTGTTATAACCAAAATATGAAGCCTTTTCAGGAACACCAAATATCCAATAAGGGAAAAATACAGCATAAACTTTCCTTTGGATAAGTTCTCTTTTCTCCTGAAAACTGTTATCTTTCTCCTATAAAATGCAGGCATTATCTGTACCTCTTAGTCCCTCCAAATCTCCACTCAGTCATTTCAGTGAGAACCTTCTCCCCAGGAGTCAGAACAATCTCTTTGAACTAATTTTCTCTTTCATTGTCACCCTATACACTGCATTCAGATTTGTCTCCCCAAATGTCCTTACACACATCAAAAGATGCTCCTGTCTCTTATAAAACTATTTTCACCTCAACTAGTAACTTTATTCTGCTAGATATAGACCTAGCACTTCATTTAAAGCCAATAGCATGCTTAAGCTTAATAATCTACAAACATAAGTGGAATGGGGAAAAAAAACTGAGGTGGCAGATTTTTCTTTACTGTTATTAAATAATAGTTGAAGGAAGCAAAGAAAACTATAATTAAAAGGATGCATATGCATATTCTAGTCTAAAGGTGCTTTCTAGAGGACAATTAAGTAACTAAATATTTTGCTCTCTTAATATTTCCAACACCATTGTTTTCTTTCCCTCTACCTCCAAATATGCTCAGATATTCAAATCCTTTAAAAATTAAATAATTTGTATCATTAAGGCTATTTTCCTCCATTTCTGATCCTTTGCTAATTTTTGCAGAATATTAGTTATCACTTATGCCTATACATCCTTTATTTTTAAATTTGTTTGCTTTTCATTTTTGTCATTGTAATGCACAGTTCAACAATCCAAACAGTATTAAATGACCTAAATTTTTTAAAAAATTATCAATACCTTACCCCACCTGACGTGAACCCTGGCTTGTGGGGTCTGCCACATTGTGGATGGGGGAGAGACATTCACACGGACTTACTGAGTCCTGTGGAGGAAAAGGGCGGGCAGCTTCACTCTCAAGAGGAACCAAAAGCCATGGCTTTCGCTGTGACAGGTCTTTATTGGGTTTCTCGGCACATTACATGATGGTTCTCATTTACTATGCACAGGTTCACTTTAGGTGGTTACCTTTTACAGAAAACAAAGGAGCCAGTGCTGCTAACCACATCACAGAAGAGGGATATTTGCAAATGAAAAGGGAACTGGTTACACTCCATACTGGGGAGTTTTAGCATGGATTTTAGGAAGTTACAGTAAACATTTGCTGTCTCACTTCAGGGTGAGGAAGTTTTAGCAAAAGCAAGTCTCAAAATGTCCTAGGTACATTGCAGGCCTGATTCCCCATGGGAGAACCTATCTGTGGACGGGGGTCCTGTGCATCTCTGAGTGGGAGCTGGGCCCACGCCACACAGAATGGTCTCCTACACCCACCTTTTACACCTGCAAGTTCACTATCCATAGTCATAACCACCTTGCATTCTCTAGATATTTCTCCTGTTATTTAATTCTTACTGCTACGTAATAAATCCTACTTGGTTTTCTAATATGAGATAGTATATAATATCTTCCAAATACAAAAGAAGAAAGTTTAGCTCTTTTATATAATTGACTTTTTCCCAAAACATAGGATCCTTATCTTCTAAAATTCATCATTAAATCAATATTCATTATTTGCATAATTTTACTAGTAAACATTGTTAAATGCTAACCTGCACTGTACAATACGATTAAAATTTCCCTCCTGTACATTATCTATATTCTGAAGTTACCAGTAGCCTCATTTATAAAGTAGGTTTTTTTCTTAATTTCCCATCAAAAATTAATATGACAATATGGAAATATTGCTACAGGACTCTCCTAATATGGTCAGGCACAGGAGGTAATTGACCCATTTCTTTTTTCCTCTTTAGAGCAATCTGTTGAGGAGCCCTTACCTTCTTACTCTAATTGTATAAGCTGCCTTCTGTTTGGACATTCTCCACTTTACCAATAGGAATCTGTTTCTTTCTTTCATCGCTTGTCCCTTTTTGTAAATCCTAAGTCTTTCTTCTCTTTTCCCTTTTCTATTTTCCATTTTCTCCTTTTCCTTCTTCCCTCCCTCCATCCATTCCTCCATCCATTCCTCCCTCTCATCCTCCTCTTTCTTTCCCTTCCTCCCTCCATTCCTTCCTGTTTAATCCCTCATTTTTGGATCACATCCTATGGTAGCTTCCTAATATATGAAGAGTAATTTTTGAGATATTTCACTCTTGAAAAACATGTTGCACCTAACACACAATTGAAACTTTACCTTGCAGACTGAAAAGAATTTTCTCTTAGATTTCTCGTATTTCTATTGAGGAACCTAATACCATTCTAATTCCTGATCACTTTCTTTAAGAACTGAATAATCAAAACTGACTTTGTCCTTCTCCCATTTACTTTAGCCTATTCAGTCAGTGATTTTGCTAAAGTACAATTTTAATCATGTCACCCTTTAGTTGTCAGAGTCAATTTAGAAGAAAATGCACACTCCTTGGCATTTTTGACACCATTATTTATACTCTGCCTCACCAGCCTCATGTCCTCCTACTCAAGTCTAACGCTTTATGTCCTGAAATAATATGTATGTTAGTTCAGCTAGCTGAGTATATATTGTCCTCTTTCACATAGTGCATATAATCTCTCTTTCTTTGCCCCATCTTAGCCTTAACTTCTATGCATTCTTCTGGTTCTAATAAATGTTTGGTACTTCAACATTATGCTAGTTCACTACATGCTTCTCTAAATCAGAAACTAACACATCACATTTTTCTGTTCATAGCTCTTTCTCCCAGTAAGTTGACAATTGCTTTAGATAAATACTGTGCTATGTCTTATATAGCATCTTCCTTAAAGTCCTAGAGAAGTGCTTGGATGTGGTAAATATTTTGCTTTAATGAAATGGATTGGTACAAATCATATCTGTTTTTCAATCCCCATTTGACATGCTATAACTTCCTTGAATTACGATCTTTTTTCATTTTCCTATTAAATGCCCACACTCTTTGAACTTCATTACATATATCACTTTGCCTTGTACTAAACTTACTTTTGAATGCACATAAGTAACAAACATGAATTTTGTCTGTTTGTTTAGCATGGTATTGTACACCTGGTAGTTACATAATGAATTGATTTTAAAGAAGTAACAGGAAGGGATAAATAAAGTTTGTTTGTCTTCTTTCTTTAGACCACACTATTTCACCGTCCATTTGGGGAATCGATATAAAATGTCACAGAGTCACTAGCAATGATGCTGCACCACTGTGTGCACATACACAGGCATTAAAAGGTCAAGTGTGTGGAACTCAAAGAAAGTCAGTATTAGCAATTAGGTATCTCAAATACATTTCACTTAAAATTTTCTGTCTCTAAATAATCTCTTACCAACTACAAAGATAATCACAAGAAGCTTATTACCCATCCTGGAAAAGCATGTCTTAAAAAACAAGAACAGGGAAATAGAGTATTTTTGTTAAATAAGACATTTAGCAAAGAATATTCCATCTGTGATCCAATTGTCAGGAGATTATGAGATAGAAGACATCTAGAGAACTCTGGCCTGGAATTTCTTAATCACTGAAGAAAACTTAAAAAAGAACTAACAAATTAACAAGCACTAGTTATTTCTTAACTGTTAATTTAAGAAAAAATGAAAAATCAATAAATTGAAACTTGATTCAGATTTTATGTTCTAAACCTGAAACTCTCCAGCTGAAAAATGTTAGGCTCTCTTTGAACCTTTTAGTATTTATTTTAAAACTCTATCACCATGCAGAAAATATATATCTGTGAATTCCATAAAGCCTCTGAAGCCTAAAATAATCATTAAAAACTTATAAACTTTTAATGTAAATTCATTATCCTCTAAAATAGAGTAGAATGTAAGCTGAAAATAACAAACATCCTGGAAAAATAGATTTACTTTCACTAATAGAGGCCTGGAAACATGAGAAGGCCCTTAGGAAGCTCCATATCACACTAACGAAGGCAATGCACCGCAGAGGCTGCAGGAGTAGACACTGGACCCTCACTGAGAGGGTCCCAGATTCACAGACATCAGGCCCACCCATTATCCTCCCTGCATTATATTCTCCATATCCTATAACATGAGGATGTAGCATTACCTCATTACCTCATAGGCTTTTCAGCAGGGAGAGATGGGTAGTAAGCAGAGTCCACATGGTAGCAATGACCCTCTTAGTGCATGGCTATGCTTATGGATAAAGACCTCCATGTAGACTGCTGACTTCCACAGGATGGTTTAGGCACAATGTTTTGGGTTTTCATCTACACCTGGAAAGTCATTTTGGAGGCGATCATGGTCAAGATGCATCCCATCGCATTTTTATGTTTACTTTTTGTTCAGCTTTAAACCAAAATAACACACTTTTATACAACCTACAGACATGTCTTGGAAAAATGCATAATGGACTTATAAATGTACCGTTTCAGGTTAAAAACCACTTAAGCACAGTTTTCTCCTCCTCTCAAAACCATCATGACAACAGCAAAGACATTTTTATTTTCTTAATACTGTTGAGTCTGTCACAAGGAAGTATGCTTCTGGCATGCTCTGTTAGTAGGTTAAGAAAGAAAACCCTACTCTTTTCTCCCTAAAAACACATTATAGTGCTCAGGCTCCCAAATGATTATATAAAAACATATTTAACCCATAAAAACTAAAACATCATATATCAGCAATAGTATTAGATGGATCCATTTTTATAGCTTATTTTTTCAAGTAGCATATATTTTATATACAATATTAACTGATAAAAAGTATTTAACATTCTATATGAAAATGTGCCAAAATACAAATAAAGTAAAATGTAATTATTAGTTTAATTGATAAAATGTATGTAGTATAATTTCATTTTATTTGCTTATTTATGTTTTTCTCTTAAAAGGGATTTTAATAGGCACACAAAGATACACAGACTCAGCAAGGGACACTAATTAGGAGATAGAATGTTTACTTAAAATATCCATTGGTGTTAAATATATTTTTTCCTCATCCTGGTGTACTCTTTCCAACTCTTACTTTTAATTTCTATTAACCCTTTAGGATCTAGTTCAGATTTGGGACCACACCCTGTTACTAGACACCACATGCATCTCCAAACAGAAACTAATACACCCTCAGGAGGCTCTACCACCTTCTCAGTAAAATCATGAAGAAAATATTAAAAGACATAACTCACCACAAAATGAAAAGCTGAAGTTCTAATTAAAGATCCTTTCAGAAAATGGAAGGAGTTTCTGGTAACTATAATAATTATGAACACAGTGGGACTGAGCTGTAAATTGAGAAATGTATTGATATCTTCCTCATGGCCTGTACAGCTCTTAAGTCAGAAAACAGACACCCTGCTTGTCTGCATCGAGTAGGAAAGTGAGAGCCACTTCTCTTTCAGGATAATGGCACTGTTAAAGGGGGATGCATTGTTGCTTTCCATCCTCATTTGCATCATATGATACAAAGGACAGTCCCATTCTGTCCAGGATATCAGCACAGTAGTCTCCCCTTATCTGTGACTTCACTTTCTGCAGTTGTAGTTACCATGGTCAAAGGCAGTGTGAAAATAGTAAATAGAAAATTCCAGAAATAAACAATTCATAAGAATTCAATTGGACACCTTTCTGAGTATCATTATGAAATCTCGACATTCTGTTCCATTCTGCCTACTCTATGATCATCCCTTTGTCCAGCATACCCCAACTGTGTATGCCCCTCTAGGTCATTTAGTAACAATCTGTTATCATATCAGCTGCTATGACACCACAGTGCTTGTATTCAAGTCACACTTATTTTACTTAATAATGTTAAAGCACAAGAGTAGTGATGCTGGCAACTGGCTATGCCAAAGATAAACCATAAAGAATTTCCTTTAAGAGAAAAGGTGAATACAGTACAATAAGATATTTTGAGAGAGACAGAACCCATCCACATAATTTTTATTGCAATGTAGGGGTGGGCAAAGGTAGGTTTACAATTGTGAGTATGTAAAACACAGTTTACCCTTGTATTATTGCTTATTAATTATGGCATTAATTTGTATTGTGCTCTGTGCCATTGTGACATTCTCCTGAGTTAATAAGCTATTGTAATAATCATAACCTGAATGTCTTTTCAATATGAACCACTATAAACCTACTTTTGCCTACCCATTATATTATGATTGTTCTGTTTTATTATTGTCATTAATCTTTTATTGTGTCTCATTTATAACTTAAATTTTATCATCTGTATATGAAAAAACATATATTTAGGGTGCAGCACTCTCCACAGTGGCAGGCATCCACTGGGGGTCTTGGAACATATCCCCCGTGAGTTAGAGTGGGGGCTACAACAGTGCCGAGGCTAAGAAATCATAACCAGAATCCTGCAAGGGTGATGAAATTATTCCTAACTTAGGGATAATTAAATTAAGGCTTTAAGAAATTAATGTATGATCTACAGTTCCACAACTACCAAATAAAACCATCAGACTCCTCATTCGGTTCACTACATGGATGGCCTCTAAACCTGCTATTAAGTGCGGCTCTTTACGCCACATGCTAAGTGAGAAGATTTCTGACACGCCAGACTTCGCACTGCGTTTGAAGTACGCAGCAGGTGAGATGACTTGTGCTGCAACATTTGAAAAGTGCTCGTGGTCTAATCCATAAAACATGCTTTCTTGCTGGTGATACAGATTAATTTTCATTCTCAGACCTATTTTTCTGAACAAAATTTTCTGGTAGTCAGTGTGGAAATATCTGTATAAGTAAATAATGTATTTTTAGCACAACTTTATATTTGGAAACTAAATATTATACCATATCCATGTGTCCTACAAAGAAATGTTAACAAAATAGTAACAGATCTATGCATATTTTCTAGATACCCCCATATGTCCTTGTTATGGGATGAAGCATGTCTCCCCCAATTTTCAATGACTGTATTTGGAGAGAGGGTCTTTAAAGAGGTGATTAAGTTATAATGAGGTCATTATGGTGGGCACTAGTCCATTATTAGTGTCATTATAAGAGATTAGGACACAAAGGCACAGGGAGAACACATGAAGACAAGGAGAAGATGGCCATCTATGGAAGTGGAGTGACCTCAGTAGAAACCAGCCCAGTGAACACCTGATCTAGGATGTCTGGCTTCCAGCACCATGAAAAATAAACTGTTGGTACTTAAGCCACCCAGCCTGTAATGTTTCTTATGGCAACCCCAGCAAACTAATTCACTCCCAGCAACATATTACAGGTCCATGTATACTGGAGATGTAGTATATGCCCACTACATATTTCCAAATATTCCTACACTATTCCCTGTACATTTACTGTCATATAACCATGGCCTCCCCTTCATAAAGCCCCAGCATGTGATCTTTTGCCATCAAATATTTGTTAGAAGTGAGTATAAAATGGCAAAGTCATTAACTATCATTTGGCTTGATACAGATTTTCAGCCACATTTCTGTGGTAGTTAATTCTTAGGTTAAAGATAGACATTTTTTTCTTATATCTTATTTGTACTTTATTTTTTTATTTTAGTTTATTCAGTACAGTTTCTATCCTTTATTCCCATTCCAGCCTACCCACCCATTCCTCCCCTCCTCCCTCCCCTTTCCAACCCCCCTAGTTTTGTCCATGTGTCCTCTATAAGATAAACATTTAAGTGCAGGTGAAGAGAATAATTTTTTTTCCTAAATACTAGCAGTAAAACTATGAAAACTCAAAGAAAACTAACTGTATAACTCAGGATATGCTTTCAAATACTCTACCCTCTAGTGGAAAATGATTGCTGACATTTATTGTTGTATCGAAAATATCTCTTTTTATCAGTATCTTTTTGTCTTTTAAGATTTATTACAATAAAAGAGTAGGAAGGGCTTTTGTCTGTCACAGGCACAGGTATTTTCCAGGCTCTTAGGGAAAAGGGGTATCTTCTTGGTTTATAGGAGTATTTGAGAGACAATTTTCTGAAACTTAAATTTGTAAGATATTTTGTTCTTAATGTATTTATCATATCTAGTATTTTTCAAAATAAAAAATTAAAAGGGAAGGAGACAATACAAAGTGACTTCTAGTCACATCAAGCATATTAACACATTAACTCTGAGTATGGCAACTTACAATTTTAGAATGACTATTAAATATTGGTGACATACATTTTGCAATATATTTTAGATTATAGATTATGTGCTTTTAAATAAAAGCAAATAAAAAAGCTTCCTGACTCTGAGTAATATACCAGCTCATGACTGTTAAATGAGGCAAATTGTTGCTAAACCAAAATTAGAAAGTCATCAAATGTATTTTAGAATAACATGACAAATCATCACAGCCTAGGATACATTAAAATTTCAGAATAAAAAAAATAATACTACACAAAGTTGATAGTATACCTAAAACTTGTTTAATTTTGTTCAGATTATTCATGTCCAAAACAGTCTTTCTGCTAGCTCCCCCAATTGTCTAAGTCTTCTACCAGTTCTTTTTAAAATAAACTAGTTTAATATATATTCAGTAGTTACAAATAATTTCTCCTTCCTGTAAAAGGTAATTGCTATATTTTCTACTTCTGTAACTTCTCTCATCGCTTCATATTTATTCTCATATTTTTAAATTGATACAACAAGACTTTTAAAGGCAAATGTTCTCTCATATGTCAAACACAATCTAACACTAAATTTGATATGCTGGTAGTATCAGAAATAATCTTGAGCTCAAATATTCATGGCATTAAGAGAATAAAACTGGCATAAGCTCTCCACTATAAATATTAACTGAAAACTATAAAAAATAACTATTACAAAGGCCAACTTCCATAATTATAAGTATTTTCATAAATATTTGAGAATTTCACTAATCTGATTATACTACATTTGGTAACTAAAAATGCTTTCAAAAAAAACATAAGACTTTTGGTTTCAGTTCATTGGTACAAAGAAAAAAGTGAATGAACATTGCTTCCAGCTTTACAAGGAAAAATCTAGATACACACGAATTCCCAGAAGAGGAAGCCCAAGCTGTAGGAGTTCCTTGCCCCAAAATCCTACATGGCTGGCCAGTAGACTGCAGCCTCCACCTTCCACCAAGAGCCACAGGCCAACCTTCTACCTGGCTTTGCCCTGAACCATTTATGAACCCTTCACCAAGAACATCTAGGAGACCATCATGAGTCAGACAGGCTGGAATGGCGTCATCATGAAGTAGCCCTTCAGGAAGAACCTAGAGGTCCGACAAGCTGTCCACCCACATCCCCTCCGTATTCTGCCATGATTAGGTCTACCGCATCCACCACACCTATGCAAGAAAATGGTCCAGAACCTCACAGTCCTGAACTCTACAAACAGGATCTTTGGCCCTACCTGGAACCAGGACAATATCGTCAATATCATCCTTACCTTCAAAGAGCCCTTTGGTACTGAGCTGCGGAGCTTCAATGATTTTGGGATCATCCTTCACATGATGCAGAACCACCTCCTGTAGACGCTGTGTCTGATAGCCATGGAGAAGCCTCCCTCCACTGACTGAAACAACATTCAAAATAAAAAGGTCAAGGTGTTAAAATGTATCTGAACGGTGCAGAACAACGCTGTCCTGGGCCTGTGTTTGGGAAATCCCAACAGAGGACGTTGAAACGGAAGAGTGGTACCTGGACGTCTCCACTTGGCATTGTGGGTCCACCACTGCCACCTCCATCCCTTCGTAACGAGCTGCCTTTCATTGCACACTGCGACAAAACCCTGGATGATTGCAAGGCTGAGCTGCGCCTGTAGGTCCAGGTCCACGTGCAGCACAGCAAATCGTGTGGACCAAGATGAGGGACCAGGAAGCCCAGCAGTTTCCTTGACCGAGGAGTCAGAGCTGAACCTGACATACGGCAACAGTAGCAAGAACATGAATCTCCCCGACACATTTCAGTGGCTCATTCTGGACTTCTGTGCGAGAAAAGACAGCATGTGCAGTGATGCGCCCTAGCAGGCCTTTACGCCACTACCGCACGAGAATGGGCAGCCGAGGCCCTGCGGAGGCAGACATGCCAAGGACACGATTGCGCTTCCTGTACTGCAACACGTACAAGTAGATGAACTACCAAAAACTCAGAGCCCTGGGACCCCCAGCCCCTACTCTTCCTTGGTCCTGTTTCTGTCTTCCTACCTCATTACCCCACTTCCGGACGACTTCAGAACCATTCCCAGTCCGCGCAGGCGCCAACCAGCCCCACCTGCTCCTTGCAGCGACTCCTCCAGCCCAGCTCCTGGCCCACAGAGCCCTGGTGCTGTGCCTGCCCTGGTTTCCATAGGCCCTGAGTGAGCCCGCTTCTCTCCATTGGTCTGAGTCCCCATGGTGGGAAAGAGAAAAGTGGCCCTTCCGTCTGTCGCAGGCACCTGGACCTAGGACAGGAGTTAGTAAGACAGGAAGGGCAGTGGATGAGCCTCAGGGGGCAGGGGCCAACCCGCACCCCCACTGGCTATCAGCAAGCTGCTCAGATGTCGGGAAGTGGGGAAGCGCTTCCACTTGGATGCGTCCTGCCGAGGGCTGGCAGAGGACACCCACATCCACTCCAGCCATTCCACGTGTGTTAAAAACCACACATTCCTGGCAACCTTCTGGAAGGGACCTCTTTGCTGCCCAGCAGTTTTTCATGCCGCGCCTTCCCTGAATATCCCTCTACCCCACCAGCTCCCTCCCACCACCCCAACTCTGAACTCCATAGCCACCCCCCCATTTGATATGAGGTGTCCCCCGACCTCTAGAAAAGCTGAAGCAGCAGCTGAGATGTCCCACCTAAGCCCCTGCCATTAAATCTACAAATAGAAGAACAGCTTTTTTGAAACATACATGATAGTTTCAATCCAGAACAAGTTTTCATATTTGGAGATTCTAGTGCAGACACTATGTCATGTGTGAAAGAAATGCTTATCTGGTGGAAGCTCTCCTCCAGCCATTTAAATATTAGGAGGATCAGGCAGAAGATGTAAGTGACCAATGTGCCTTTAAGAAAGGAATCTGCATTCATTGAAATTAAGAAAAATCTACCAATAGCGTGGGGGAGGGTACAGTGGGGAGAAGGGTTTTCAGGAACTACTATAAAGGACACATGGACAAAACCAAGGGGGAGGGTGGAAGCAAGGGAGGGAAGTGGGTTTGGATGGGATGGGGGAGGGGTGAGGAGAAAATGCAGACAACTGTAATTGAACAACAATAAAATAATTTGAAAGAAAGAAAGAAAAAGAAAAAAGAAATCTGCAGAAAGAAATGGGACCTGAGCATCTGTTTATCTGGGGCACAGTCACCAGATATCACATTCATTTGTAAGAAGTTTCAGATAGAAAATTTTTAACATATTTCTAAGAACAATGTGAAGTAGCATGAGGGTATAAAGCCCCTAGGGACATGCACATACAGGGGAGTTTTCACCCTGGTGCTTTTTCTCCAGAAACCTTCCTAACCACTCACAGGGCAGATGGAGAGAATGCTGAAAAAGCTTCCCATGGTGCTGGCTGGGAGAGGAGGACAGAAACCCCCATAAAACTCCACAAAGAACACCTTCCCTCTATCCTTTATGGAACTCCAACTTTAATCTGCAAGGAGTAAGACAAAGAAAACTCACCCAAAAACTGTAGATGTAGAATATTCATGGAACCCATTGCAGCTAGGAAACACAAACAGGAAAAAAAATCTGTACCCTGGGGAAGTACAGAGATATTGGGCCCAGTGGAGCAGTAGCCCGGAGGAGGGGCAGGAGTGCCTGGGTGAGGGTTTCCAGAGAACACACATGCCCTCACTGCCACACTAATAAGAATCAAGCAAACAGTTAAAACAGCTGGAAGTGTTGCAGGTAGATTGTTTCACAGAGAAAGTCAAGACCCAAAGCAATACACAGAGCATTTACTGAGATAAGTCCTCTGGAATATTATCCCACAACATAAACACGAGATGTCACTAGAAAAATGCAAGATATCACTGTAGGCCAGTAAAGATGACCACAGTAACATGTTTAAGAACCTAGTTGTTGACTAGATTAACATAAACCCCTCATATTAAGGACATAGTTGAAGGAAAGGTGAACTCATTTCTAAATAGAAACGTACTTACCTCTGTATTTACGGCTTTATAAAATGTGTTGAATTTCAACAACAATATTATTAGGTCTACAAAAATTACAAAATAAAGAAGTCTCTCATATGATTACAGATGTTTAAACTCCTGGAGAATTTTAAATGACTGAATGTGAAAGAGTCCAATTTTAAAGGGAGGCACATGCTAAAGGGGACGGTTAATACCATCATATAGAAAAACCATAGGAAAGGAGCACATATAAATGCTAAAAATCCAAAACATAGTATGGAGAAGAATATTTCTTATGGGCTCATCAGATTTGACATGGGTGAGGAAAAAATTGGTACAATTGAAGATACACCAAACTGAAATGCAAAGAAAAATAAGAGAAGTGAGAAAAGATGGGGGAGACATGTTTGAAGAAATGTTGGTCACTTTTTCCAAAATTAGGACCACAAACTACTGATCCAAGAAGACTAAAAACACAAAATAGAAAAACAAAACAAAAACCTAGGCATAACATTCAAACTGCTGAAAATGAAAACAAAAGAAATCTTAAAAGTAGACAAAGTAAAAAGATTAATTCTACAGAAGAACAAAGATAATTATAACAAAGTTCTCATCAGAAACTATGCAAGTGAGAAAACAATGGAGTGACATATTTGGATTCCCAGAAAAAACATCTGTGCACCCCAGAATTCTGTACCCTTCAAGATGAAGAGAGGGAAAAAGCCAAAGACTTCACTGCCAGCACACTAACTCTAAAATAAAGATTAAAGAAAATTCTTCAGGTAGAGGGAATGATAAAGATATGTATCCATAACACTTAAAGAACTCAATTTTTTAAAAAAATAAAATTCCAAAAATAAGTGGTCAAAGATCTGAACAGAATTTTGAAAAGTTATAAGTTAGCAAATAACCATATGAAAAGATATTCAATGTCATTAATCATTAGGGAACTGAAAATTGAAAGCACAAATGAAATAACTACAGCACATCTACTAGAATGCCTAAAATAAAAATAAATAAATAAAAACAATGCAAACAGAGTGGAAAATGTCAAGGAGTTTTCAAACTATCACAGAGGATGCAGGACAACTGGAAATCTTATTTACTGGTGGTTAGGGTGCTATTATCATGTTGAGGAAGTTTTGCAGTACCATACAATGTTTAAAAGCCACCTACTGTTTGAGCCAATTATCTCACTTCTGGATATTTGCCCAAGCAAATTGAATGATTATGTTCAAACAAAAGCCTGTATATTGAAGTTTATAAATTTATTCATAATTGCCAGAAACTGTCTTTCAACATCTATCCTCATAACATAATATTACACAGGAACAGAAAGAAGTAAATTGTTATTTCAGACATCAATCTGATTGAATATTTAAAGTATATTCTAAGACCCAAAAGGCTGCATATTGTATGGTTCCACTTATGAGTGATTATGGAAAACACAGTATGTATTGCTTGCCAGGGGTTGGGTGAAGGAAAAGTGTAGGAGTGAAGAGTTGCCCAAAGGAATATTTAGGGCAATGGAGCTGTTTTTTTAGGTGTAGAGGTGGTACAAATGACATGTGTGTTTGCCAAAATTCATAGAACTATAGGCCTCAAAGAGTGAACTTTAAAACAAATAGCAACAATGATGAAACTATCAACTAGGATATTATGAAAACCCAGGGTGAAATTCAGTTCTTGACAAACCAGCTTAACTGTGTTATGATTACTATTCTACAGGGTGGGCAAGAGTAGGATGACAGTTCATATGGAAAATAATGCAATAATTAATAAATAGTAGTCAAGAATAAACTGTTTGACATACAACCATAAATCTACTTTTGCCCACCCCTGTATACTTAAAGGCATGAAAGGAAAATAAATGAAACTAAGTAACTAGAAAACAGTGTTTTGATTAGCTATTGTAAAGTTCAAAGCAAAGGAACAATTGTATAAAGATTGCAATCTAGCTGGTAAATGCATTTCATACGAGAGTGTGTTTGCCAATTCTGCAAATACTTTAAACACACACTAGGATAGAAGTAAATAAATTATCAATAATGGGAGCCAGTTTTCTCACTGCCAGAGACAGAAATTACAAGTAAGCATGAGAGGAAGGGGAAAAGATATCAGTATGAGCTCCTGTTTATTTTTCAAGAATAGAAATATAGATACATGCCTATATGAGTTAGTATAAATATCTACATTGTTATGAATATTCTAAGAATAGTACATTCTCATTGCAGTGAGCATATATACCACTCAGATTTGGTCTTTGAATACCATTCTTCAATGGAAGGAACCCTGACTCCTTGAAGAAATGGTTAATTCTAGGCCTGGAGCAGCAAAAATACAAGGTAGAACTGGAACATTTTGTAGCTGAAGAAATAAGGAAATACTAAAAAATAAAAGAGGAGCTATACCTGACAGATCTCCCAATAACTAATGCTGGAAAAATAGGATCATCAAAATAAATTACAGTTGTATTATAACCAAAAGAATGATTTAAAAATATCAGTGAGTCCATTTTGATATTAAAATGATAGAATGAATAAAGGGAAGAACAGAAATCTATTTTACCAAAGAATCCCAATTATTAAATATAAAAGTAATAAGAAAAA
>CM052545.1:28668714-28685651 GCA_028533065.1 Trachops cirrhosus | reverse complement strand
TGTTTGCTGCTCAAAAGCAAAATACAGCTAGAAGCAAACCTTAGGTGTGAATTAATCAGCAATGATATATGATTAGGATAAATAGCCATTTATTTTCTTTGAAAAAATTTTTACTCCACTTAATATGTCTGAAATAGTATATTCTACTAGGAAAATTTTTCAAGTTTGTCCAAAGTATTAAAATATTAAAACTTCTAGCTTTGGTAAATAGACTTTTGTAAATTCAAAGAGAAGCAGAAAATTTTGGCTGTGATTTTTAGTGTACATAGGAATTAAATTTTTCCCTTAGAAAATATAAATCTCCATTTTCTATTTGTTTGTTACCTAATAGAATACTATTTTAGAGTAGGTGTCAGGTGCATAATTGTATTTCCATTCAGTCTTTTAGGAGAGATTTTTCTCATTTGTCTTAGGAAACTTAACAGTAGTTGTTCTTAACTGCTAAAGAATCAATATTCACTGTTTTATGTACTATGCAAAGCTCAGGCAAAATGTTATCTCAGAAATGTCAGATGGTAATAATATGATAGCATCATGAGTAAATTACTAAAAGAGAAAATATTAAATGTAAACTAAAATTAAATTAATGGCTAGAAATGATTAAATCATATTCAATGGCTATTGGTCTAATATAGGTGCACAGTCCTTGATACCATTCTATTGAAAAGATAAATGTTTGTCCTCCCTTCCCCCAAAGAGTCATTTCCTTTTTATAATCCCATACATTACAGAACTCATCAAATGGTTTTTCATTTTTTCTAACAAAAATATGTATTATCCAACTTGAAATTCCCCACAATACTATGTTTTTACTTCTTAAAAAACAAATACTTATATTTTCATGCTATAATAGCTGTTTTGTGTCCAATCTTTTTAAGAAAACAAAAGAGAATAAATAAAAGACTGGTACTTGCTTTCTCCTAATGAATACCTTCTATAGTAATAAATGCAAATAAAATTTCTGAAGACTTGGTTTTTCTAAGCATGTTTAAGATTAAAACTTTATTACATAACAGATGTTAAGTAAAATGCATTTTATCAATAATAGAGCTCCCACCATCATTAATCAATTAATGCTCTCTTAAAAGCATCTAATTTTGACTCCTTAGAAGCTTTTATTTCTAATGCTTTATTAATGTATTATATGAGGAAGCAAAGGAAAGTAGAATCACTTGTCTCTACATTCAGTTATGGTGTTTATTTAAAATTCTTTACCTTTACTCATGTTTATCATGAATCAAGATAAATTTTGAAAGTTAAGATAAATTTTCAAATTGAAAATCATGACTTCTTAAAATTCAAATACAAAGTAAAAGTGGAAATAGTCTCAAGATCAACTAGTTAAGATCTAAGAACATGGGAAAAATGAGATTCATTACAAACGTATTTCAAGCATTTGTAATTAATTCATTTTACACATTTTAGATAAATACAAATAAATTAAGAGTGACACTAATGGAGAATGAAATTATGTTACTGTGCAATAGGCATGTGATTTAATAGGAATAACAATAAAATAACATTTTGGGTTTTTGTTTCACATTATGATTTCTCACCATGAACGGAAAATCTACTTAAAGAATAAGGAGCAGTAATGTATAACACTGATTTTTATTTGTGATAAGTTCACCTAATTCTGTACATTCAGCTGAATCAAATATAATTTATTAATGAAATTATTTCATAAATTATAATCTGTAAATTAGATAACCGTGTTTTCATGATTAACAACAAAATGAACCATTAGGATATATGAGCAGAAAACTTCAAAGAATGATCCAAAGTAATATTAACTTTATGCTTAATGTATAGAAAGACAAGAAAAGATAGGCAATATAGATTTTTTTAAAGTACAAGAGATGAGTTATAAATGTATGTTAATAGATTTTATGTCTTAAATTTTAGAAAATCAAATTAAACTACATAAAAAAATAGTGGAATGAAATGTGATAACCCATATATTGTGTTCAATATCCCCCTCCTCCCAAATAATTTACATTCACCTGGACCCTGTGAATGTGACCTTATTTTGAAATAGTCTTTGCAGATGTAATTAGTCAGAATGAGATTATACTCGATTAAGTTGGGCTCTAAATTCAATATGACTGGTGTCTTCATAATAAGATGACGGAAGACAGACACATAGACACATGCAGGAAGAATGCCACATGTAGACAGAGGCAGACGTTGATGTGATGCATCCATAAGCCAAAGAATTCCAAGGACTGCCAGCAGCCGAAAGAAGCCAGGAGAGAGGCATAAAAAAGGATTTTCTCATTGAGCACCTGGAAGGAAAAGGCCCTTTCAACACCATGATTTCAGATCTCTTTAACCTCCAGAACAATGATATAATAAATTTCGCTTGTTTTAAGCCACCAGTTTATGGTCATTTTCTATGGCACACCTAAGAAACTAATATAACCCATATACATGGAATAAGCAGATTTTAGTTGGATCAGGCTCAGATGGAACAGGGACCACAGAAATATGTTCTGCCTTCATCTGTGTCAGTTTTATTTTTGAGAAAATGGTGACTACAACCTCTCAGCTAACATCAGCCTTATAGACAAAAACCCAAGGAAAATACCCTTCTTAACAGCACCAGATAAAAACATGGTATAAAGAGCATTTGCCACAGTTCAAATGGACCTAAAATACAGGGTCTGCCTACTAGAGTGTGGTTGGTAAGGTAGTAATATGGGTGTAATAATTTATAGTTTTAATTTGAACATTTCACCTAAAATGTCTTATGGTAAGCTTGAGTATGATATTGTTATGTTACAGAATTATATGCTTATGATTTGTAATAAAAGATTTTATAATAAAAAGGAGTGTTATTTGGGTCAGCCTCTGTAGTTAAGGTGGCCAAAGGATTAAGAATTCTGATTGGGAAGGCCTGAGGAATATATTAATTCTGCAGCCTGGGGCTACATTGGAGTTGAAGAGAGGTGATCTCTCTTAGAGAAGTTAGGTAGAATAAAAACCCCTTTCATTCACACTGTAAAAACATTGGACACTCTGATATTGTAATGGAAATTTTATAATGAAATAAAATTATTGCAGCAGTAATTATTTATATTCTTTTGAACACTTGAAAAAGCTACAGAGCATTATTATTTCCTATTAAGCAAACTTTAAATGCCCTTGTGATAAGAGGATTAATTTCAGTTCCTATAGAGAACTAGGGAAATGTTCAGTTAAAAATAAATCAGGTGAAAAGAATGCTGAAAACTTATTCCACTTTTCCCATCTGATATTTATTTATAGAGAAATCTTCAGTATATTGTACAAAATGCTTTTTCTAACTAGTCTATTCAAAAATGCTTCCACCATTGCTTAAATCAAGGATTACAAATTCAAACAATCACATAAACTGGAAGTGCAGTGATGTAATATATTCAAAATGTGCTTTAATTATTATGGACAGTAACACACACATATACACATATATACATATCAGTTCATAAAATGTGAGCAGCAGTTCTGATTTTTAAAGGAAACATACACAAAATTTTTACTGGAAAATTCTTATTTTTAAACATTTAGAGATAATTCTAATGTATAATTCTTTTAGAGATTACAAAACTTTTTATGCATAATTTTACAAATCCTCTGCTATATGTTTATATATCTTATTTTAATGGGTAACTATACATTTAAACTACAATCTAGTGAAACACAAATGTGTATTTGTATAATACAAATAAATGACAAACATTAATTTAGTGAAAGATTAATTTTTATATAAATGTATATGATAATTGGGATAAATGAGTAATCAATAATTCCATTTTTTCACCCAGTAAAATCTGTGATCACTTTTGCCTAGTGGAAGAAAAATTTTTGAGCTGGAATGTCAAAAGGTGGGCCAATAATAATTGTAAAATGGCATTATTGAGAACATATCAACATCTAAAATGGGCATAGAGACTAAGTAAGAATTTAAATAAATCTGCCTGGGAAAAAAGGGACTAGTGGGTTTGAAAACCAAAACAAAATAGGCATGATTAGGGTCTTTAAAAAGGGGTATTACTTTTGGTTCCATTCCAAAGAACGTTTAGAACTCTGTTGTGTGCATTAAGAAAGGAAAGGGGATGAATGTTATGTTAAAATTATGTATGACAAATAGAACATAAGGAAGAAATTAAACTCTAGAAATAAAACTGTTGTAAAGTGATAAAGCGTGTTTTTCATGATCCACATTCCTCAGTCCTAAAACAGGAGTGAGTTCCAGACACTGCTGTTTAGACCGCACTGAAACATTTTCATACAAACTAGTTTCATACCCAGAGTTTATAATTTACTTGACAGGTACAATTTATGTTAAATGAACTCAATCATTTCACTAGTCCACTAGCAGTGTTATGTTAATGTCACTTTAAGCCTTGCTGGACTTTTAAACAGAACTAATTTGTCAGCCTAAAATCCTTACCACTGAGTTCAGCTTACTTAGTAAAAAGAAACTTTGGAAATAACTATTAAAATTATCAGTATTATACATTGTAAAAATTCTCCTGTGGCTAAATATTAGAATCTCTTATCAGATTATGTTGTTATGATATTTAAAACCCATACTTAGAAGACCCCTGAACCTAAAGTGGGACATGAATTCAACTCTTCCCCACCTAATTTCTGGTTCCTAAGCTTCCCAACATTTTGCTTGCTATCTCTTCCAAATTTTGTTATTGGAACACAGGCAAATTTATTCTCAGTATAAAGTTTTTCTCACTGGGATATTCTGCTAAAATAAAGAAGCACATTCGTATGCATTAATAACTAAATAAAGTATTTTATTGTATAAGAGAGGAAAAGTTCTGCTTATGATCATATCTGAGTAATTTCTCTAGTAAAACAGAGAAAGGGCTCAATTTCATAACATAGCAAACTGTATGATACTAGGGTGTGAAATTATTTAGAGAAATAGTCAATGAAAAATTATTGCTATTGGGAAATATTTTTCTTTCTCTTTAAATTCAATTTCTTCTTGATTCAAATATTTACAAAATGCTGAGGACAAATGTAGGAAATATGAAAAAACACATTAGGTACTCTTATTTTTCTTTTTTTTCTTTTTTTTTTAAAGATTTTATTTATTTATTTTAGAGAGATGGGGAAGGGATGGAGAAAGAGATGGAGTGAAACATCAGTGTGTGGTTGCCTCTAGTACACCCCACACTGGGGATATGGCCTGCAATCCAGGCATGTGCCCTGACTGGGAATCAAACCGGCGATGCTTTGGTTCACAGGCCTGCGCTCAATCCACTGAGCCACACCAGCCAGGGCGGTACTCTTATTTTTCTAAGGCTTTAAAGCCCCTGGGAAAGAACTATGACTAAAAAAAGGATATTAATAATATATTAATATTTGCTTCTTAGGAGATTTTTTTCAACAAATTTTCCTTTTTTGGTATGCTGTAATTGCTCATAATATTAAAATTTCTCTTCATTTATTGAACTATAAATAAAGACTATGAATAAGCATGACCTTCATAGCTAAGAAAACAGTATTGACATTAAATAGGATAACAATGAATTAAAGATTATAATGGAGACTGTTAAAAGTGTATAAAGAATAGAAAATAATATTTCAAGGGAATGATTGATATTGTAAAATATTACAATTCTTATATATATTTTATGTTTGTTAATTGTTTCATATTTATAATTTCAGCAGACAGCATGAGGATGCTGGAAGTGATACTCAGATGTCAGGACACTCTCAGGTATGTGTCATTTTGAGTTATTTTTCAACAAGAAAATAACATTTTAGATTTAGTTATATTTCAGATTGATAATTATATGCTCAGTGAATTCTGAACTAAAATTATATTGTTGATAAGTCTGTTCATTAGATTAAGTATATTTTAAATATATGGAATTCTTTTTCAAGATTTTATTTTATTTTTAAGTACATTTTATTGATTATGCTATTACAGTTGTCCCACTCTTTTTTCTCCCTTTGTCCCCATTCCCTCCAGCATTCTACCCCCTTAGTTCATGTCCATGGGTCATACATATAAGTTCTTTGGCTTCTCCATTTCCTATACCATTCTTAACCTCCCCCTGTCTATTTTGCACCTACTAACTATGCTTCTTATTCCCCATACCTTTTCAAGATTTTAAATGGATCAGATAACACAGAAAAATTGTATGAGTCATGATAGCAATATTAGTGACATTTAAACATTGATAATAGGTACTGACATATATCTTCTGGGGGTCCCTGATATTAGATCCCTCTTCAGGATCATTCCTTATGTTTCTTTATATTCTTAATGAAAATCAAATGTGAATATGAAGTGTTCATAACTCATTCCAATACTAAATCTGTAGCCTAAACATGTTATTTTTGTTAATGTGGATACTTGTAGATTTATTTGAAGTATTTGGTATCAGCCAACCATTTCCATTAATTTGTTAACACACATTTAAACAGGTATTTAAGTTCTAGTAATAAATTAAGAATCCTAATGTAATCATTATAATATGGTAATTATGTCTTCTTTAGCAGAAAGAATTGCCTAAGTTAAAGAACCTATTTTATTAAGGGAAATGAATTTGATTTAATATCCAAATATATGAAGTTAATTCCTAGTGTTTATGCAGAAAATCTTGTCATAAGTATGATTTAATGTTTGCCAGTAATATTAGTCCATATCTTAGTATTCAACTTGAAACTGTTCAGGTAAAAATATACTGAATCAAAGTCACTTTGATATGAACTCAGGTAATAGCAACAAAATATTTTTACTGATGTCAATAAATGCTCCACAATGGTTAACAAAAAGTTCCTAAAAGAATAATGGCTCATATTTTAATTTTTGTCACTCTGCTTATCCCAGTGATACACAGTTTTTATGTTGAAGGATGTTCTTGTGAAGCTTGGAGAATAAACTGCCCCTGAAGTATCTTCTGAAGACTTGAAAATCTGTACTATTTTTAAACACAAAAAATGCTTTGGAGATATATTTAAGGAATAAACAAAGCAATGTAAGGACAACTTTATGAAATGATTCCCATAAAATTGAAACTTAGTGATTAAACAAACCCTTATTAAGTAATACTGTGTTATTAGGGGCTGTTCTTAGTCCTGGAGATACAGGCTTGAAAGAGCCACGAAGCCCTGGTATTGTTAAACTTTTACCTACAAAGGGGGTATACCACACACAGTAAACAATTAGATGAAGAAGTTTAAAAGTATATTTAAAGTAGGGTTTAAGTGTTACTATTAAAAGAAAAATGTTAGTGATTTTGTTAGTAATGTAACATAGGCAGTGATTAAAGAACAGCTTTACTTCTGTGGTGGCTAAACACTTTTCAGTAGCTTAAACCAAGAGTCAAGAAGTCAGCCTCAAAAATAAGCAAACAAAAACAAATCAAAGAGAAACAGGGAGAACAGACTTGTGGACAAAGTAAGGAGCTATTCAGTTTGTGCTAGACGGGAAATGAGCTGATGGTTTGGGGAAACACGAAGACGTGTCCCTGTGTCAAAGGGAACAAGTAAACACGTAAGGTTGGAGCCCAGGGTGTGCTCCGCATCCTGTGTGCTGTACGGCCTGGATACTGAACTTGGATTTTTTCTAATTTTGGGAGAGATAAAAGAGAGGATTTGAGGCAGGAAAGCAATGTGCTTCCACTCATATATTTCATAAGTCAATCTTGCAGGTGTTTGGAGACTAAATGAATGAGACACAATGGAAACAAGGAGACACATTTCATTACTGTGCCTGTCCAGTGAAAGTAATAATAAAAACAGACAGAAGTGGGTATGCAAAATGGTTAGAGTTGGAATCGACTGGATATTCTGATGCCTGGAATAAAATCTGATATAAAGACAAGAGTTAGAAATGAGTCCTATAGTTCTGAGTTTTATGGCTAGATAGAAAGTAATGCTACTTACTGAGGTAAAAATGTTTGGGGGAAATGACAGGTTAAGGGACTATTTGAGAAAGATAAAATCAACTTTTCACTAGATAATTTTGAGATATCTCAGATTAAGTGGAGGTTCTAAGTAAGCACTTAGATATACAAGACTAGAGTACAAGAGCAAAGCAAAGACTATAGATAAGTATTTGGAAGTCATAGCATACAGATCAAATTAAAAGTTCCATGACTGTATGAGATTACCTAGCTAGAAGTAGCTTCCAAATATGACTGAGAAGCAGAAAAATAGCAAATTCCCATATACATTTCTTCAGATTTAACTGTGTGAGCAGAAGGTTGGGAGTACATGCTTGATTTAAATAGGAACAAATAGAGATGGAACCAACTTTATAGGGTTGTCTGTGTTGTCCACTAAATCTTTTTATATATTATTCGTAGTCATTTCAATATTTGTTTGTTAGTTTCATTACCCAGGTCATGTTTGGGTTTATTTCTATAGACTCTTTCATCATTTAGCAAATCACCATTTTTTTTCTTGCTTTTCTTGTGTCTTGTAATTTCTGTTTGAATTCTGCAGATTGTATGTACAAGAAAAATAGAAATGGAGGCAAATAATTTTTTAACTGGATGTGGGTGTGCTTCTTTTTTCTGTCAGATTATTAGCCTGGGGAATTGAGTTGTGTGGGCTGTAGGTAACTGTAGTCATGGTTCCCTTCAATATTAGCATCTTCACATCACTCCGTACAGAGGAATAGCAGGCCCCAGCTTTAACCCTCACAAAAATCAGTAGTTAGACAGCTATCCATGAACCAAAAGAGCTCTGGGAGAGCTCAGGCATCCACTTAAGAAGCTTCAGCAACACATTGGGATAGGAAACCTGAGAATAATCACGCAGAAAAATAAGGAAGAACAGCTTCATTTACCTACATCATCCTCTCCCCCAGGCTGGCACTTCCAAGACGAAAACCCTCCCACTCAAAAGAGCTTCTCTTGCTAGGAAAGAGGGATTGGGATGACCAACCAACTTCCCCAACCTTTTGGAGCACTGTATAAAGGACTCAGTTTAGTTTTGCCACATTCAGATGTTAGCAAAACTGAGACATTTAAGGAAGAACCAGGAAATAGAGCAGAGACCACCAATATCATCAGCATAGCAGGAATGACAGTGGTTCCCAGGGCTTGCTCTGCCTAGGACTCCAGCAGCTTTGACTGATAAACTAGCCAACAAACAACATAGCTGCCACAGTCCCATTCAGATGTCTCCACTGAAGTTTTGGGTCTACAGGTTTTTGTATTCACAGATGCCAGCCACTTTAGTAAGTGCCTGCTCTACTCCCACCCCTCACCACCACTGGATCTTGGGATCTACACAAGCAACCGACCCCTGACTCCATAACTGCACATATGCAAGAAGCTAACCTAGACACCTGGAGCTGATGCCCACAGCCATTTGAGTTCTCAGGTACCCTTCCAGCTGTGAACCTTCATGCCACCAGTCTGACTTTCAATGCCAGCTTCTACCACCATGTGTGTGCCTTTCACAAAACTCTTCATCCACAAAAGTGTACACTAAAAGCCAAGGTCTCCACAGCTGCCCGTAGGCCTAGGATCTGGCCCCGTCTCCAGTGACTGGCCTATATTTCTGGGCTCACCTATAGTTACTCCCTGCAGCTGTGCACCTGTACTCCACCAGCCGACTCCTGTCATATTCTTCGCTGTTGTATGCACACCTGTTGTGAGAACCTGCAGTCACGGTAATGCCTTCCTGCTGCTAATGTGCCTACAGTCGGTCCTAGCCACTGCTGATGCTACCCTTGCCACTAGATGTGTGTACAGCCAGCCACTACAAATACATGAGCACATGCATCCTGCCCTTGCAGTTGAGTGCATTTATACCACCAACTCTGGTCACCACCACTGCCTGCCTTGGTCTCTAGATATTTGACCTTGAAGTATTTCTGAGGACTCTTACAGTCTTTGCAGCCACCACAGTCCCCCTGAAGCACTTGTGAAGGATCATGCCATTGTGGATCCCAACAGCCTGAGCAGATGAGACATCATATATGCCTTGTATGAATCCATAGCTGCCACACACCTTGCACACACCCCTGGTGCCCTGAATTACTAGATCTGGGATCACAGCATGCCTCCGTGTGCTCCTACCTACTGGTGAAGGTCTTCATTTGCCAAAGTCAATCATAAAGTCTGGAAGAAGTGATTGCTTCTTTAACTGTGAAAACACTTACCCAAGACTATAGGAATCTTGAAGAACCAATGAACAATGACACCACCAAAGAAACACAGTACATTTCTAATAACTACCCCAAGACACAGAAATGCATGAATCACCTGATACAGAATTAAGAATAGTTGTTATAAATATGCTCAAAAACTAGAGGAGAACACAAATTAACAATTTAACAAAATCAGAAATGCAGTAGAACAAAATGAAAAGTTCAACATGAGGTAGAGTACATAAAAAAAAAGACCAAACAGAAATGTTGGAGCTGAAGAATACATTGACTGACCAAACTAAAGACTTCAACAGATAACATCAACAAACTGACCGAGCAGAAGAAAGCATCACTGACTTGAATACATATCATTTAAAATTCTCCAGTCAGAGGAAAACAAAAGAAAAATAATTTTTAAAAATGAAGAAAGCCTACAAAACTTATAGGACATCATTAAGAAAATAAAAAATGCATTATTGCAGTTTCAGAAGAACAGCAGGTGGAAGGGGTAGAAAACTCATATAAAGAAAGAATGGCTGAGAACATACCCAAACTGGGAAGACACTTGGACAGTCAGGTTCATGAAGTTCACAGGTTCTCAAACAATTCAATTCAAAGAGATCTTCTCCAGGACCACTCCACTCATAAAAACTAACTTGAAATAAGAACTTAAATGTAAGACCTGAAACTATAAAACTCCTCACACCCATGAGAGTGACTGTTATCAAAAAGACAAGAGATAGTGCCGGTGAGGTTGTAGAGAAAAGAGAGAGTTTGTAACACTGTTGGTGGGAATGGAAAACAGTACGAAGTTTCCTCCAAAAGTTAAAATAGTATATGTTTGAGCAGTCCCTCTCTGGGTATATATCCAAAGGAAATTATATCACTATTTCAAATATATATCTGCACCCCCGTGCTCATTGCAACATTTCTCACATTATTCACAATAACCAAGACATGGAAACAGTCTAACTGTCCATCAACAGATGAGTGGATAAAGAATATATTACTATATTTATATATTATACATGATAAAGAAAATATTTATATCTATATATTCATATTTGTCACAAATAGCTGGATTTCCTTCTTTCTCATGGTTGAAAAATATTCCATTGTGACTATATATTTGGTCCTTTTCTCTATTTTTTTTCATTGTGGACCTCCTCCAAAAGAAATAAACTTGCCTTTCTCCTGTCTTAATAATTTTCACTCAAAACATACCCCATGGAGGTATCTTGCACTTTTTCAGACCAGAAGACCCTCATCTTTTGTCCATAAAGTGTGCTAAATGTAGTATTCCTCTATTTTCTTTCAAGCTTATTATCATGACAGGAACTAAATGGCTTTTTTAATGAGGGGGGCTTCTTTTAATATTCATTGCTCATTTTTGTCTCAGTAAAACTCATTATGAAAATTAAATATGTAACTGGACATGGAATTCACAAACCTATTTTTTTTAATATTTTACTCATTCATTTTTAGAGAGAGAGGAAGGGAAGCAGAAAGAGAGGTAGAGAAATGTCAATGTGTGGTTGCTCCCACATGCCCCCAACTGGGGACGAGGCCCGCAACCCAGGCATGTGCCCCGCCCGGGAATCGAACCAGCGACCCCCTGGTCTGCAGGCCTGCACTCAATCCACTGAGCTACACCAGCCAGGGCCACAAACCTATTTTTAAAGGCAAGAAAGGGGAAAGTTTCTTACAAAGTTAAAAATACATCTACCTGATGATCCACAGTTCCATTCCAGAGTATTTTCCCACAATAAATGAAAAAAAAAAAAAAATATATATATATATATATATATATATATATATACACAAAAGGTCTTGTATGGGAATTATCATTGCAGCTAATTCATAATATCCACAAACGAGAAACAGCCCAAATGTTCAATACAGGAAAATGGATAAACAATCTTTGGTATAATGTTCCAAAGGAATACTATTAAGCAGTAAAAGAAACAAACTACTGATAACAATCAACATGAGTAAATGTCATTGCCTATAGAATCCAAATACAAATAATACATACTTACTATATATAGATGGATAGATAGGTAGGTAGGTAGGTAGATAGATAGATAGAGAGATAGATAGATAGATAGATGATACACTGATGGTACAAGAACGTGTGAAATCTAATCAGCAGTGATAGAAGTGAGTTTATTGGTCCTTTGGGTGGAGACAACAAAATGTACACTGGAAAGAGGTGTGAGGAAACTCTCCAGGGTATTGGAAATACTCCACATCTTACTTGGATAACAGCTACATGAGTGCGTACAATTGTCAAAATTCATTGAAGTAATCCCTTAAGATCAGTACTTTTGTATATATTAACTGGATTTCAGTTAAAAAAGAACTGTTTTTGGTCTTTTCGTTTCTGATATATCAGTACTTATTTTTGGGGGGTGGGGTGCCAAATGCTTTTATTAACTATGCCTCTTCCTTCAACAACATTTAAGTGGTTATTTTGTACAACTTTATCTTTTAGAGCACTATTATTTTCATTAAACTTTTTACCAAACTCCTGCTTTGTCTCCACCATGCTAAATATAAAGGGACCCTCTTACCTAGACACATTTCTTCAGAGCTGTGTATTTTATACAAAATGCAGAACATGACAATTGTCGATAATATTTTGCAATATCCTCAAGTGTACTGGTAGTAAACTTGTATACTGACTATTTCTAGATTGACCCACCTGTGATCAGGCCTATTCATGGGTTTCAAATATCATAACTCTACTGGAGGCCCTCAAACTTCTGGCTTATCATTAGGTGTATATCTTGCCTCAAAATATTAAGAAATGTCTAGCCCTTAGCCGGAAATAAGCATTGTCTTCAGTTTTGCCAAATATCACCTCCACTTATCCCAGAATAACTCGTTGTGCAATTCTTCCCTCATCTACAAGGAATTAAGAGATAAAATATGCACTTTGAGGAACGGGCTCCTCATTGGGTACATCACTGCACAGGATGGAATAAATGAGCGTAGAGAGAACATTACCCTTTGAATATATCTGGGAGTAATAGATTTTTCTGTAGATAACAAAAAGACTCACACTCTTTCATCTTCTCTTTGAAAGACCTAGGAAGTACATGCTCTCTGGACAGTCTCCATCCCCAGAGAATTTTTATTAAAAATATGATCACAGTGTGATAAGTGTAGCACAGTAAAAACATCAAAAACTGAAAACTGAGAGAGCAGACATTAAGTGCAGACTTCACTACTTTCTAGTTTAGTGGACTTATCAAGTTATTTAACTGGAATTGGAATGTGTTTTATTAAAGGCAAGTACAATTTATTGGGGAAGGGATACTATCATATTTAAATTAGCCTTAAAGTCCACCTCCTCTCTCTGTTCTTCTGATCTTCTGATATTATCTTCATCATTATCTATGCAGCAATTGATATCCAGATCTCTGACCCTATTTCTTAGCTATGCTTTTCTGGACATTTATGATTCCTACGTGCTTCCATATTCTTTTTCATCTCTAACTTAAAACATCTGTATGTGACTTTCTTCCTCGTCCCAATTCATGGCACTCATTCCCGATGTATTTGAGGATTTTGGTGTACTCCACAAAATCCTCAAATTCTTGGTCACTTCCTAATCTTTGCTTTTGGCCATGGTCCATTCTCTGTTACCCCATTACCTGTACCAATTATGATTAATATAGAAGTCTATCAGGAGAAAACTAACCTGAAAATTTTAATTATATTCTTGAACTGGGAGATCTTTTTTCTCCCCTGTATATCTTGTTATACTTCTTTATTGGTGTTGATAATTAATAGAAAGTCTATATATTTAAAATATTAAAGATTAATTAAACATATATGTGATCAAAAGAGGCCAGTATAGACCATGGACAAGAAGCTTTTATGCCCATTAATATTCAGGAGAGTGAAATGAGAAAGAGTCAACTTGAGGCCACGCTGCTGATGAGACATCACCTTGACTCCCTCACAGAGACAAAGGCGTGTTGGTGTCAGATGAAGTGCCCTTCCACTCATTCTCCCAGAGCACTGGGCTGGGAGAAATGAAAGGACCCAAATCCAAGGGCTCTACCAGGGGTGAGTTATTCATTGTACACACTGATTAATTTATGGCCATTATAAATCATGGGTTCATGTTCTCATAGTAACATTTGATTGGTGTGATGATCTGCAAGATGGAGCTCCTGTAATTCATGTGTTTAATAACTGACCTTGATTAACTGAAGATTAATTTTTATGAGGTAAAGGAAGAATTTATGATCAGAAGCAAACTCCCAAAACACTGAGCAGGTTTTATTTTCAAAGAGAAACATAAAGGTATTTAGAACACGAAGATTAAAGTCAACCAGGTATGCTCATTTAAACATTATTACTGAATATAAATGAGATTATCTGTATTTGTAAAAGTTGCAACAGAAGCTTGTAAAACAGACTTTATGGATAATTGTAATGTTACAAAACATGATCCTATGTCCATTGTTTCAATTAAAATTAGACTTCAGTGTAATATTGAGTGAGAGAATTTACATGTAAAAATCTAGGTGGTATGAATGGCTAAAGCAATACATAAGAGTCTGGGTGACCTGCTTAAGCAGCTTCTATTATTTAGTCTTATTCATATCTGATGCAAAATATATCACTTCCATCTTATAATGGATTGTTACTGATTCAGTATGACCTCATGATTTGGTTGATCTGACAGATCTAGCTCAGAAAGAGTAATCTGAACTACAAGTTCACTTAATATCCTAGGACCCGGTGTATAACAGGATCCATTTCTCAAAAAGTATATAAATGTCTAGTGCTAATAACATGATCTTGACCCATCACCTTAGGGGTGTGTCTTGAGCTTTTTCTATTGGGACTTGCCTAAACTCTGTATGGCATCTTTCCCCTTCACAGAGATCTATACACCATTTACTCTGATAGATGATGTGGCCCATGTGGCGGAGCCCCTTCTCTCTCAGCCTGACCCTTCTCTAGAGTCCTTTTCTGCTCTAGATTCCAAAGCTAGTAACATTTTGTGTCATGTGGCATATGGATCAGCATAGTGTTCTTAAGTGTGGACTGTGCATTCTACCAAATCTGAAGAGATCTACTGGATATTGTGCTTCTTTTCTAGTGGTGGGAAGTGCAAGATGCAATAATACACGCCTCATTTTCAGAAGATGTTCTGGAATGCTTCAGACTTTGGAAACTGTGAAAACTACACTGATGCAGCAACATCCTGATCTTCATCTGTCTCACACTCTCTTGAGTATTTATGTCTTACTAGAGACTCTAATAGACTTATCATTCCCTGTTCATCAATCTTATTAACATGTTATTTTTAGAGCATACAAATGTGCTGTTCTTGCAGATGTCCAGCTGTTCCAGGTCCCATCGGATGGCATTAGAACAGAGAAGAGACAACATAGCCTTGGGGCAAGACCATGAGACCTAGTAAGGACAGACTATTGTCTGTCTCAAGTAAGTGCAAGTATTTCTGATCCTCCTTTTAAATAGGAATGAAAATGAATACACTTACCAGATCAGTGGCCAAATATCATGTGTCTAATGCTGTGTGAATATGTTCAAGCAAAGATACCACCTCTGGCAAAGCAGCTATAATAGAGGCCACTGAGGGTTTGTGTTTGCAGTTGTCAATTATCCTTCAAGATTTATCTGGCTTTTGATGGGCCACACTGGTGGATTTAATACAGTTTATAGGTCATTAAGTTGGCATGAATCTCTGCTCCTCCTTCAGGATATGGCATCGTTTTTATTTGTTTTCTTTGTGAATGGGAGGGAGATACTTTCCGAGACTTCCAACTGACCTTCACCTATGATAGCTCTTACTCCAGAGACCATAAAACCAGTGTGGGGTTTTGACCTTTCATTGAATATATCCATCTTAATTGTACATTTAGCGATCAGAAAAATGACTACGAGGGGCTCTTTAGATCTACTGAATATATTCTGAACCAGACTTGATCACAGACTTAGTTTATCTTATAGTATACCCATCCACACTCAACAGAAATCCGTGAAATGCTGTGGATCCTCCAGTAAAAATATTTTTTTGCTATTTATTTATTTATTTACTTGTTGTTCAAGTACAGTTGTCCTCATTTTCACGCCACCATGCCTCCCCACTCCACTCATCCCCACCTCCCACCCTCAAACCTACTCCCTTTGGTTTTGTCCCTGGGTCCTTTATACATGTTTCTTGATGACCCTTCCCCTATTTTCCCCCATTATCCCGTCCCTGCTCCCCTCTGGTTACTGTCAGTTTATTCTTTATTTCAGTGTCTCTGGTTCTATTTTGCTTGCATGTTTGTTTTGTTGATTAGGTTCCACTCATAGGTGAGATCATATGGTATTTATCTTTCACTGCTCCAGTATAAATATTAATTTGAACTCTGTCCTGTAGTCCTCAAATGTTTGGGCATTCTTCTTTCCCAAGATATGAATACCAAAGTAAAAGGCCATATATGACTTTGGAAATAATTCAGAACCAATTATCAAATATCCCTGCCATGGTGTTCCATGATTTTTGTATCTTGGGACCAGGCCTCTCCTACACTTAATAGGTACCAGGGCTGAAAATTGGCTTAGGTCTAGAAAATGGCAAAAGAAATGAGTTTTATTTGAATTGGCAAGACGTGATTTTCTGATTGCCTGTCTTCAATCCCTTCCTTCCTTCCTTCCTTTTACTAGTACTTTGTTGTGGGTTAAGAAACCAGCTGACCAAACTTGTTAGAAAGGTATAGAAAATAAAATTAAGAGATTTTGTGCATGGATTTGGTGATGTATGTTTTAGATGCTTGGGTTTTTTTTT
>CM052545.1:28637567-28668214 GCA_028533065.1 Trachops cirrhosus | reverse complement strand
CTAACTCTTATCCCCAGCCCTGTTCAAGGCATGTATCATAAGTTCTGAGAGAAAAGGAATCATGATTTTACTTCCCACTGAGTAATGAACAGTACTGAGATCTAGTTAAATTTACCTACACAGGAAGAAGTTAGAAATACTCCTAAAGAATCCTTACAAATACACTTTTTCAAAGGCAGTTGTTTAAATCTTATGTATTGGGCATTTCAATTACATCTCTTTGATACATAAATTTGAACCAAGGCCTAGTACAAAGGACCAGGAAAAATGAAATAAAATTTTCATGAAGTAAAAAAATGAAGGCATTAAAGCAGCTGGCCTATGATCCATTCACTGAAAATGTGCCCCGAGAAAAGTAGAACAGCAATGCACTGAACACTTTGTTCCTTGGGTTTCCAAGTAAACAGGCCTGTTGTATTTATCAGGGAAAAGAGATCTTATCCACTGAATACCTTTATTATTAGAAAACAGTGTACTTATTGCTCAAAAACAATTTAGTTTTAAATAAAATAATACTAAGTCCATTAAACACAAATAGTATTGTTTAAATAGAAATAAGTCAACAAACAGCTACATATATATTGCTGAGCTGAATGTCATAAAAAGCAAAGTAAGCAGAATTAGTCTTTAGAAAATAAAATATTTCTGTCCTGGCTGGTGTGGCTCTGTGGATTGACCATTGGCCTGTGAACCAAAGGGTCACGAGTTTGATTCCCAGTCAGGGCACATGCCTGGGTTTCAGACCAAGTCCCTGATAGGAGGCACATGAGAAGCAACCACGCGTGGATGCTTCTCTCCCTCTCTTTCTCCCTCCCTTCCCCTCTGTCTAAAAAGAAATAAATACAATCTTTAGAAAAAAAAATATTTCTGCATGGAAAAGTAATGTTAAAAAACTCATCAAATTGAATTATATCAAGTAATCTTTTAGAAACTTGATAAATTATATGTAAAATTACAGTGACTTTTATCAAGACGCTATTTTCTGGAGAAAAATATTAGTCTTTTCCTTATATGAAAATGGGTGGGGCCCTGTCTAGTGTGGGTCAGTGGATTGAGCACCAGCCTGCGAATCAAAGGGTTGCTAGTTTCATTCCCAGTCAAGACACATGCTTTGGTTGTAGGCCAGGCCCCAGTAGGGGGCCCACAAGAGGCAACCACACATTGATGTTTCTTTCCGTTTCTCTCTCCCTTCCCCTCTCTACAAATAAATAAATAAAAGCTTTAAAAAAAAGAAGAAAATGAGTGGGATTGAGTAGATGATCTTTAGATTAATTTCCAGTGTACAAAAAAAACCAATCTGATAATTAAATGGCTAAGATGCTTAGTGATATATTTTTATGTGTTACATGTTTGACAATATATTTGAATATGAAAATTTTACCTATAATTAATCAGTTCTCTAAGGCTAAGCAGTTCGGAAGATCCTGATCACTGCATTAAGTGACACACGGAATTTAAATATGGGATTTAGGAGTGCACTGAACACAATGAATCCTTATACACTATATAATTACCAAACAACAGATAATCACTTTGTGTCTACACAGTTCCCTTAGTTCTTCCCATTACAGGTCAAAAGTATTTTGCCAAAACATGCAAATTTAAAAAACATTTTGCTTTTGCTATGTTAGTACCGGATTTTAAACCAGGAGAATGTAATTCAAGAGGTAAGAAAACTGAAAGATGCATTGAATAATCTTGTCCAAGTTAGTTCTCTAGTACAAAAGCAATATACTTAAATACATGATTTCATTGATTCATTCATAAAAGATATATTGGTGATATATTCTATACCTGGCTCAGGGGATATGCCTCAAAAAAAATATTGTTTCTTCTCTAAAAGATTTTATGACATTTTTATGTAGACAAAGAGCAGATATAAAAACCAGTTGTATTTTATTAAATCAGACATCAAAGTGATTTTGCAAAAATAAAAGTGCCACACTGCTCACTAATCTTTTGTTTAGTTTTGAGAAATATTTTCATTTTCCATAAAAACTATTTATGTTAACTTTTAATAGGATTATTCATGGTTAAAAACATAAGTTAATAAATAAGTATTTTAAGTTATGATTTTCACTTACAAAAGTGGTAAATATCCTTAGATATAACCCATATAAACAAAGTCTCTATGGGCCTTCAATACATTTTAGGAGTTTAAAGTATTCTTCAGACCTAAAAGTTTGAAAACACCTGTTTTAGATCAATGGTTCCATCTCAAACAATGGGGTTTGAAAGCTATCTAGTCAAAGAATATTTTTTTCACCAATTTTTATGCTTTGTTTCTTATTTGTTTTTCAGATCTTATTTTCCACCTGTTAGATCCCACATAGTTTATCTTCAACTGCTAATTTTATGTGCAATTTAGACATCACTGAACAACACTTATTTTTCAGTGCTTAAATATTACAAAATAAATGGACTTGCTTTGCCAGTTCAACAGTGTTTGAAACAAAAATTGCTCATCCTAAAAAATAATGCTTCTAATTCTCTAAGAAATGAATAATCTCTTTTTGAGGTATTTTTTAAACTTAAAAAGAGCTTAGAAATTATGGCAAGAGCATAGAAGGAAAGGCAATAGTTCTCTAATTTTCTTACTGGGAACATTTGCAAAGTGGCAACATGGTTAAAAGAGATTCTCAGACCTCTGGGAGAAATTGCCTTTCAGCTGGAATTATATCTTAGAGGTGTATCACTCAGTATTTTTTAATTATAAAACTTTATAGCTTTTAGTGAGTGAAAACACAAGTATTATTCTTTACCATTAGTGTGCTCTTTTTTATTTTTGGTTCATATATGGATACAAGGTTCATTTTGAAAAAATTTTATTTTAATAGTGATTGGGAAAGTAGAGTTTCACCCCATTTAGCCCAATTATTACATTATCCAATCAATAACTTTGTACTGGTAGCCTCCTAGTTACACAACTGTTGAACAGGAATGAGGGAATAAAGTATATATGCATGAGAATATGTAAGCATTTGTAATCGAGCAATATAATTTGTTTATTTGAATCTAGAATTCTTAGGAAAAATCAGGTTATAGATGGTTGTCCTAAATGAAGGGGGACCTATCTCTGTTATACTCCTTTTGCAATCTTTTTATGGTTATTCTATTACAGTTGTCCCAATTTTTCTCCCTCTGCCTGCCTCCACCCAGCCCCCCCCATTCCCATAGTCAGTCCCCACACCATTGTCCATGTCCATGGGTCATTCATACATGTTCTTTGATAGTCCCTTCCCCTTCTTCCCACTATTATCCCCATTCCCCTCCCCTCTGTCAGTCAGTCAGTCTGTTCCATGTTTCCTATCTGTGTTCTATTCTAAAACTGATTTCTGTCACTTTACTAATTAAATATGTAATTTGTATTAGAATATCAAGATACATGCATTTTAGTATGAAGAAATTAACAACTACTTCTTTGAGTAATCTTACACTAATGAGTTGCTCAGGATCACTTGAACTAGATAGAAAGTAGTGATGAAGAAAAAGGAAATAAATAGAGAATACCAAAGGGAGGGCAAATGATCAATTATTAATAAATACACATCTTGTATGTTTTATAATTTTTGAAGATTTTTGTCTTATGTCTCTTTATAAACATTCAACAACAGTACATTTTATCTAGGAAATAATTGCTCAGTCTCTAATTTGGATTTAAGATACTAATATAAGCACATACCAGTAATAACACACATTTAAATATCATTACTTTAGAAAATACATTGCACTTGTTCTGTAGAAGTCTCCAAAACATTTCTGTGATGGAGAAATTATATGATAATACTTCTCTCCACACATGACCAAAGTATAAAATATAGATTCAGAATGAACCTCTTCTCCCAATTTTATCTAAAAACCCCTCCATATGACTATCTAATCCCATGGTAATTTTTGAATCATGTTGTGAATCCTGTTGTAATACTTGTATGCATTGTTCTCAATTTAATGAATGTTAAGCTTGAAAGCCAGTACTGAATATAAATAAGTTGGTTCTGTGAATGAGCATTTTAATTATTGGTTTTACTCTGTACACATCCATGAAGTTAATAAAGTACTCTATTGTCATCTAGTCTGTTACGAGCAGCTCAGTGAGAAAAATATTTCATTTTTACAATTAACTCAAAGCTCATTTCTCTGTGTTCCACAGATATATTTTAATTTTGTTATCTATCAATTAATGTATGTCAGAGATGAGAATAAAAGAAGCCAGTATTCCAATAAAGAATATGATTTTGCAGATTAAAAATCATGGCTTCATTTATGTTTAATTAATAGCAAGTAAAATAATGCAATGCATTTCTCATGATCAAGCAATTAAAACAATCTTCCTTTTCCTTTATAACTCTGCAGTAGTTATTTTGAATTCTGGACACTTAAGAGGGGAAAAAAGAACACCATCGTCAATTGCCCTGTTAATACTTAACAGCTGCCCGCTCTATAGCCCCGATTACAGAGCCTTAACGAAGACATCATAATTCAGTATGTCTGGGTTTCTCACAGTGCTGTACACCACCTGACTTAATGAAGAGTTTATTCTGATAAAGCTAGTTTCTGTTTGCAATTGTATAGGGCGGTTATGATGACTAAAGTATCAGAAAGTCGAAGGATGAGACTCAGTACTGCTTCATCTACCTGTGTGGCACTGGGTAATGTACTAAACCATACTGACACTCAGGTTTCTCGCTGTCAAAATGGGAGACAATAATAGTCCCTACTTCATAAGTTTATCTGTAAATTAAATAAGATAATGAACATTAAATGCTTTGCATAGTGTTTGGCGTATGTTAAGTGCTGAGCAGTGCTGTTTCCTCTCTCTTACTCAGTTTCCTTCATTTCACTGACTGGGATGAGACACATCCCTCCACCATGGCCTTTCTTTTGTAGGGTCCCTCTTTTGTAGATTCTGAAACAATGACAGTTTTACAAGTTTGTTTTATAGTGCTTACAACTAAATGTTTACAACTTTGGAGACTCTTTCATCACAGAAAACACACCCCCTACCTACCTCTAGCGCTGAAGCTGCTCAGCCATCTTTGGCTCCATTGTGAGTACCCACGCAGCAGGCAGTGTGCTCAGCGTAACATGGGGTTTCACCCAAGTCCTCTCACATCTGGGGAGCAAAGTAGTGACTACATAGATAGATAGGGTACCAACAAAAAGTATACTTTTTAAAATATGGAAAAGGATTGTTTAGTTGATGGATTATTTTTCACCTGTAATATATTGGTTTGTACTAAAATTTACTTTATAGTTCATATATAATATATACACACAATAGATTATAATCTAATTTTGGTAGATCTTTCTGTTATAATTTTCTGTTGTCAACACGTCCAAAACTGTTTTCAAAGAGTGATCCAGCAACTCCACTTCTGGGAAGTTATCCCAAGAAAACAGAAACATTAATTTGAAAGAATATATGCACTCCTGTGTTCACTGCAGCATTATTTGCAATAGCTAAGATTTGGAATCAGCCCACATGCCCATCAGTAGATGAGTGGATGAAGCAACTATGGAACATTTACACAATGGAATACTCCTGGACCATAAAAAAGAAGGAAATCTTACTTTTTGTGAAAGCATGGATGAAACTGGAGAGTATTATTCTAATAAGCCAGTCAGAGAAAGACAGGCATCATATGATTTCACTTATATGTGGAATCTAACGAACAAAATAAACTAACAAAATGGAAACAGACTCATTAATACAGAAAACAGACTGACAGCTGTCAGAAGGTAGGGGAGTTGGGGAACTGGGTGATAAAGGTGAAGGGATTAAGCAAAAAAAAAAAAAAAAAAGAAAAAGAACCTAAACTAAACCTCATAGACACAGACAACAGTATGGTGATTACCAGAGGGAAAGGGTGTGTGGGGAGGTAGAGGAGGGTAAAGGGGAGAGAAATGGAGATGGAAGGAGACTTGACTTGGGGTGATGAACACAGTGCAATATACAGAGTATGTATGATAGAATTTTACACCTGAAAACTATATAATTTTATTAACCAATGTCACTCCAATAAATTCAATTTTAAAAAAGTTATGTAGTAGGAAATGTTTTCTTATGGCTTTCAAGTTCTTGCATTATTCTGCAAGATAGGTGCTTCTATGCTATGAGTAATTTGGGAAGAAACATCCTACCGTGCTCTCTACTCAGTTCAGTGGCTCTTCTACATTGAATCATTGACCTGCTTAGTAAGACTATAAAACTCTGATACCCCTTGGTCTCCATTTCTTTATTGGTTTAATTTAAAGTATGTATGGTCCCTGCACATAGGACGATCTGTTTATCCCTTCTGAACTTTGCACACCACGAAATGTGGTACACGCCGTGAGCAACATGCAGTTACCTGGATAAATGTCTTCTATTTGGAACACACTATATTTACACTTGCAGATTCTAAGGTCTTGTCTTGGTGTTCATCAGAGAAGAGGAGGAGATAGGGCTCCCTCATGTGCAAAAAATATAAAACATCTTTTAATTGGTCAATAGCACTGCTGATGCCTTTTTGCAAAGTCACGCAGTATACAATCAGTGAGCCGTGGAATGCCATGTGCATTCAACTTACAGGTTTATGGCACCAGCAAAACAGACACACACACACAAGCGCACACACACAAGTGCACACACCCAAACAGTAATTAAGTAAAAAAGAGGGGGAGAAAAAATTTAATTAAATTTATTGAGGTGACATTGGTTAATAAAATTATATAGGTCAAGTGTGCAACTCTGTGATACATTATCTGTATATTGCATTATGTATTTACTACCCAAAAAACACATCTTTTTCCATCTCCATATATTTGACTCCCTTTACCCATTAAAAATAGAATGAGCCCACTTTCATTCCAAATTGAATGGAATTGTTCTGTCATCTTGAAACTAACCATTTACTTCAAAATTTAAGAGATTTTAAAATTTAAATACACTGTAGAGGTACCTAATCTAAAAATAGATTTGCAAACATCAGGCTATGTTGTTCATTTTTTAAATTTGTCTCTTTTTTCTACTTCATTATCCTTTGGAATATTTTTCCCTAATCTTATTTTTAATCTTTTGTTTGAATAGTGGGACAAGAGTCACTGAGTACCTGTCTGGAAGATGCAGGGTAGCACCAGGGAGGCTGGACAGCACAGTAGTCCTCTGGCCACCTTAGTGTAAGTGATGATTGTGCCCTTGAACAGTGATGTGCAATTACAGGGGAGAGAAGTTAAATAGAATGAGACACAGGAAGCAATAAAGCTGCCAATCACAGAGATATGAAGCCCTTTAAGTATTTTATAAAAATCACTCATCTTTATTCTTCCATGTTGCCTCTTCTAGAAACTACTTACTATTTTAATATAAACCTGGGGCTGTTTAGCCCCCCCCCTTTAATGTCCACTACCTCCTGCTGAATCTGATCTCTCTGATACTGACCCCTTCCATGTATTTTCTTCCCTATCACATGTTAGTAAAAATTCCAGATTTTACCCAACAATGTTTTTGACTCGTTTTCTTAAATATATATTATATAATTACATTATTATTGTGTATATTATATATTAATATAAAAATAAATGTATATGTTAATATGGGTATATAATTTATTATTTATATATGTATATCATTTGATTTTAAGATCTCATATCATATTCAGATCAATTGGAAGGAAAACATTCCACCCAAAACATGAGGTAATAAAATACAATTATAACAATATGAAAAGGCAGGTAAATCTTTATATGACAGACATAAACTAAATTGTAATCATTACAAACATTATAACTATGTCAGATTAAGTTTTGTTTATGTCTTTTCTAATACATAAACACATTCTGAATGCTAAGCTCTGAAATTTGCTTGTTGTATGTTTTGAATGTTCACTGTTCAGAGCATAGTTTAATCGCTCTGTACCTTTAATTTCTGAGAAAGATATTTCAATGAAAGATAGTTATTAAGAAACTGCTCTGAGCAGAGGATGAACCAATTAATACTTCTAGAAGTGTGACGGACGTGATGGAAGATTTAATTCAATCCTGAACATCTGAGAAAACAGTGCTTGACATGTATCAGTTTGTCCACACCCAGAAGTAAAGGTACAGCTAGATATACCTCGTGTCACCTGTAATCAAATTAATGGTACCTGGGTTTTCCTTTCATCCTGAAATAGACTCATTGCTTCATTATAGTTTACATGGCCAAAGGTGATTCAGTCTGATGACAGTAGAGACCAAAGGAATTAGTTCAGAAATCTTCACCAAAAGAATTTAAATAGAAATCGGAAGTCATCACGGGAAGTCTTGGTAAGCAGGAGCATGGACGTCCAGGAAAGGGCAAGGCTTCAACTGCAGATGCACTAGGTATCTAGGGGCATTCTTGGTGAGACAGTAGGGGCGTGAAGGTGAGCTCCAAGAGTGGGAGGTCTTGGGTGAATGAAGAAGCAGCCCTTCCAGGTAACATTCAGTTAACAAATACTACTTAGCACTTTCTACCCACTCAACAAATCTTAAACATATTATGTGGCAGTCTTTTAGGTACTGGAAACAAAACAAACAAAGTAAACAAACTCTCAAAGGACCTACTTTTGAGTAGGGGGAAGTACACAGTATATACATAATAAAAAATGAAAAATAGTGGTAGGTACTATGCAGGCAGTTAAAATAGGGGAATGAAACTGAAACCAACTTGAGGCCTACTTCAGATATGGTAGCTTAAAAAGTGTGCTAGTCAGGATGCTGGCAAGAAATAAGTGTCCACTCAAACAGGACAACTGAGCAAAGTTGAATGGAGGGACCGCACATAAAGAAAGATGTGGGCAGGGGTAAAAAAAACTAACAGAACTGAGTAAGTGTCTTGGGGCTAAGAACTAAGGAGCCATTACCATCCCTAAGTCTGAAGGTACATATACAAGGAAAAGTCAGAGGATCCCAGATAAAAAGCAGCTGTAGGAGACGAGTGGCAGAAAGGAACTGAAGGACACTGGGAGAGACATCATCTGGGGATGGGCAGGGAGGGAGACAGGAGATAAACAACCCAAGATCGCCTGTGTTTCGTTCTCCCAAATCTCTCATTGACCAAAAGTCAAAGAGCAAGGAATCCAATTAAGGTTCCACAAAGGTAAGTCTCTTAGGGACAGAGCAGGTAAAGAATGTATAGAGTGACACATCGAAAATGTGCAGCACAGAAGGCCTTTCTGAAGAGGTGACATTTAATCCAAAACTGAATGACTAGCAGAAAATACATTTGTAAAGGTCTGGGATTTGGCAGTTGCTGTGAATTGGTGATCCAAAAACTATTTGCAATACTTCCTGTTCTTACTTCTAATACTGCAAAGGCTAAAAGTCCAAACTTCTTTCCATCTAGAGGTGCCAGTGTGACATATTTATGCCCAAGTGATGAAAGAGCACATAGGAGAGTACAGCTTTCGTACCAGAATACATGGACAAATGCTTACAAGGAAAGAGTTTGGGCACTTCCCCTCATTGCTCCTCATACAGATATGTGATGACTGAAGGCAGAGCAGCATCTTGCTTTCATAAAGATAAAAGAGACACAAAACATGCTTGTTGAAAGGATCCTGAAACTTTTAGGATATGACTGAGCCACCAGATCATTTCTAGACACCCTGCCTTTAAATTTTGTTGTCTGAGGCAAACAAACCCTTTTTTCCTTAACTCATTGTGATGGAGGTTTTGATTACTAGTTATTGAATACAATTACAACACTTATGGCAATTATAACTGGTGGATGGAGAAAACCTTACATTGGGACCCAATAGGCTAGTTTAAGGCATAGAGAGAAGGCAGCATCACTGGATCATAATGTATGAGGGGCTGGTCAGGACCGATCTGTGGTCGGCCTGTCAGAATTGGAGTATATCATAAATCTAGTGGGAAATCCAAGAAAAGCTTTAAACACTAAGTAACAAGATTTGATACATTTTACTAAAATTCCATTCCGTGATATGAATAATGTACTATAGAAAAAGGAGAACTGGGGAAAACAATAAAGAGATTGATTATGAGCTTAGCTTTTTAAAGATACAAACTTCCAGTTATAAAATAAATAGGTTATGGGGATGCAATGTACAGCATGGTGACTAAAGCTGACAACGTGGCATTGTATATTTAAAAATTCCACAAGAATAGATCTTCAAAATTCTCATCACCAGAAAAAATGTGTAACTATGCTTGGTGAAAGATGTTTACTAGACTTATTGTGTGATTATTTTGCAATATATACAAATATGGAATTAATATGCTGTTCACATGGAACTACTATAATATTCTATGTCAATTATACCTTGGTGAAAAACAAGAGATTATCACATGTGACAGAGACTGCCCTCTATAAAAATCCACATTTTTCCTTGTTCCTGACATTCATGTAGACTACATTATCCAACCTCTTTTGCAGTTACATCTTGTCATGCCACTGAGTTTTAGGTATGCCCTAAAAATGATAGAAAGTGAGCAGGGTAATGCGTGCCCTGTCCATACCTACTGCGTAACTTCTATCAACTCTTCCCCAACCATGTGTCTTACTCCATGCTTATTCCTGTTTTTGACAACCTGGGATGCTAATGTCCCAGGGGTCCTTGAAATGTAAACATTGAAGTTGACAGCATCACTTCTGGCCTGGGTTAAAGGAAGGAGAGCAGCAGAGCTCTTCCCCATTACCAAGAAACAAGAAACAAGCAAGAAATAGATTTCGATTTTTGTTAAGACATTACATCTTGGGTCCATTGACTCCTGAGTTACCACATAGGATCAGAATGTCAAATCAGACACATAAAACCAGAGATCTTGCCCAGCGTCATATTTTACTAAATAATTTTTAAACAAGAGCAATTAATAGAAAGACTGATAAGAAGAAGAGAGTGATCTGGGATATGGGAAAATCCTCTCTTCCTGTGTCAGACATGCCCCTTTGGCCTAAAATATTTCACATTGGAAAACTGGCAGCATCTATTAAAACTCAGCACTGGCACTGTGACCCAGAAATCTCATTCCTTGGAATGTACTGAGTAAACTATTTGCGCACATGTATATATAGCAAAAGGCACACGCAAGAATGTTCAGTGCCAATTTAACTCTAGAATCAACTCAATTGCTTGTGAAGAGTAGAGTGGACAGTAATATTTTCAGAAAATAAAATACAGTATAGCAATTAGAATGAAGTATGTCTAATTACACACCATAATATAGATGAATCTCATAGACATTGTTGTGTTAAAGAAGCCAGATACAAAAGAGCTCATGCTGAATTACACCATATACATAATGTTCAAAAACAAGAAATAACAACCTACTTGGGCAGTGATTAACTGTAGGTGTTCAGTGAATGGGGAATAAATAACAAGAGTCTTCTCAGATACTGGTAATATTTACTTTCTTAATGTGGCTGCTAGTTTACAGGTGTATTCACTTTGTGAATATGTTTTGATAGGTACACTTATGATTTCTTTATGCATTACATTTCAATAAACTTTAACAAAGAAAAATAAAACTAGGATGCTAAAACATGTAAAAAGCCTTATGAACAACAAGACAATGATAAATGCATATTTTTAAATTAAAGCAACACTGTAATGAGACAAAGAAACTCGGTGAGCTTGTAGAGCTCATCATATGCCTTGAATGGGTTGTGAAAATTTGGAGCAATCACTTTCTCTTGATTTAATCTTTCCTCTTAAGTCCAGCTTATTAACATATAAAGTACTATTTAGTTTAAATTCTATATATTGCTATAATGATACCATCATAACACAGATTTAATGGGCAAAACACTGACATAATATGGGACCAGAAATTATATAGAACAGTTGGATTTGATGACTAACTTTTTAAGTAAAATTTTGAAATAAAGGGAAACAAAATGCCACGAGTGTTCTTTACCTTTCTGTATACATTTATGTATAATTTAAAATCTTTAACTCACTTATTTTTCAGGATTAAAAAATGTATTTGCAGACAGATTGGCAATGTATCTGGCTTAAAGCATTAAAATCACACACGGTATACAGCATGTATAAGATTATCCTTCTGTTTTTCAAACAGACATGATACAAAGCCAGGAACAGAAATTATGTTTCCTCTATTACTTTAATTTGCACTATTTTTTTCACAGCAATGAGAACATACTCTTAATATGTGTTTTTAGTCATTTATTTGAAGCATTGAATAATTAAATTCTTTGGTGTATAAACAACAAAGAGTGCTTTTATCTTTAAAATATTGTGATCTCAAGAATTTTATACCTTTCTACTGCCCTCAGGATCTGATAGTGAAAAATATATAATATTGGGGGAATCCACAGTCATGTAGGTATATTTTTAATGAATCCAGTGGAGAGTTTATATGCTCATCTTAAATATGTATAGCTCTTACTCCAAGAGTAAGGGAGGATTTTTCCAACTCTATTTTTATTTCATTGAATCTTCATATGACCAAGAAAAATATTTTCCATCTCTCTTTCCTTCATTTTTAAAAAATATTACTTCTTAGTGTTTTTCTTTAATTCAGAAATATAAATAAAATATTCTCCAAATTGACAACAAACACCTCATCCTCTTAACCCTTTTACATATTCACACATACATATATATGTTTTATGTATATGTATATATATAAAATGAACATATGCAAAAGTATATATGCATAAATATATAATGTACAAGTATAGTATGCATATATACAAATATAATAAAATGTTACAAATTAACCAAAATAATACCACACTCCCTCAAAGCAACAGATTTGAAATTTTTCTTATGATTACTACAGGAAAGAAACTCACATACCTATTTATATGTATCTACATATGTACATATGAATGCGTCTTATATATAATATGTGGTATATATAGCATGTATATTAAATGAGAAAATAAAGAACCACCTAGATTCTTAGGTACAATCATTAAGCCCCTTTATCTCTTTTTATTCCCACTGTCCTAGACATTATTTGTGGAGCTAATTATTTTCCTCTTTCCACTGGAATCTTATGCAAACCTCATGAATATTCTAGTCACTCTCAGGTAACTAGAATTCTTTTTATAATTCCCAGTTTCCCAAACAGTTTCATTTCATTAATATTTTACTCCAGTTGAAAACTTCTTTTTCCCTGATTCTGCTTGGCTACAGGTTGGTTGCTGCCAGTGAGTAAGGAGGTAGTCAGCCTCTTTGTCCTTTTATCTTTTCACTTTATCTTTCTCTCATTGGTGTTAAATGAGGTTTCTGAACTCCACGGAGTGGAAATAGTACACAAAGGTGGAATACTTGTGGAGGCTGGCAAGAGTCTTCCTTGACCAACATGCTCATAAACTAGCACCTGTGTTCTCTAAGCTTAGCAGATGTTGAAATTGCCTGTGGTAGCCGTGTGTTTTGTTACACGGTGGTCTTCATGTGACTAGACACTTTTTGCCTGCATTTCCCTTGAGTTGCATGCATTGCCCTAGCTGGTTGCTACTTGTCTATGCCCATTTGCCTATAACCATCCAACACCTTTTCAAATAAGATCTCCTCTTTCCAGATGAAACTCTCAGACCAACTCCAAGACAATACTTTACCAAAAACATTCATGGGGGCAAAAGGGATTTGTCTTTGAGCCATCGATGTTCAGAGATTTCTGCTCCTGCTCTTAGCCTCGGTCACTTCATCTATGCTATAAATACCGTGTGTAAATGTAAGTAAACCACCAGTCTATTCATTTCAATATCTGTTACTATCCCATAAAATGATTTCATTGTTTCTTATCTGTTACAGTACCAACAATTAACATTTTTTCTCATGACATTTGCTACATTTTCAGTTTTTAGAAACACTGGTAAATAGTTACTGAGTTTTTATACTCCTGCTAACTAACCATTCATGAGAAATCTATTTCTATACACTATAACTGTTTGGCAGACACTATCACCCACCTTCTTGTTTTAAATGTATTTCCTCATTTTTTTTCTTACCTTATAGAAGCCTGATATGCCCAAATCAAGGTGATGAATCATGACTAGCCTAAACCAGCAATTGCAATTTCTTTCTCTTTTGCCCTTTATTGGACATGTAACTTAGCCAAAAAGAAGATATCCGCTATAACACTCCAGGAAAAAAAAACATTCTATTTACCTGACAGGGGTTCCCAACCTGCAGCCTGTGGACCGCATGCGGGTCAGAATGGCTATGAATGTGGCCCAACACAAAATTGTAAGCTTATTTAAAATAGTACAGGATTTTTTTTGTGATATATCTGTCAAAATGTATTTAATCTGTAGCCCAAGACAATTCTTCTTCCAGTGTAGCTCAGAGACTCCAAAAGGTTGGACACCCCTGTGTTTGCCAGGTATGATAATGTCATCATTACATCTGAAGCAGTCACATTGCTACCATACATTGATGAACCTAAGGGTGAAAATCCAATAACTTGGACACAGCAGAGTGGAGGTTGGAAAGCATGTGGGCTCTGGATAACATTGCTGACAGTGCAACCATCACGGAACAACCTACAACAGATTCTTATTGTATAAGCTGGTGAAAAAGTTTTATTGCTTAAACCACTTTAGACAGATAATCTGTTACTTGCAATCGAAACATCTTAATTGATTAAAATTGGCATCATCAAACTTTACTTTTTAGAAACTTATTAGACATGGTTTTTAAACTTTTACATTTATACCTTTTATTATAAGCCAGAAATAGAATATAAAAAACAAAGATTTTTTTTAATGTTTAATATGAATCTGATTGGTCTTTCTTCTAAATTAATGTGTTATTTTGATTTTATGAATATATAGCCAAAAATATCTGGTCACTCCTTTAGTACACAGAAAATTAAAGGTGTTGTTTGTGTTTGAGCTGACAGTAAATCATGTGTCTAGGCAATCCCACTAAATTCAAGTCCCCATACTGTGGAGAACTAGAACTTCCTTGGATTCACTAGTTTTCCTTAGATGGGGAAATTTATAACACACACTGATAGGGAATGTTTGTTTTCACTTTACCTAGAAACATTTTACTATTCATATATCATGAGAATTAGATCCATATCCAGTTGTATAATATATTGCTCTGATATGAAAGAATAACCAACCTTCTTTTAACCTCTAACAGGGCTACACATCCTTAACCAAGTTTTAGTCAGGCTCCCTGGAGTCCTTTTCCTGACTAGGCCTTGATCTCAGCCGCTGTCCTGCTCCAGGCCTGTCCAATTCTAGCAGCGAATTCTGCCAAATCAGTTTAGCAAGAATACCCCCACCTTTGATATCTAAACCAGCTCCTCATCCCTCACCCTTGATACCTAAGAGTGCCTTCAGCAAGAATCCTAAGTCATTCAGCAGGAACGTCCCTACCCTTGATGTGCTCGTATAATCAAGGTCTCATTGGTAACTGTCCTTCCACTGACCCACTCACTCTTGCAGGCTACGAAAAACCCGCAGTCCTTGCTGTACTTGGAGGTAATCTCAGTTACATACTGAAGCCGCATTCCTCTACTGCAGTAACATTCATTTATCAATGAGGCACACCTAGAGTGTATGCAGGCCTTGGGAAAGCATTATTTACATTCCAAAAGTTTAGGTGAGAGCAGAGAACCTTTTCACCCTCTGTCAAAAGAGCAATTTTTTCACCTTTCTCTTTTGAGGGAAAGAAAGGACAGTTTCTTTCCTGTGTACAGGGCTGGTACTCCTGAAAAATCCACCCATTGGCTTGTCAGAACCCAATCTGGTCGATCAGGTTGTTCTCTTACCAATTTGACCAGGTGTTCAGGGATAAATTAGTGGTAGGACCTGTTCAAGAAAAGAATAAACAGATCAAAGAGAGGAGGAGGGAGGGATAGAGAGACAAAGAAAGTGAGATGGAGTCAGACATGCAAAAAAAAGCTGAGAAAGAGAATCCAAGAGACTCTAGAAAGACTGTTATTAATTAACCTTAATTCTTTCCTTTCCATTTATAATCTTTTAAATTTAACACTTTTTTGTCCTCTCCCCTCTTATTTCTGTAATAGTTGTCTCATTTATTTTCAGTAATTATCTTTGCTTCCCATCCTATATAAACTTAAGTTAGTTTGATTATATTTCAGTTTTTTACAACAGATAAGTCTTGGGTAAAAATAAATTTTTTATCATATATGCATTTTTTTAAATGTCAAAGCAAATGATGGAACTTCTTTGGCCATCTTGCTACATTTCCTCATTCTTATATAATAAATTTCTAGTATATCTAGCCCCAGCTAACAACTAAAACCATTAATGAATATATTTTTGAGATAAAATTCTCAACCCCTCCTGCATTTGAATTAGCTTCTTTACTTGCTTTGATTTTAGAAAACTGATCTTTAATTTAATAAAATAGTATGTAGAAAAGTTACCTTTGGTAAAGAATATGTTTGTTTTAGCAAAGCTTTCATTTTCTATGTCATAAATTCTATTTTTGCCATTTCAGATAATGGATTCAGAAGAATTTATTGATAAAATTTAATATCGGGTCTATAGTCATAGATCAGTGTTTCATAAATCTTTTCTGAATAATGAAATCACCAGAGCATCTTTTTAAAATGCATATTTTTGAGCCTTATTTCATTCTGAAAACTTTCTACTTTATCAGAATGACTCCAAAATATTATAATGATAAATCATGTTCAGGAGCCACTGCTGTATCTCCCAAAATAGGGTGCACAGCAGTATTACCTGGAAGCATTAAGAACTACACACAAGACCCAATGACCAAATCCTACTCTGGGTACTGCTAGACTTTCAGAGCTCCCAGGTGATTCTAACGTGCAGCCAGATTTAGGAAGAAGCTTTACTCAGGTAAGTCACAGAGGTTCTCGTGCTTGGAATGAGCCTTTCTTTGAACCATTGCTCGAGGATTAAGTTTCTGGAGGATTAAGTAAGTTTATCTTCAGAGCTCTTTGTTGCAGTCCTTTCACCATTCAGGAACTTGTGGCACAGGGCGAGATCTCAGTCAAAATCTCACAGCAACCAGCCGCAGAATCCCTCAAAACTTGTTCCCACAAAAGAGAAAAGAACTGGGTGGTGCAAATAGAAATGAACCTTTTTAACAAGCACGAGGATTCAATGTGTGCCTAGCAAATTCCTTTATTTCTTTATCAGTGAATTTATTCAACTATTTATTGAGCATCTACTGTAAACATCATTAAATATTGGAGATAGTACATATTGAAACCTGGGTGGGAAAAGAGTTATCAAACAATTAAAATGAGTTTTCCAGGTGTAGGTGGAATGAACACTTTTGATGGCCAAGAACCAAGAAAAAGAGAATTTGTTTTTAGTATTGGATTGGTGGGAAATGCAAAATAAATTTTATGTAAAATTTTTCTCAAGAGGCAATATTATGATCTTTTAATTTCCATAGTTTATAGTGAATAGAGTATGAGCATTCTGAAATATTAATATTCAACTTTAAAAAGCTGGTATTCCTGACATATCAGTATTCTGGACTGTGGTTCATCTACAGATTGCTACTTCTGCATTTTGATGACATTTTGCATTTCTTTCTTCCTTACGTTCTCTGTGGATTCAGTATTTATTTCCCTCTGCAAAAGTCCATGCTCCAAAACAAGGTCATATAATGGGAGTGGAAACTCAAAAAGAACTCTGTAATTAATGACTAATGCACAGATCTACAACATATTGTAATTCTCAGTTATTCCCACTTTATGGACCTCCAAATATTTTTTATAGTGCACTCCATCAGGAATAAAATAACATACAATGCCAAAAAAGATCTTTTTCATTTATTGACCCTATACATGTAATAGTGCATTATATAACATTAAATTATAAGTACCTTGAAATATAAGTTCAAATAAAATATGACATTTACTAATGTTTTTGGTGTACCCACAAGTGAACCTTTTGTGCAATTTCTGAAGTGTGCAAACTTCAGTTGAAATCTCATTACACAAGTGACTTTTATCTTAGTTTTACTTTTGGGTAAGTCCTAGGTAGATAGGTGGGAGGGAGGGACAGAAGGGCAAAGGGATGAATGGAATGAAAAAGAGATTAAGAGACAGATTTAGAGATTAATATTCAGTGTTGGGCAATTCCCTTAAAGCATTAGATAACTTTTATTTTGCTAGGCAAACTTTTAGCTCTCAAATTCTGCAGAGGAGACAATATACTGCCTGATGAATTATTATTAGAAAATACATATGAATGTGTCAAACATATTCTGATGTTTATATTTATGCATTTCATTATGTTGGGCTTTGGACCTTTAGGTACTATTTATTCATTAATTCTATTATGTTTTAATGACATCAAATGCCCTCAGTCAGGACCAGTTCCAGCTTCCTGCAATAGCAGCCATAAAAAAATGCATTAAGAAATAAATGGGTGTCTGTATTCATCATCTTCAAGATTAATTACTATGACTGGTTGTTGAAATATAAAGAAACCATTTAATTATATGAGAAGCTAGTAGCCTGGTGTTAGCCCACAGTAAGATAGACCTATAAAAATTTACCAGCTCATCTAATGAATGCCAAGAGTCACCATCTAAAACTCCCAAAAGGCCTAACTATAGGAAGACCTCTATTATCTGGACACTGACTTTCTGGCAATATGTTGCATTCAGAATGTATAGGACTGATATATACTAGTGATAAAAATATCAGGGAGAGAGACAAATGAGAAGCAAAGCACGACCACAAGCCACAGGAGCTCAAGAGGACTGGAGTCTGGAAGAATGGAAAAATGGTTCAGAGGCAGGCCAATTAGCAAAGGACCATGAGTCGACCATAGACAAGGCCAAAGTGAAGGTAAAGATGAAAAATGTCTCCACAGTACTGTGAAACTAACTGTCTAACTGTCTGTTTATCCCAAAGCCTTTACTGAACAATACCCAAAGTACACAAGTGGTGTTACAGAACAGACCTGGGGTGTGGGGCGAATGATATATTACCAAGTGGACCCATCCTTGTGCTCCAGGGGACCCCCCTCCATACTAGGTTCACCTTGCCTGCAACCAGGGGAAGATGTCTCTCAATGCCAGAGATTAGTGAAAAGGAAAGGGATTATCTATTTAAAAAGTTATACAGACTTAGAGTAATGACTTAATGCCTTCATTAAAAATACTAAAGTCCTTTAGAATACCCACAAATGCACAGCCCTTCCTCCTCCCCTTTGCCCAGTCCAGGGTACCGTGTCTCAGGAAAAGAAGTAGAAGTCCGTGGTTCAGGCAGCCCCTCAGTTCCAGCACCATCAGCTATGTCACTGCTGCGATCTCCAGTTAATCCAAAATCATGTAGCACCTTCTCATGGCCCACCAGCAAGAATCCTTTCACCCCTTTTCTTCCAGGCAAGGTCTCTCCTGCTTCCTAAGCCACATGGCAAAAAGAGTGCACCCTAAAGCTTCACGGTCCCAACTTTTGCCAAAGCCACATGGTCCCAAAAAGCCAGCATGGCTGCTGCACCTGTGTTTAAATCTTCCTCTGCAGCCCCATTTCCAACTCCTCCCACAATCAGTTACACCTGCCCGCATTTCCCTATTCTTCCAGCTTTACTTGGCTGCCATAGTAAGTCGGGGCAGGCATGGCCCCATGGCGTGAAGCCAATCATCTGCAAGCTTTTATGCAGGTGCTGTCACTCCCATCCCCCTCACTCAAAGCAAGGCTACAGCTAATTAACATATGTACAAAACCAGTTGAAGGTTATAGATATGTTAAAGGACTGGTCTAGAGGTTATCTGCAAAACTGTTACTATTCAAAACAACTCTCAATGGCCCTGCTCTATGCCTCCCACCCCTCAGCTCAGACTTGTGTGAGGACATCGTACATATATTTTTTTCTATTATTTCCTGGACACCCTGAGTTCTGGACCCCATTACAAATTCCCATTTGGAGGCACCCCCTTTGGCTGCACCCTGTTACAGTGGTAGAAGGGCAATGTGCTTTGCTTTCTGCCAGAGCATCTGAGAGAATAACCTAAACTATTCAATAATAATGAATATAGTATTTAATAACTTTAACACTTACTATCTGCAACATTGTACTTTAATGTATGGATGTGTAATACAATAATCCCTCTCAGTAACTCTAAGAGAGAGGAGCTACTACGATCACCACCTCAGTGATGAAGAAAGGAATATACAGAGAAATTAAGTACCAGACCCGTAGGCACTCAGACTACAAAACAGTGCTATAAAATTGTGAACCTGACAGCTAAATTCCAGAGGACATTAGTCCAAAACATGTTTGGTCATTTCCAATCACGTGCTAGGCACTATCCTATTCGTTTTGGATATATAAGTGATCAAAGCAAAAGATCCCTTCCATCATGAAGTTTTCTCAGCTAACTCAGCAGCTGTACAAGTCATTGCTGTGTTCTAGAATGACATGCCATGGTTTCATTAGACATTAGCACACAGCAGAAATTTGCAATAGATGATTTTTTCTCTAATTCAGTAGTATATTCATACAATATTTTGCAGAGAAAACATTATAACACTAAAGCGAAGATTAAATAGCAAAGTCTTAATGTTGCACAAAAGATTAAGAATAGAAACTTCAAAATTCATTTTAATTAGTAACATTCAGATACAGACTTCAGTTAATAGGGAAACCTAATTATCTCAGAAAGGTCATTCTCCTGTGATGGTAAAAGAAATGAGAAATAAGGCCCATTTCTAGAGAGAGGTAAGCATTTTTCTTGACTTCACATGTTCACATGAAAGGAGATAAAACCTTTGGAATTAAAGTCTCTGACACATAGGTCTTAAACTACGGGGCTAAATAGATATATACTCTAGAACTGAAATTTGAATCTCCCTAGTTGTTGCTTTCTCTGTATGCTTACTACCTTAACCATTGTTCATTGAATGGATGTGTCTTCCTAATTTGAAATGTGTTCTCTTCACATTTTTCTTAAAGCCCTCAGTTAGAGGAAATGTAGACAAGGTTTTCTCTCTAAGTGAGCTTCAACTCCTTTGTCTTATGGCACTGTATTAAATGAAGTTGTAATTTTCCAAGTATGGCCTAAATAATGTATTAATAAATGGGCAGTTGGAGAAGTAATCATTAAATTAATGGATATTTTACTTTTATTCTTTCTTTGTAAAAAGTATTTCATAAACATAACTTGGAAAAACACAAGCATGCAACAACTTTTGTGATACTGAAGTAATGTTAAAATAGTCAAGAAAAGCAAATGATAGATGAAATGAGCTTTGGAATGTTTATCCAGTCGACAACGTTATTATGTGCTAAAAAGCTTATAGTCAACTTCTCCATGAAGTGAAATATCTTGTTTTGTTTCCAAATATATTCATGTATTAATATCAAGAAGAGCACTACCCATCTTATAGTATATAACAACAAAAAGGCAATCCATGTTGATTTTAGGAGCACATTTTTATTACAGCTAAGAAATACGTGGGTAGCCCCATCCCCATCTTTGAGCTCTGAAGCAGAGATTCAGATAATAGTTCTGATAAGGAAACAATAACTTGAAGCAAAAACAGGTGATGTAATAGAGAAACCCATAATTCCTTTGTATCAAGCAGAAATATTTGATCGCTTTTAATAGCTTTCAAAGAGTTACCAATATCCAACACTTAAATAATTCAGCCAAGCAATAAAAGTCAGGATACAATTCGGGTGTTCTAACTCCAGGCCCAGGGTTCTTTCCTTGCAGTCACACACCGAATCGGATGAGTGATCTGCAGCAGTGAACTCTATTAGAGGATTCTGAATGTGCAGCTTCTAAACACGTTCAAGAGTTGAGATGGACCCTGTGAAGGCTTAATTAAAAATCAAATAGCATAGCCGAAATCCAACAACACTGTAGTTTTTCAACAAATGGGTGACTCCACGTTTCAGCTATTAGTTCTTTGAGTTAAGTCCAATAATATCGCTGCCCTTATTATCTTGGTCAGTTTTCTTGCCACTTCAGAAGAAGTTTTGAACTGAGAATAACACATGTTCTCTTGGTTCTAGTTCCTCTGAAGTCTGCTGGGTACTGAACATTGATTATCCACCTGTTTTTTAATGCTTACTTTTAATGGGTAATTGTATTAGCTTGCTAGGACTCTTATGACAAAACCAATATTAATGGTGTCCTTATAAACAAGGGGAAATTTGGAAATAGATACATATACATATACATATACATATACATATACATATACATATACATATACCTGCAAAGACCCTACTTCCAAAGAAGGTCTCATTCTGAGTTACCAGGGGTTAGAAATTTAATGTAGGAATTTTGAAGGGACAAAATTCAACCATACTGGTAATATATTCTTAAGAAATACAATTCAGAACATTAAAACAGTATTCTGTGAAAAGGAAGCCTTCCATCCCCACCAATCTTGCACCAATTGTTACTTCTCCAGAGACAATTGCTAACAGTTTCTCATCTTTCCAGAGATAGTTGGTATAAAATAAGGGTAATTTGATAAGTACTTTTATTTTTCACGCATGCTGTTTTGATGTAAAGTCACCGTTCTTTCACCTCCTCATTTTCAAGTATTAACAGCGGTTTTTTGAGGAAGAAACTTTCTCAAAAATATGCAACTTTGTGAAAAATGAAAACATTGAAAATCAGCCCATCATCACAACTGATGCTATCCTGTCCTCCTAATGTCATATATTGTCTTCTGCGTTGTATACACGAGTGGCCGGGGAGGAGTAATAAATCATTACATGTGCAGTTAAGTATCTTATTGTTCATTTAAATATTGTTCATTTCTTAACCCACTCTCATTGTCAGCCATTCAGGACAAAGAGTTGCACGTGGAAGGGCAGGGTTACTTCAGGGCTGCTTTAGATTCCCCGCGTGGGACCCTCCAGGTTGCTGTCTTTCTGCCATGACAACGAGCCACGCCTGGGATAATAGCTGCATCATCAGTGCTCCTCTAATCTGCACGAGACAGGAGTCTGGGCAAAAAGTTATTTAACCATTATTGTTTAAACTACTGAAAAAAATTATTTTTTCCACACATCAAAACACACAACCCAGCCCATTTGGCTAATTCGCATATTTTACGTAGAGTCTATTCATTTTGGGTTTTTTTAAATCCTCACCCAAGGATCTGCAGAGAGAGAGAGAGATATCAATGTGAGAGGAAAACATCGATCCATTGCCTCCCACAGGCACCCCGACCTAAAGTTACAGAACATAGGGGGGCCAAAGGGGGATATACTATTACCGAAAGGAACCCCCCTAGGTTCCTTATATCCACCGCCTTATAGGAAAGATATCTCTCAATGCCAGAGATTTGTGAAAAGGAAAAGAAGTGTTTATTTAATGCTGTATAGACTTAAAGTAGTGACCTAATGTCTTCATCAAAATCCCAAAGTCCCTTAAAACACCCACAAACACACACAGTCCTTCTTTCTCCCTTTGCCCAGTCTGGGGTACCATATCTCAGGAAAAGAAATAGAAGCCCATAGCTCAGGTGGCCTCCAGTTCTTCCCAGTATTCCATGCTCGGTTGGTAAACCTCCCTCCATTCCCGACACCATCAGGTGTGTTGCAGGGATCTCTGCTAAAGCTGGGTGGTGGTTCCCCATTCTAAAACTGCGGGGGTCCTCACTGGCAAAACTGCATGTCTCTCCTTTCTATTGCCACAACCACATGGTTCTTTGCACTGCCACAGCTGTGTGGTCCTCTCTGCACAATGGCCGTGGGAGTCCCCACTCTGGTAAAGCTACGTGGTTCTCTCCTCTAATGGCTGCCGCGTCTGGGTTTTAAATCCCCATGCCAGCCTTCCTCTACAGCCCCATTTCTGACTCCTCTCACAATCGGCTACACTCATCAGCACTCCCATATCCTTCCAGCTTTACCAGCTTTACTGGGCTGCCATCCTGAGTCTGGGCAGGCATTGCCCCATATCTTGGAGCCAATCTTCTCCAAGCCCTCACACAGGCCCTGTAACTAGGGGGAGTTGCCTCCCAGTTACATCTTGGGGGGAAGTTACTCCCTTCTCCCTGGTTTCAAGCCTGGCCACAGCTATTTAACATATCTATGTAACCAGGTAAAGGTTATAGATATGTTAAATGACCACGCCAGAGGTTAGCTGCAAAGTTGTTGCTATGCAAAACAACTCTCAATGGCCCTGCTCCATGTGTCCCTTCCCCCAGCTCACACTTGTGGGGGAAGGGGTGAGGACATCTTATATGTCTTTCTATTATTTTCTGGACACCCTGAGTTCTGGGCCCCATTCCAAATCTCTATTTGGCACCCCCCTCTTGGCTGCACCCTGTTACACTAGGATCAAACACACAATCCAGGGGTATGCCCTGAGCAGGCATCGGAAGAAGCAAACTTTTTATGTATGGCTGACACTCCAACAAACTGAACCACCCAGCCAGAGCTATTCATTTATTTTGAAAAGTCCAATTAGATCAGTGGCACTCCATTTCAGTCTATTCTTTTCTTTCTTTGGTTCCCATCAATGTAATGCATCTTTTTCCACTCTTCTATTTTTTACCTATGTTTTTATAGTATTTTAAATGATTTTTCTCTTATGCAACCTAGGTGAGCCCTACTTTTAAAATCCAAAGTCACAGTCTCTTCTTTTAATTGGGATAATGCCATTTATGTTTGCATTTATTACAGTTATTGATATGTTTGAGTTTATTTCTACCATCTTCCTGTTTGTTTTCTATTTTTCTTATATGTTCATTTTCACTCATTCTTTTTCTATCCCCTTTTTTTATTAACCCAGTGTATTCTCTTTTCCCCATGCAATTGATATGTGAGTACCTACTACCCATATTCTGTGATCCCAGTGTATTTCCTTTAATAGCTTAATAGTTTCAACACCACTTTATTTCTTCTGTTTGTTTTAGGCATGTGGCATTTGCCTTTTTCTGTCTCATTTATTTTACTTAGCATACGCTCTCAAGGTCTATCCATGTTGTCCTAAACGGCTAGATTTCATTTTTCACGACTGAATGGTATTTCAATTTCTTTACCATTCACTCACCGATGAACACGTAAGGTTTTCCATGTCTTGGCTATTGTGAAACATGCTGCAGTGAACATGGGGGTGCAGACGCCTTTTCAGGTTTGTGTTCTCATTTTCTTTTTTTATGTATCATATAGTTTCTCAGTACATCTTTATTTTTTGAATTACTTTATTTCATTATTTTATTTTATTATGTTTTATTGTTGTTCAATTATAGTTGTGCCACACTCTTCCCCTTTGCGGGGTAGGGGAGAGCAACAGGAAAAATGTTTTCATTTTCCTCCAGAACACAAATCATTCATATTTTAGGCCACTTTTGACTGTTTCACAGCTCACTTATGCATTATTTTCCTTTATTTTTCCCTCCTTGTGTCTCATTTTGGGTAGTTTCTATTTCCATGCCTTCAAGTTTTTACATCTTTACCTCTGCCTGTATAAGCATTCTTCTCAACAGCACCTTCGCCTCGGTTTGTAAAAACTGCAGACTCTCTGCACGAACTAGTTGTCCATATCTCCCCTGCACCCTTATGCAAACACACTAACAGACACTAATGATTCTAGCAGTTCCTAACAGCTTAAGGCTACTTTCCTGGGTTCTCCCTGACAAACTCAAAAGTATTTACTAAAAGAATTTACTTCTTCTCCCTGACAACACTCAAAAGTATTTACTAAAAGAATTTACTGTTGGTTCCAGCCCCCGCCTGAGATGGGGTCCCTGGTGCGCAGTCTCTGTGGGGGTAGGAACCTGGTCAATAAGCACCACTTAGAAAACCCAGATAGGTTTCAGGTGGGCCAACCCTCCCTCCCATTTTTATAAATTTCCTAACTTTGCTCAAGCCCTCACAATCCCCATTCTCTGCTTCTTTCTTCCTTTAAAAAGCTCACTCACATCTGAATCAAAGCTGAGTGTAGTTCATGCTGGACCTTCTTACCCATTTCAATAGTGTGTAACTAATTAAACCTCTCCTTACTAGTGTCTGGCTTTGTTTGTCTTTGACGCCATGTTCAATCTTTCCTCCAGCTCCACGAACTCGTGGAATACCTTTGAAATAAAACTTTATTGTCCTTTTCTGTGAATTCGTCTTTTAGTATTTATTGTGTGGGCCAGGACAGTTTTAGGATAGGGGTAAATTTTCAACCACAACTTAAGTAATGACATTGTTTTCTCCAATCTCAGCCCCTTGAATTGCATGCGGTTCTACATCAGATGATAGGAACACAAACTATTCCCAGCTGTGTTTTTGGCTCAGTGGGCTTTTGTCTCAGCTTTTTTTTTTTTTTTTCCCCCAGGAGGTGCCTTCCCAAGTCTTGGATGGTTTTCTCACGAAGATGCACTGGTTCCTTATTCATCTGAAGATGCACGAGAGGGCTTTGTGCAGAACTACAGACCTCTTCCTCTCTTCAGCTTTCTCTTGTCCAGAAGTTGGCCTGGTCCATTCTGGTCGTACTGCTTTTCTGTGGAATCCAGTTCTTTCTCCTGGACTCTGGGAGAACTCCAGAGTTCATCCACCTGGGCTTCCCATCCCTGTGACACTGCAGAGTGGCTCTAGGACATAAGATGGGGAAATTATAAACTTCTCATTTGTTTCCTCCATTTCAAGGAGCATTGTACTACACTCCCCCTTTTTTGTAACTTGTTCTTTCATCAGTTGTGTCCTTTTTTTTTTTAAATAGACCAGGTAGTAAATACAGTGCTTGTCTTTTCATTTTATCTGAAAGGAAAGGCACACCCCTCCCCACTCAATTTCAATTGAAATTGAAGCTTGTTTTCTCCCTTTGTTATCTCCAAAGCCCCCAAGGTAATAGCTGACATATAATAGGCCCTCTAAAATGCTTATTGAACCAGTAAATAAATGAATCAAGGAATAATTGTCTCATATAAAGATAAGATCATATTGCCTTAAGGTTGTGCAAATATAAATGTGCTCTGGAGCTGAAACTTTCAGTGTCCAAAGATGCTCACATCTGTGCACCCATGCACAGAATGTGTATTTATTTATATATACTGCTCTTCTTCTTCACTGAGGAAGTTTTTGAGATCATAAGTTATAGTCATTTTTCTCAAAACTCAAACAACCTACTGTAGACTGCACTCTGTCCCCATCATTTGGCTGATTTTGTTCTATTTTACATAAGACATGACCTCCTAGTTGCTGAATCAAATACCTATTTTAGCTCTTTATATTCAGGTTGACATTTCTTGCGGATTTGATACTGTGAATCATCACCTTCATGATGAAAATTTCAGTTTCTTTGTCTCTTATTTTTCACTGCTACCCTTTGTAAGATGCTGAGGCACCACTTGGAATTGATTTGTGATCTTCACATGCTAAGAAGGCAAAAACATTTCATTCTCAAGTTTTTTCATTGTATCCTGTTACCAATCTTTGTATTTTGTAGTACCCTGTTATTCACAGCCACTGTTTTCTTTATTTTTCTGTTTATAATGATTCTCCCTACATCATTTTATGTAAATCTAATAGCTCTTAAAAGTCCATGCACAACAGTGACTCCGAGATTTCTATCTGCAGCTTTGACTTTTGTCACTGAGTTCTGGACTTTTTTTTTATCTGATTGCCCATTTGACATTACCAATTGGCCACCTACCACACATTAAAATACATAGCATGTCAAAAATAAGTTTTTAAAAACTCCCATCCATCTGTAAATTCCAAACATTTCTAATTCAGTAAATTTTAAGAAAAAAAATAGACACTATTTTTATCCATACTTTATTTTACAGTCTATATTCTATTAATTAATAAGTTTTAAAGGTAAATTTTAAATCTATCCACTTCTCAAATTCTCAACTCTGCCACTCTTTCTCAATACAGCATCATCATCTCCCTAGAAAACTATCAAAATTCCTCCAATTATCAAATTCCTCCCTAATGTGTCTCCTCCTTTGGTTCCTAATTTCTGCTTTTGTTTTAATCCTCCATATTGCAAACAGAAATGATCCTTATTTTTAAGTTGTACATGGGATCATATTCTCTTACTCAAAATCATCAAATAGGTTTTCACGGCAGATCAGCTGAATAGAAGATTTTACAATGATGTGTTGGTTTGCTAGAGGTGTGTTAACAAAGTACCATAAACTTGGTGTCTTAAACAAGAGAAACTTATTGTCTCATAGTTCTAATGCTGGAAGTCTGAAATTAAGGTATCAACAAGCTGGTTCCTTCAAGGGGAAGGATATGTTCCAGTCTTCTCCTTGGCTCATAGCCATCTTTTCCTATATTCCCACATATCATCTTCCCTCCATATGTATCTGTCTCTGTGTCCAAATTTCTTCTTTTCATAAAGACAAGAGTCATTTCAATTAGGGTCCGCCCTAATCGAAATGACCATATTTTACTCATTTATCTTTGTAAGAACCCCATCTTCAATTAAGGTCTGAAGTGCAGGGAGTTTGGAGGGAGATACAATTCAACCTGTCATACCTCTGGCCCTTGGCTACCTCACTGAATTCATGTCCTTCCAGTCTCCCCGCTTCTCCCTCCGTTTTAGACATAATGAACTTTGTTGTTGCCACTGCTGCTCTGCCTTTGTTTTCTATACATTTCCATCTCGTCATTTTACACACCAGGGTCACTGTACCAGGAATACTCAGTCCCCCTCCCCTCGCTTTATTCTTTGCTTCACTGCATTTAGGTCCCTGAGCAAATATGACTTTTCACATACACCTATCCCTAATTGCTGTACCTAAATAGCTCTCTTTCTTCCTGTTCATCTCCCTCCACTATTTTATTCATTGTTATAGTTATTATGTCTGTCCAGTGTATAATGTGTTATTTGTGTTTTTTATCCTATAGAATATAAACTGCGTGATGAAAGGACTGTGTTCATGTTGTACATTTTATGAAACAGTCCCTTACCTATATATGGCATTCATTCATTCAGTTATTTGCTCATTCATTCTCAGGAAAGTCAAAAACACACACACAAACACTTTGTTCCCAACTTCAATAATAAGCAGGCTTTCAAATTTGAAATTTTGAAATATAATTTTTATCTATCAAATTAGCAATGTTAATGGTAATACCCAATGCTGGCAATAGTTTTGTGAGCTAAGAACTCTAATGGGTTTTGGGAGGTGGGACAAATGGCTGCAATAGACATTTTTGGCAGTCCTTATTTAGAAACATTAAAATGTTCATACACTTGCACTTAACAATATGTCATAAGGAAATAACAAAGTCTGCGGAAACAGACCTATGACCACAAGTAATTCAGTGCTTAACTCTAGTCATGAAAAAACTTGAAACAAATTAAATACAGAAAAATGTGTTTCAATTATAGCTGTATATAGTTGTATGCCACAAATATCCCTACTACATCAAATGAATTAAATAGAAACTCATTTTTTTCAACTTTACTACAGATCCAAAGGTAAGTTTTCAACAATCCTGCAAGAGACCAAAACTATTTGCATGTTACTGCGCTTCCAGCGGGATTTGACGATCAATAATATGTTAGTTGCTACATGATTGCTAAGGGCGACTTTCCTCCAGGGGTTGGAGATTTGCTTACAGAGAAGAAAAGGGTGGGGGCAGGGGAAAGAAGGCAAGTACCAACATGTTGTATCTCCATCAAGAAAACAAAAAAGTTTTCTCAGAAACCCTCATTTTACATAGTATTCTGCCATATATCCAAACCTAGAATGCCTGGGAGACACAAGAGGCATTCCAGCCTTGAGACATTTGTAGGGCATATGCATATGGGATTGCCAACTCTCAATGTTTACTTAGAGGGAAAAAGCCATTTTCCTTGGTCGAGGTGGAGAAACATTCTGAAAGGTGGACTTGTGTATAAGAAGCTTAATAGATGCTGCCTTCAGGTTCAGTGTCTGTGGTGGTAGGAAATGAGGAGAGTAGAACTGAGAGTTCTTAAACTGTGGTACAGTCAGAACAGAGGTATGAATCCTTCAAATAAGAAAGGATTGGAGTTGGCACTGGAGCTGGCATGATCTCTCAGAGTTGCCCCACCTCAAGGCAAGGGGCCAGTGCTTTATATTCCACTTTAAACAGTCATTAGATGCCGACTCCCCTCAGGGAAGAATTTCGATGAAGCCCATCTTTTCAGCTAAATGTAATTTGCAGAGAGGAGCACAGCTGAGAGCAGCATCATTAACGTGGATAGAGATGGGAACTGAGTGGTTATTCCTGAAACGGCAATCTGGGCGGTGCACCACAGGGTCCACTGCTTTGCCAAATAAATTAGGAACATTCAAATAGGAAAATGCAGACATTACACAAATGTTTTTGAAGAATTTTTAAAATTGCATAGAAAACACTATGTGGAAAGAAACATCTATGAAACTATATGTGATATGATGACAGATATGCATTATGTTCATATGTCTGTGTGCTTGAGAAAGAGATTGCACATTGCCCTTGTCCATGCCCTGGACTCCATCATTATGCAGTTTATTTAGGTTGAACAGCAGTGATTTGGAATTCTCACATATTAGTACTCTGGTTGTCACAAAAAGGAATTCCATTGCCTCTAGCAGAGACTTTTATATAGACTTTGATGTGCTTTATTATGTCACTATTCTTTGGATGCAGTGTTTCTACAATAACAATGTTATATAGTTCCTGCTATAAAAAATCATTGTCTTTCACAGAGTAGAACAAAGCAAAACAGTTGTTTAATAGTTTATTATCTTTTCTTATATATTATATAATCATAAGATTATTTTGATGTATTTATTTCTTAACATATACCTCC
>CM052545.1:28549797-28637067 GCA_028533065.1 Trachops cirrhosus | reverse complement strand
CTCACTCCACTTCTTCCTCCAAAAGAAAACTATCGTTCTGATTTCGTGCTAATCACTTTTTTGCTTATTTTTACAACTTTATTTTCTTAAACACGTGTTCCTAAAAGCAAAAATGAATGGAATTTTCTAAAGTGGACATTTCATGGCTTTTTTTTTTTTACTCAGTATTACACTTGAGAGAATCACCCATGTTGCTCTGTGCACATGTGGAAGTGTCCCTGATGGGTATATTTTGCTGAACTGTTGGCCAAAATGGTCAGACTAGGTTAGTTACCCAGTAGAACTATAGGTGGGTTTCTGCTGTATCACTTCTCCTCTCTTTGAGCAGATGTGCTTAGTGGGTAGTGGTATTGCTTTGTGGATTTAATTTTTATTTTATTTATTATTATTGAGTCTAAACATCTCTTTTGGACTGAGGTCAATCACATTTCCATTTTAAAATCCTTCATTGTAAAGAGCCTAGGTGAGTCTGATCTATTTTTCTTTTGGGTAGGGTGTCTTGAAAGGAGGGGTTTCTCATAAATTACTTCCTTAGATGACATTTGTTGATTACATGTGTCAGAAATATCATTACTTACTCTTGGCTTGCCTTTTCACTTCTTTAATTGTATTTTTGATAAATATAAATTGTTATTTTTAACATGGTATAATTAATCATATTTTTCTTTATGGCTGGTAATTTCATGACTGGCTTAAAATTTTTTTGACCCTATATCATAAAAATACTTTCCTACATTATGTTTTAAAAGCTTTGTATTACCTTTATAATAGATTTAAAGCCATCTGGAATTGATTTTTTAATGAATGTTTAGCTGGGTTCAAGTTTTATTTATTTACTTTAGTTTTTATTTTATCTCTGGAGGATAAAGGCTAAGGAGTATCTAATTTATCAACACATTTAAAGATTTGTAAAGAATTGTCTTTCCAAAGTGTTGTGCAATGCTACCCTGTGTTTACGTATCCATTTGTTTATTCCTGGATTTTATGTTATTCTACCTCTCCTTGTCAATCTCTGAACCAATGCAAACTTCCTAAGTTACCCAAGTTTTAAAATAAATCTTAATGTCATTTATAGCCAATCCTTCCTCTTACTCTTTTTCTGCTTGTTTTGGCTACTCTTCTCCATTGTATTTCCATATCATATCAAAATCAGCAATTTAGTTGCCACTCAAAACAAACAAAAACACTTTTAGTTCTATTATTGGAATTGTTATTCTTATAGAGCACAGTTCAAGGACAATTGACATCTTTAAATATGAAGTAGTTCAGTCCATTATTATGGAATATACTATATCTCCACCTCAATTATGAGGTATATTTTTGTTTTATTTCTATTTGTTGTTTTAGAATTGTAACTGATTTACCAAATAAGCTTTTTGGTAATGAAAAATAATGCAAATAATATTTCTGATCAATTCCATGGTAATCTTAGTTTGCCAAGGGGAAATAAGGAAGCATTCTCCATTTTCTCCATCTGTCAAGGAGAAAACTATAATCAGGGTCCTTATGTATCGTGTACTTGCCTTTGACAGAGAGAGATTGGAGATGAGTTTCAGTGTAGTATTTTTAGCATGAGGTTATTCCTTAAAGCAGAGCAATGGTACTAAGGACACACCTCCTTAAAGTAGGATTGATCAATGGGTAAGTGGATTTATGACCATTATTAAACATTCATTCTGCACTACTAAGCAAAGTTTAAACATTTGCTATCAGAAGTCAATGATGTCCCATAAATTAAGGCTTTCATTTGCTTATTTTATCATGTTTAGGAAAAAGAGGAGGGGATTACAATGTCACTATATAAATATCTGAGAAAATGTCACCTCCCAAGTTTCAATAACATTGTCATTCTGGTGTGTTATTTCATCTCTGATATGGACATACCTTATTACTATGTGTCTTCCTTCATATGTTTACAATTCCAAGTGGACAGTGATAAATTGTACTTATTTAGATTGAAGAAATGAGTCTGGAGAGTTTTGTTTAATATCTATTTTATCAGATGTGTAGTTGATCATCAGTGTCTTTTATGTGCATGATAACAATGAATGGGGAATTTTTATACATATGACAATAGTCAAAGACAAAACAAAACATTTAAATAGAACTAAGGTGGCAGTTAAGAATTACTTAACTCAAACATTTTAATTTTGTATGTAATGAAACAAGTAACAAAAAAATTAGTATTACATAAAAGACCATATTACTTAAGTAACGTGCTAGAAAGACAACTTGATGAATATGGATTCTGATTATTTTGTTTTGGGCATGGATGCATTTGAAGCCTGGTGAAGCCTACTCACTCTCAGAATAATGATAATATTAATTAATAATAACAACATATATAAGCATAAACTAAAATACAAAATTAGGAAGACAAATATATTGAGATAAATATAAAAACAAATTTGTGATATAGTGGCATTTATGAATCTTTAATAATGCATTAAATAATGAGATATAGTTAGGGTTTTGATCATTTTAAGCTAGAGATATGCCCTGGCTGGGGTAGCTGAGTGGATTGAGTGCCAGCCTATGAACCAAAGGGTCTCTGGTTCAATTCCCAGTTAGGGCATGTGCCTGGGTTGTGGGCCGGGTCCCCAGTTGGGGGCGCAGGAGAGGCAACCACACGTTGATGTTTCTCTCCCCTTCTTTCTCCCCTTCTTCCCCTCTGACTAAAAATAAATAATCTTAAAAAAAAAAAGCTAGAGGTAAAGGTACATAATATTTGAAATTTCTGTAATAATTGTAAAGTCATATGAAATAATCTATGATTTTTATTGATGACAAAATTACAGGTACTCATAATACTACTGCAATTTGTTGCCTTGATTCATGAATGGAAAATACTAAATTTCAATTAGATATTAGTAAAAATAAAGGCATAACTGCTTAAATTCCCAGAACTCCCAATTTCTACCAGTGGCCAGTTGGCTGATCCATTGTTTCAATAACTAGGCTCCCTTGGATGGGTCAGGGCTGTCATCAAACCTAGCCTTGAAGCCTGGCTTTCCCTGTTAATGAATTGTGAGACCTTGGAAGAACTCTTCTACCTTCCTGGTATTAATTTTATAATTTTAAAAATTGGAAACATAACTATCTATTTTAGTGTTACTTTGTAGCTAAACTGTCTCATAATAATACACAATATATGTCCTGCAAACACTGCTAGACTTCTTGGATGATAAAAGCATATTATAGCTTTTTTAAAAAGCAATGCACAGCTAGGTTAATCAATATAGTTATAAACCTGGTGTGTGTGTCTTTGTGTGTGTGATTTGTTTCATCTCCCATAACACTGCTTAGTTAGGATAATTATTCTTTTACATTATCAACTCATTCAGTCATACTTCATACCTTTTCAGAATGGGCCTTTCTTCTTCCTTTGTTCATCTTCCTAGAAATACCACATAACAAAGCACCCAAAGCCACGCTAAGGTCCTTTGTGCTTGGCCTTGATGACAGGCAACAGTTCAGACCATTTCTCAGATTTCTGCTAGTGTTCTTGACCCTCTCACACACCTCTGCCAACTGTTAGCCAAAATTTGAATAGTACTCTCAGTTTTTTCCCCCTTCTCCATGTCTATTAGTTATATATTGCTGCTAAATAGTCACCACAACATTAGTGGTTTAAAGCAACACACATTATAGTCTTCCATTTTGGAGGTCAAAATTCTAAAATGGGTCTTACTGGCTTAAATCAAGGCATTGACAGAGCTACATTTCTTTCTGAAGATTCTCAGGGAAACTGTATTCTTGCCTCTTTCATCCATTAGAAGCCTGCTGGATTCCATCTTCAAAGCCAGCGATGACTACCTTGTCTTTCTTACATTGCTTTGCTCTGAGCCTGCTCTGAGCCTGCTCTTCTGCTTTTCTCTGCAATGTTTCAGGGTCCTTGTAATTGCATCGGGCTCAGCCAAGTAACTAACTCTCTCTCTCTCTCTCTCTCTCTCTCTGTCTCTGTTTCAACTGATTAGAACCTTAATTCTATGTTGTACCTTTGCCATGGAACGTAACTTATCCCCAGGTTCTGAGTTGCATGTGGCCATCTTTGGGAGGCCATTGTTCTCTTTACCACTGCAGGTGATGAAGAGATGCTTGTTAATATGCAGAGGCAGAGAACTCACATTTTTTTCTTGCAGCAATATTGTTAAGGAATTTTTAAAGAACAGTGATTTTACCCAAAGGATGGACTCTAGCAGGTCTAATTTCAAGCTTTACAGTAAGACGCTGAGAAATACGCAGGACCAGTCTCGGGCAGTGTCAGGTTTCTAAATCACACCTGACAGGAGCCTTCTATTCTACATGCATGATGTGCTCTGTGTAAATAATAATAAAAAGCTGCATTTTAAGTTTAATGTAGTATGGAAAAATGTCTGTGTGTCCTTGATAAAGCACTAGGTGAAGGCACATATGGAAATCTAAAATCATGATCCAGATGTAGGGAGGAAAATTGCCGCTGCTTATTGAAGTGCTTTGTTAATTCTGATTATAATAATCTTTTGATTTTTACACAGACTTTATATAGGACATTTAAATGCAAGGATGACTTTGTGTCTATTTTTGAAATACAGAAATGATACCAACTATATTATAGCAGGATGTATAAGTTAAAAACAATTATGTATCAATACCCATGATTTCCAAACTCTGCTGTTTGAGCCTTAAATACTATGCCTTGTGGTGTTCAGAAGAGTCCGTCATTGAAGTAACCTTTTTAAAAACACAAATCTTTGCAGAGTTTTGTATTATTTTCCCCATGTCTCAGCATCTTGTGAGCCTGCTAACAACATTCCACAGGTTAATTTGGATAATTCATGTTACAAAATTATTTCAGATGGCTATACCTGCCTAAGGAACATACTGAATTAGGAGAGTTTGGCTATCACGAATCACATGTTGCTACCATAATTGTGCAAAACTAACCGTCCCAAAGTCTGTGGCATACACTATGTGTACACTTCTAGGGCTGGCCGTGTGGGTTGGCCTGGCAACTGCTGTTCACAGGCCTGGCGGTCAGCCCACAGTTGACTGACCTTAGCTGCCTTCAGATCAGGTAATTGGGAAAACTCCACTCAGTTCCTCTCTTCTCTCATGCTTTCCAGAAAGATAAGGCTTTGTGGAGAGAACAGGGTCCCCAAAGTGTAAGCCCTGGTACACAAACCCATTTTAAGCTTCTGCTTGCATTGTGTCTGATTGTAGCCATTGACCAAAATGAACAAGACACATGGCTGAGCCCAGCATCAAGGGGTAGAGAAGGTCACCCTGACTCAGCATCAAGGGGTAGAGAAAGTTACTAGAAAGTAACAGGTCAAAGGGTCTGGATAGAGAGAGGAATAAAGAACTAAGGCCTTCATCAAAATGTTCCTATCCAGCTTGGAGAATGTGTGACTCTGGGAATTGGTTCATCAGCTAAAAATGCTATGAGTGTAATTAAATCAGTTCGTTAGCTTTCAATGAATAGGCTACAGGAGTTGACAATCACATCTAAGCACATCTGATCCCATAAAAGTTTATATCTTACCTGAAACAAAACAAACTTCTTTTAAAGAAATGGTACAAGAATGAAATCTATTATTTCTTATAAGGAACAATCAATCAGTGCCTCAGTCATCTCCAATTTAAGCCCTTTAAGGAAACAGTTTTTGTGGTTATATTACTAGAGAAATAGTAAAAAGAAATCTACCTAAATAAGATTACTTCATATTGCTCCAATTAGTGTGTGTTCAAGAAGCTATTGTTTCTTTCAATGTAGTGTAATTGTAACCTGAATCATTTTAATTATAGTACTTCATATATATTACAGATTTTGGAATAAAAAAACCATAAAGAGACATATTTAGAATATCATGTATACTTAAAAAGCAAACACTAAGTGGTATCTAATAGCAATGTTAAACTTTGGTTCAGCAGTATAGGCCAGCTTCACAATTTCAATAGAAATACAGCTGAATGTACATTAAGTAAGGAAAAGTGGTCTAAGGGAAACTATTTTCCGTGGCACCCAGACTTTGGTGTTAGGACAGACATTTTCTACATATGGACACCTCTTGCGTATCCCTGTGCGTAACTCACATTTATTGAACACTTGCTATATATGCCAGACATTGTTCTAAAGAAACCAAGAAGCAATGGTAACAGCAAAACCACGCAGTATTATTTTTATTATAGTGTTGATGAAATTGAGGCTCGGTTAACCACGTGCTCAAGATCAAACAGCCGGGTGTTGCAAGGCCAGGATTCCAACCCTGGCGGACTGGCTCCAGATTCGGCCTCCTTCACTGCCAGGTGGGACGGAATACCACATGTGCTTCCCAGCAGGACCAAGGAGGCTGTCGCCGCAGCACGTTCACACTGGACCCTTGCTGCAGAGCCCTCTGCCCAATATTAACCCGGTACTGCTTTGGCACCATTGCTTCATACATCCCAAAAATCAACAACCTGAACTCGAACCTGAGCTGCTTTTCAGTATGGCATAAAGCCAATGTGGGTTATTATTTGATATCAATGAAATGAGAACCAAGGAGGGAAAGACTAGGATGTCACAGAAGAAGTGCCTCTAAGCCCACGCCACAAATCTCTGCACAAGGCCCACGCTGCTCTTCTCCCCTTCAGCTCAGAGGGCTACATGGTATCAGTGACCGTGGTGTCAGGCACTTGCGTGGTGCTCACTACATATAACTAGCCAAGGGGGTAGGCATTCTGTTTTGAAAATCTGATAATAGAATTAAATGCCCATAATAAATCAAGGTTGCATTTATTAGCAGTCACATTTTTTTCTGGAGTTGGAACATATTTCTGAAACAAAAACAACGATGATGCCTTCAACAAGACAGCGTGGCACTTGGTTCTGTTTCAGTGAAGTCCACTTGCCTGATTTCTGTTTGGTTTGGTTAATATCAGAAATGTGCAGCTCCTGTGTAGCTGGCACCTTCTCCCTGGCCCTCATAGGGGTTAATGCTGCACCTTCACTGAGGTTATTGTTCCTTAAGCTTGGTGAATGGTATTGGTCCCTCTTGAGCTATGCATTGAACAGATTATTTGATAAATCAGAACTTTTTATGTCCCATTTATTGAAAGCAGAAAAACAGAAAAGAGGTTAATGTACTTAATCTCTACAATTAAGTCATAAAAGGAGACTGTTCTTTAAATATATTTTGTTGTCTTATATTTAATATTAGTTGAACTGTCTATAATATTTCTTTGTATTCATAGTTTATGGGAATATAAAAATGTATAAATTAAAACAAGGAGTAAATAATTTTTTAAAGGTCACTTTTGTGGATTAGTCAGAAAAATTTGGTCATCCTGCTCTTTATTTCTAAAAAGAAGTACTATCCATTGCTCTTAGACCTAAGCAGAAAACAAAATCTGTAAACTTGCCCAATTTAAATCCATGGAAATTACAAATCAAAAAGATTTTGTTGTTAATATATAAATAGAATACTTATTACCTCAACTAACCATGAATAGCCTTCTAAGTAAGACAGTCAATTAGTTTAAGTATAATTAACCACGTAACTGTAGAATAACATTCACATTTTAAAAGATGATAATTCTATTTAAATCCAAGGAGAATTTATGCCCAGGCATCTGTGAGGTTATTATTAAAATTACAAAGTTATCCACACCTGCCCTTGGAGCTCCAGGCTCCCTTTCCTGTTTTCCTCTCTCTGGCACTGGTTCAGTTTTCCTCTTTCTAACAGATGAGACTTTTAATTCTTTTTTCCTTTCAATATGCTTCTTAATATTAACAGGCATTTTATCATACATCTAAGATACAATTTTTTGTTCTTTTTATTTATAATGGAAAATTTTTGTGTGTTCATTGATTTTAGAGAGAAAGGAAGGGAGAGAGAGGAACATCAACATAAAGAGCAACATCGATTGGTTGCCTCCCATGTTCTCCCTGACTGAGAACCAGCCCCCGCACCAAAGCTATTTGTGGATGGGACAAGGCTGCAGCCAACTGAGCCACATCGGCCAGGGCTATCAGGTAAACATTTTATACAGCAAATTATTTTTCCATATTTGTCAGAGTTTTACAAACATTGTCTTAAAAGGTACTCATTCTTATTCTTCAGTAGGTGTATCTTCTAAGTTCAATAGCCTCTAGAGGGATACTTTTATATCTACTTACTGACTCTTTCCTTCCAATAGAAATTTTAGAAGATTTAATTCCCCTTTTATATGTAATCAAACTATTCTGATTTCTGAACAAAATAGAAACAAAGAATCTGCATAGTAGTGCAGGTGGTGTACTTGAATTTCACACTCGTTCAAAGACACTTTTGTTCCCTTTATTCAGTCAATTTATAGTACACATTGACCTATATTCTTTAAAACCAAAGCTTAACTGAGTTAATTTTAGGTATCCTGAAGTTGATGAAGGCTTTCTACTGAATTTTCCCTTGAAATTCAGTATTTTAAAATATTTAATGCTTGTTTAATATTAATTGAATGACTAATAAACTGGCATTTAATATTTAATATAAAGAAATGTTAAATAAAATAACTTTTTTCTAATTTTATAAATATTTTTTAATTATTCAAAAACTATATCTGCAAAACACAAAATCTGATCTTCAAAATTCTTAAGCAATAGACCAATGTGCAAAAATTTGATTTCAAGGTTAAGCGGGAAGTACTCTTAATTTTTTTTTCCTAACTAGCAAAATTTTTTCATGCTTTAAGTACCAAAACAAAATTAATATCTTCGAAGAGGTCCTTGCCAATTCTCTGAAGCAGAATTAGTGTTCTTATTTCTGTGGTCATAGCAAGTTTTTCTCTTTACCCTTTTCCACTTGTCTGCCCAACTAAATCTTATTACGTTCCTCAAGATGACATCATTCGTATGCTAAAGACTTTAACAGTTGCACATTCTAAAGGATCCTGAAGGTTGAATGAATGAATTTAGTCTGTATTAACTATCTTCTTAGTGTTAATATATGTTTCTGTTCCTTATTATGGCATTGAAAAAATGCTCGAACTTTACCCCTAAACTATAAAAATGAAGATATATTTTATGTTATCATTGGATGACAGAATTAGAAGATATACTTCACTAGTTTTTGGCATATATAAGTGGTAAAAATCACATACTAGAAGCTCTCATTAGAATTCTTCTTCCTGTCCTATTGGCATAGTGAGACAGTAAGCCCAATGACACAGTAAAACTGAAGAGATTACTTTGAATATTGCTACACCCAAAATTTTCATATTCAGATTCTGATACACATTCATCACTCATCTTTTTAATTGATAGGTAAAACTGATTAATTTTTTGTTTGTTACCTACAAAATGATTGCATCGAAGCAACAAATCTGACTAGAAACACAAGGTATCTCCTTTCTTCGACAATATTTCATATTTTATTTTTCCTGTGCTAAACATCAACAGAGGTAGCACAATCTTTAAGTGCATACCAGAAGCTTGCTTTAATTTTTGGAGAAATTTATTTGGAAACCATCTTTCTGATACTTTCTAGTTTCACCAGTGCTCTCCTTATTTTGTCATGCATGCTCACATATAGGTGTGCTTACCAAGGCCCTCCGTGCACTGAAGGCTCATTCCTCAAACTCCATTCTTCCCTACAGCAGTGCTCCCCATAAAGCTGTCTCTACTCCCTCAGCTTTAAGTGTTGGAGGGCCAGGAGAAAACATTGCTTGGCATGAGATTTCACAGAAACTCAGACAATTGAGAAATTGATGTAGCAAAAATATTGTTTTGTCTATAAGACATTGATTTTTTGGTATGCTTTTTAATCAATATTCTGTTAGAGCCCATGAATTATTGAAGTGTATATGTCCCATTAATCTAATTGGTTAACTTTTAGAAATTTGTGCATGGCTAAGAGAATCATTTACTCTTAGCCTCTCTTTTCCTTTAAATTATTTAACTCTTCACTTTAGAAACAGATCCACCAAATGTTCTAGAGCGAATGAGAATTGTTATATCAATAATTGCAAGTATTTAGCCCAATAACAGGGATTATGAATGTAAGGATTTTTTTTACTTATTTGACTATTTATTATGGATGAGTATTAGAAATGACTGTGAAATGTATCATGGATTTGAATAATGGAATGTTTTACATCTATAGATGTGAAAGGATGGTAGATGTAGAGGATCCACCTTTTTCATTTGAACAAGACTCGTATTATAGAATTATTCAATCATTTTATGTATACATATCATCCTAAAGAGTTTAAGCATAATTTGGGATATTATGTTTTGGATGAGGTCAAATTTTCAGTGATATTCTTAAATGTATGCCTATTGGAGAAAGCCTGAAGGAAGCATTATCTCACCATATAAGTTACTAGAATTTAATATTAGTTACATATTCTAAAGAAATTGCTGCATAAGATGCAGTCTCCATTCACTTGACTCTAGGCTGACAATAATGAATGGTATGGACACAAATTGTCAGGAGGAGGTGCACACGGACAGAGTCCTCATTAAATAAAGTAATGGTGATACTGATAGCTCCCTGCAGTGACTCATCATAGAGACAAATGTCCATACATGGAGTCTGACATATGGTGAATGACATTCTTATAATTGGATAGTAAGTTGGAAGCTAGCAGATAACGTTCATGTGCTAGATTTATATTTCACCCACTTTGTGGGTCTTGGAGAATCTTACAGTCTATAAAAATTATATCTTCCTTTGTGTTTTTCATCTTTCCTCAACTACCATGTTTGGGTTGCATTTGTTTTCTATTTTAATGTGCTAAAAGTATTCATGATGACTTTTTTACAGAATATTTGATCATGAATCTCATGAAATGAGCCTTCTGAATTAGTTGAAGGTAAAGCATTAAGCAAATGAGAATGAATTAAAAATTATTTAAATATTCTGTATCATGAGTTTATTCTGAAACGTTCATAAAGTACATGAACAATAAATTTTATTGCATCACAGCAGTTCAAGATCAAGAATATATTAAAGATAATCATATCCATTTCTCTTGAGCAGTAGAATAAATCAACATTAGTGTGATTTTAGACTATTAATTTCCTTTAACCACAAATATATTTTTTAAAGATTTTATTTATTCATTTTTAGAGAGAGAGGAAGGGAAGGAGAAAGGGAGGGAGAGAAACATCAATGTATGGTTGCCTCTCACACACTCCCTACTAGGAACCTGACCCGCAACCCAGGCATGTGTCCTGACTGGGACTCGAACTGGCAACCCTCTGTTTTGCAGGCAGGTATTCAAATATGTTTTAAATATAAACTTTTCTATACTTACACTTAGAAATTTTAATAGAAATTTCTCACAGCAATTTCTAATAAAAGTATAGTTTACTTATAAAATAGAAAATATATAATTTTTATTATATTTTCTTGTTTATGTTATTATAGTTGTCCCACTTTTTCCCTCTTTGCCCACTTCCACTCAGCTCCAACCACCTCCTCCCTCAGGCCATCACCACACCATTGTTTGTGTCCATGGGTCATGCATATATGTTTTTTGGCTAATCCTTTCACCTTTGTTCATCCAGCCCCTCTGCAACAGCTGTCAATCTGTTCCCTGTATATATGCCTCTGTTTCTATTTTGTTCATTAGATTCCACATATAAGTGAGATCATATGGTAGTTGTCTTTCACTGATCGACTTATCTCACTTAGCTTAATATTCTCCAGGTCCATCCATGCTGCCAAAAAAGCTAAGAATTCCTTATCTTTTACTGCTGCACAGTATTCCATTGTGTAAATGTACCACACCTCACACCTGCCAGGATGGCTGCCATCAATAAATCAACAAACAACCCAAGTGCTAGTGAGGATGTGGAGAAAAAGGAACCCTACTGCCCTGATGGTGGGAATGCAGACTGGTGCAACCACTGTGAAAAACAGTTTCCTCAAAAAATTAAAATTGGAACAGCCTTTTGACCCAGCAATTCCACTTCTGGGAATATATCCTATGAATCCCCAAACATCCAATCAAAAGAATACATGCACCCCTTATGATCATAGCAGCATTAATTACAATAGCCAAGATCTGGAAACAGCCTAAGTGCCCATCAGCAGATGAGTGAAAAATATCTATTTTTAAATGATTTTACTATTGCCCTGGCTGGTGTGGCTCAGTGGATTGAGTGCTACCCTGTGAACCAAAAGGTAGCCAGTTCAAATCCTAGTCAGGGCACATGCTTGGGTTGTAGGCCATGTCCCAGGTAGGGTAGACAACCACACACTGATGTTTCTCTTCCTCTCTTTCTCCCTCCCTTCCCCTCTCTCTAAAAATAAATAAATAAAAATATTTTAAAAAGTAAATAAACGGTTTTACTACTAAAATGATGATTATATATAATAATTTTTTTCAGAGTTTGCTACCACAAAATTCTAAGGAATTATATGTTCATAATGGTTTGATAGGGGGCATTTTCCAGTTAACACAAATTAGATGTATTAGGTCCAACTATGAAATGAAAGCAGCCTTAAGTACATTTTACATGAGGTTTTCAGTGAATCTTCTCCCCTTAAGGTCAACTAAGAGTTATTACTCCCTTTGAATCCTGTCCTCCAATACAGCAAAAATGAAAGAAGATAAAAAATTAGTGAGTGGGAATCCAGAGCCAGTTGTCTATGGGGAATACAGTTATAGTCAGAGGCAGGCTTGCTTCATGGGCTTGATGGACAAGCCCTTGGTTGGCCACCATTATTGTTATGCCCTGGTGTTCATACCCTGTACATTTTTATATATAAGTAATTCCCACTTTTCTCTACATAAGTGGGAATCTACCTCTGGTTAACTAAGTTATGTAGCATCTTTATGTAGACCAAATATTGATCTGAAGTAGTTATTATAGAGCTTATATATACTTTCAAAACTTTACAATACAATTAACCAATGAATGCCTGATGTCTATAAAAATATATTTCTCAAAAATATAGCCCAGAACAGGAATATAAAATTCAGTATTTTATCTCAATGAAACACACACTTAACTTTAGCAAGGCAAGAGATCCATTTTCACTTTCATCAGCTAAAATGGCCTTGCTGATTTCTAGAATTGTTATTCATTTACTTATGATAGAAAACTGATGATCAGAATACTTACAAGAGGGAAAAAAGAATATTGAAAAGCTGATGAGTATAAGATGGAAAATGTTCAGAATCATTAAACTCATTCACAAAGGATTTGATCTATATCTTTCCAATATAGATAGCATGGCATTATATAAATAAAAGACTACAAATTTAATTGTCATCTTGATATTATGCTTTCTAGAAAGTAGAAAACTCCTGTGACAATTTAATTTCATAAAGCAATTGCTTACTAAGTCATCAAAATGTAAAGACTAAAATATGTATTAGAATGATAGATTTCATTAGCAATTTCATGGAAACCACTATTATCTCTTATATGAAGTTTATTTCAGACAGATGGTTGATATACTATTACTGATGACAAAATCCAACAATCTCTCATGGGATTGTGTGCATTCTGAATTCAAAATAACTTTGTCAGATACATGAAAAGAAGAAACAAGATATTTTTAAAAGAGAGAGTATATGAGATCATTGCAATTGTTGTAAAGTGGTATATCAGAACAATTATGTAAACATATTAGTAAAGTGATTAATTTTATTATTTATTTTGACTTTGATAAAGAATTTTAAGTAAACCGCTTTTCAATTTATGTTACCCCAACCTTTAGGTATACAAACCACATAGGCTTTTCATGTTCCTGTCAATTTCTATCATTTGTCAAAAGCTTCTATTTTTCATAATAAGACTTTTAGAGGTAGAGTGTATGTGTCACACAATTCTACATTCAATAGTTAAAGTCGATAGCGAAGAAATAAATAGCAAAAGGAGGCTTCTCATGAGAGCTGTTTAACAAACAAAAAGGACAAATGATTTACATGCTCAAAATAAATGTCATATTTTCATTTTTAATTAAAATACTTTAACACTACTAAAAATGTTTGATGCATACAACCTAGTGGATTAACCTTGACTGCAGTCATTTTTTATGATGTCCAAACCCTGGTTTAAACATATGTTCTTTTCATTTTGTGTGACACTGTAAGAATATCCATTAAATTCATGGACAAAGGTTAGGTCTAGATTATGCATAAGCAAATAAGTGACATTCAATACATGAGACTAATTCAGCGATCCAAAAGTATTATGCCCATTCTCCCTGGCCCTCTAATCCACTCTCTCACTTGACCTGTGTTTGCTCTGAGATAGCATTCTCTAAAGAGGGCACTACAGGAAGGCTCATCTTGACCGCAGACTAGCAGCATTTATTTATGCTTTCACAGTGCGGGGGCTCAGTTCTCCTACAGCCTTTGGCTTTGCCTGCTTTTCTAGACAACACTGTCCTGTGCTCAACTGAGGTAGAAATGATGTCCCAAACCAGGCCCCAGGGAACTTAATCCTCGCCAATTCCCTCTAATTATACAGTCTCATGCACATTCTGTATTGGCCAGTATACTCTAGTTTATGTTGTGGAAGCAAGCAATTCCTAAATCTTTGTGGTTGAAGTCCACAAAAGTCTATTTCTTCCTAGTAAAACATGTCCATCACTTACAACAGGGTTTATTGTTAATTAGATTTCAGGGTGGAGAACCTGAGTGAAGATTTCAAGTATCACCAGCTGAAGAAAAAAAGAGAACAAAAAGAACATTGCATTGACAATTACTTGTCCAGCCTGGAAGTGAAAGAGGTCATTTAACACCCCAAGCTCATTAGTCAAATCTAATCAAGTTGCACCATCCAACCACAATGAGCTAAGAAGGGGCATCATTGCCAGGTTATGGAAGAGAAATGGAAATGTCTGGTGAACAAAACTTGTAACTACCATATTCCCTGGCATCCTTACCCACTACTCTGACCCCCAACTTTACCATGTGAACACACACACAAATACTTGATGAAGGGGATTTTCCCTCATATTTATGAAGCTCCTGTCTCAAAAGGCCACTATAAACAATTAAGTTACTTATTTTATTTTATTTTTATTATAACTGGAGGCTTTGCTAATTAGCGTTATAAATTCAGGTATTAGATTCTCCAGAGAAACAGACCAATAGGATCTCTCTCCATCAGTAGGTCTGTTTATATATAAACATGGGAGAAGTCAATCATTTTTCTATTAAGGCTTTCACCTAATTGGATGAATCTCTACCACATTATGGAGGGTAATTAGGTTGACCCAACATCTATACCGTTTTAAATGTTAATCTCATCTAAAAATACCTTCACAGTAACATCTAGAATAATATTCCACCAAATACCTGGTACAATGGCCTAACCAAGTTAAAAACATAAAATTAACCATCCCAGATATCATTGTACGAAATGGGAGATTAACTTCTAGAACCTAACTATAAGGAACAGGGTGGAGAGAATCACTTAGCCAGAGGGCCACTGCAGCAGATGGCAACCAGTAGACTGTAATTCAGAGGAATTTGTGATGATAACTAACAGATGGTCATATCCTGCAGATGAACTTAATGGGGAGACAGTGAAGTCATAATCAGAAAGCATAAAGATATGTTAAACAGAGAGCTAATATCAGCTATCAAAATAGAAACCATAATTTGTTTTCTAGGATCCAGAGTGAGCCAGTTCTCCTGCCCAGATATTATTGATTATAGGATAATCCAGTTTCCCTATAGTTGGAAGCTAAAATTCCACTGCAATTATATGTAATTATTATCTCCTTAATCATTCCCCAGTGGACCTAATACCAGTGACCTACCTATGTGACTCTATATTGGCAAGGAGAACACCTAGATCTTCTTAGGGTTATTAGATGCAGAACCTGCACTGACTTTGGTTCTAGGATACCATTCTATTCTGAATGTGCCGTCTTGATCCAGGTTCTTCTCAAATGAGATCCCACTGGTCTGCAGAACTACCTAACTTTCCCCTCAGGACTTAAATACATAGTTCAGGTAAATACACTTTGCATCTGGCACAACCTTACAATGGCTCTCTAATCTTCAGGATATGATCTGTAAGGGAAGAAAAGGACTAAACTGTCTCAGACCCTGGCTCCTGAGGTCCATGGCTTTGTAGCTGAAACAAAAGAAATTCATACGGACTACCAAATCCTGTGGAGAAAAAGGGCAGGCAGCTTCTCTCTCAAGAGGAGCAAAAGCCTGGGCCCTTGCTTCGATGAGTTTTATTGTCTTTCTGGGCACACTAAAGGATTGTCCTCATTTACTATGCACAGGTTCACTTTAGGTGGTTACCTTTTACAGAAAATAAAGGAGAGGATGCTGCTAATCACATCACAGAAGAGGGATATTTGCAAATGAAAAGGGAAAAGTGGTTGAAGTGGTTACACCCCTCCTTGGAAGGTTTAGCATAGATTTTAGGAAGTTACTTTGCAGTAAATGTTTGCTGCCTCAATTCAGGGTGAGGGAGTTTTAGCAAAAGCAAGTGTCATAACAGTCTAGGTACAGTGCAAGTCTGATTCCCCATGGGAGAACCTATCTGTGGGCATAGGTCCTGTGCATCTCCGAGTGGGAGCTGGGCCCATGCCATGCAGAACAGTCTCCTATACTAAACTGGAAAAAATAATAAGCCAGAAGCAAAGTGACCTCCTGAGTGGAACACCAAAGGTTAATGCTCCCTCAAGGACACAAAGGATTCAGTGGTGTTGAACTCTACGGTAGCCTCCATTTAATTCACTTAGATGGTTTCTGAAAAGAAAACAGATAGATCAGGATTGATGACAGAAAACCACCATAAAATTAAGTATGTAGAAAACCCATTGCAGATCTGTGCTGGATGCAGTATCATTTCTAGAAGAGATCAATACATACTGTAACTTTTGGTAAGCTTTATTGATCTTAAAATGTCTTATTTTTTAATTCCCCAAAAGAAAGAGCATAAAAGTGGTAGTCCAAATTTACCTGGGAAGATATATACAAAATTCTCTATCCTAGGTTAACTCTATCCCCTCTAGATGTGGAGACCTTCTGCATTTGGGCCTCCAGCAAAACATCATAGTGGTTCTCTACTTTAACAATGTCCTGTGACTTGAATTTGGTCAGCACAGCAACACAAGTAATTTGGTAGCAAACATGGTGCCAAGAGCAAGAGATAAACCAGGATCATTATGGCACTGCCATACTGGTTATTGCCTCAGGGATATAATGATCGGGTTCACACCATAATGCATATGCACTCTAAAATTGAAGACAAGTCATTTTGCCTTATACCTCCTACCTGTAAGAAAAAGACCATGTTTCATGGGTCTTTATGGATTTTGAAGGCAGCATATACCACATTTAAGAATATTGTTCTAGCGTATTAATTAGATAATTCATAAGCCTGTCAGTTTTGAAACAGGCTTGAAGAAAAAAGACCCTAGGAACAGATTTTGCTATTTTCCTTCATTGGCCACAAGACTCGGTGGATTCTGTGGTGCTAGAGGTGTCTTGAGATGAATAAGGATTCTTTGAGAAGTCAGGGCAAGTTCAAATAAGAGATTCAAATGCATAGCCATAGAGCTCTGGGGCATGGCATTCTTTCTGCAGCAGAGAGCCATTAACCATTTGAGAAGGAGCTCATGTTATCCTACTTGACCCTCCTAAAGACTGAGTGCCCAGCAAAGGACATCCCATGTTCACTTGATTGCATCTGTTCTCATAAGCTCAGAAGTATCACATACACTGTCATAAGGCCATGTAAGTATAGCATCAATCCATTACACTATGAAATTACGTTTGGGAAAATGCCAAACAAGTCCAAAGGACACAATTAATTTATGTAACTAGGTGAGCCAGAAACTGGCTGACAAAGGAAGAATAAAACTTGCTAGGTAGTTCAACTTAATATGATGGTGGGATTAAAAAATACTAGAGCTACATTAAAGTTACATTTGGGGTAACTGCAAAGAAAATAATGAGGGAACAAATCCTCCAAGTCCTAGAATTTTAAGTAGTATATTTGGGCATCTATGTTGTGTAGAAGGAGATGTGGTATGAGATAAGAATGCACATAGAATTTTGGTTAGTGGTAAATGGTTGCTCTTTGGAACAGATTAGGAGATAGAGACATACAGTTTGGGGGGAGAAGTATTGGAACTAAAGTGCTCAGATATTGTACCTTATATCGAATTCCGCTAAAGAGTTCAGTACAGAGGAGGTGTTCATGTAGTAGGCGTCAGTCGGCCTCTGTGCTCAGCAGCCCCAGTATTGCACATTAGGCTCATGATAAGAAAGTCATGGTAAGAAGGAGCATGTACTTCTTCTCTCCAGATATTTTTTGGCAACACTTGAAGCTAAATTTCATAACTGTTAGTTGTGTAGACCAAGAGAGAGCCTTAGTTTTGGTTCAGCGCATCAAGGGAAAGAAGCAGTCACTGATATTAATATAAGCTCATGATGTAGTTTCATTTAAAAATAAAGTAGAATAAATATATGTAAAACATATTATATCCATAATATAAATATATATGTATATGTGTTCATTTCTTTCTTCTATTCCCTCCTACAAAGATCCAGAATCAATGATAACTCAATAACAATTATTAGCCCAAATGTCTAGATTGTAGTTTCTAATGACCATTTCTCATTCAGTATAACCACTGTTCCTTAGATAGGTGGCCAATTTCTGATCTGGAGCAAGACATACCAGTCAGTCCAGAAAAAATCCAGCCATTGTTAATATAACAAGAACAGTTTGTGTGACATCGATATAACCTGGCAACCAAGAAGAGTGAACTAGAATGTGCGTGAATGAACAATGATGACTTCACTGTACTAGCCAGAGGAGGCAGGAAGTGCCCATCAGTGAGCATGTGGAATGAGTGGCCATTGCATTCAAAATGTTCAAAATGACTGACTAGAGCAATGAGTCAGCATGAAATTTTGCATTAAGCTTGAACATTCCTCTGCAGAAACTCTTTGGATGACTCAGAAGGCCACGGCTATGGACAACTGGTGATTGGCAGCTTCATCATGACACTGTACCCACTCATGCATCATATCTCATGCAGAGCTTTTTGGTGAAACATCAAATCACCCAGGTGACTCAGCCCCACTACAACCCAGATTTGGTACCCTGCAACTTCTGGCTTTTCCCCAAACTAAAAATCACCTTTGAAAGGGAAGAGATTTCCAATCGTCAATGAGATTCAGGAAAATATGATGGGGCAACCAATGTCCATAGGGAGAACTGTGTGATGTCCCAAAGTGCCTACTTTGAAGGGGACATAGGCACCATTGCCCTATGTACAATGTTTCATTTATCTTCTTCAATAAATGTCTCTATTTTTCGTATTAGATGGCTGGATACTTTCTGGAGACACTTCATATACAAATGAAGCTGAATGATATTGTCATCCAGAAATCAAGAAATCTCTAAAAGATTATTGAATTAAAAGTGCACAAAGTTAACTGTGTGCTCCCATTCACCAAAGATTGGACAGGACAGTAAAGGAAAATAAAGAGACATTTATCCCAACATTTCTATGAAAATTGTAACTTGGGTCACAAAAAACTGATGAGAGAAAGTCTCCTTTATAGAATACTTTTGCTAATAAACAAAGAAGAAATTGTACAATTAGAATATAGCATTTGCAGAATCCTAAATAAAATGATAGATCTAACATGTATCATCAAAATCTTCTCACACCATTAAGTGAAAAACTGAGGAATTTCATAATAAATGAAATGAAATGCCTAAACCCACAGATCAATTTTACCACCAAAAAAAAAAAGAGCTACAACTTAACATTTTGTTCTCTTTAATGTGATGTAAGAGGAAGTACATAGGACCACCTGTGATATATTCTTGGCAGAAAGTCAAATCTGAAGCTGACCAAGCCTCTCCATCTAAATATCAGTTTACTGGGGTTTGGAACATATTATTCAATAAAGAGCTGATCTGACAAAATCAGATGGTAGAATATTCTAGAGGTAAAATAGTTCTGCTTTCTAACACAACAAATGGCCAGAAAAAAATTAAAAAAGAAATCTAGATTTTAATCTAGATTAAAAGAAATCTATCAAGCCAAGTTAATAAATGGATTGTGAATCCAGATTTAAACCAACTACCTTAAAAATATGATAATGAAAGGAATTTTAATAATGCCTTCTATAACTGATATTTTAAAATTATTATGAATACTTTAAGAGTTTATCTAATTATTTGTGTGGTTATAATATGTGAGAATTATATTTGACTCTATTTACATTTTTACATTATATATAGTCCTGAAAAACAAATACATTTGCTTTATTTTTTACTTTGAAATTAAATCCATGGAAAATAGTAGGTATACATAAGTGCACTGGATACTTAAGCCCTAGACCTATAATGTACATGTGAAAATGTATTCTTTAGAAAGAACATAGCATTCAGTTAGCATTAATGGCTTATTGCTGCTGCTTTGTCTAAATGAGGTGACCATTATCCTAAGTCAACAATAAAAAGAAAATCTTAAAAATTTGAATTTATCATTTTTTCATTTCCATTCATTAAGTTATGGTCTTTTCCATGACAGTATATTTTAAGTAATTATAAGTATATGGTCAAAAATATTTTACTTCCATATATGGTCTTTATTCTTTTGATTACATTGGGCACAGCTGATAATCTAGAATGATCTCATTTCAACATTCTTAACTGAATTAAATGTGCAAAGTCCCTTTTACCGTGTAACACTGACAGGTTCTGGGATGCAGATACGAGCATCTTCAGGTGGGGACCTGCCTCACTGTAATATAGATTTATGCTATCTTTGCAAAACTTAAATACAAATTTGAGATATTGAACATATATTTTCAGTACTCGTCAGCTCATCTCAATATATTATTAGGGATTTTTTGTCTAAATTATTATTTTTATTTTAGTCTTTTTCCAATTTAATTTTTCATTACACTCCAACAAATTAGAAAAGTGAGAACAAACAACAGTGAACGATTACCAGATGGCCCTTTGAGAGGGTGTTACCACGAGGCAGGAATTTATCTAGTTATTTATGTGCTGTTGTGTGAGACATGAGAAAAATTACTGTTTAAACTCTATAGTTTGGGTTAAAATAAATTTAGAAATCAAATCCCTCTCAGTAACAACCATGTCTAATATTTGGTGGGTAATATTTCAAATTTTTATTTACTGAGGGAAATAATTTTAAAACATTTATTCTTAATGTGTTCATTTAAAATGAAAAATAGTAATCTTACTTGAATTTAGTGTAAAAAAACTAAGATGAAGTTATTGCTAAATTTCATATGTTTTCCTACCACAAAGATGTATCTACTGAAAATCAGTATGTGTGTAAGCTTGAGTGTGTATATGTTCATGTGTGCAAACGTGAGTGTGTATGCACATCAGATACAGTTGGAAAGGGAAGTGGTTCCAGGTTAAGTTTCTGATTAACTAGATGTTTTTATTTCAGTTATATTCTTATTTAATTCAAAATCACAACTATATATTCTCTTACCTCATTTTATTCATGTCTCTTGTCCTTTGGTTAAATTATAAATTTTACCATGTCAAATTTTAAATGTTATATTCTATTACTTTAAATTTCCTGTCAGTGATTCTTGGTTTATAATGAAAGGAATTTAATGCTCATCACTAGTTTAACTGTTATATTTTTAGGATGTAAGGTTTCATGCAGTCCATAGTTGTCTGCATTCCACTATCACATAGTTTTATACAAATAGTCACATGTGCTCTGAGTTTCCTGACTTTTCCTGACCATAATCTTCATATCAAAGGACACCTTGAGCCATCTTTTTACTTTTAACCCAACTCTGTAGATTTCGCTCAATGCATTTTGTTTTTTATGTCACTGTGAAGACATTTGGATCCAACTTCATAGGTTATTTGCTATTGTATGTTTGGATGTTCAGAGAATATTCTTTAGCTATAGCTTTTAAGTTCATCACAGTTTATCAATGTTTCTCCTAGAAAAATATTATAGTTTTTACCCACAGGTTTATATTGCTCTTTATTTTAGGAAACACGCCCATGTGCATCTTAGCACAACTTACTCACCTGCTGTTCCATTTGTTTACCCCCCTGGTTGAAGAAGTCCAGCCTACAGCATGTATGTGTATTGTACTCTGTTCTTCTGTCTTCCTTATTTGCCATCTTCTACCGAATCATTTTTTACAATAGGTTTATTTCCCATTTTGTTCCTGGGGAGTTTTCAAGTTTGGCTACAATGCCCCTTTTTTGGTCATTAATATTTCATTTTTCTAAGATGATTTACTTCTCTGCAATTCTTTTGTTTGTTATTACAACTATTTTTCACGAGACCAACTCCAGTTTTATTTCTACTTGCTATATCACTGTTTCTTCTCTAAACATTTACACCTCATTTCTTTTTTATTTTTTGGTGTTAGAGAAATTGGAATGTCTGCAACTAAACTACATTTTTCTGAAATAGTCAAGCATTTCATTGATTATTTACTTTTATGATTTTTTAAAACTTTTGCTTGTGATTTTCTTTCTTTCTTTCTTTCTTTCTTTCTTTCTTTCTTTCTTTCTTTCTTTCTCTCTCTTTCTTTCTTTCTCTCTCTCTTTCTTTCTTTCTCTCTTTTAAAAAAATTTTTGAGCCTAGATGAGGTATGGATTCCTCTGGGACGATTATCTTTGACTGGGTCATTTTCACCTGTGTAGGGTGGGCATGGGGGCAGTGTGTGTGTGTGTGTGTGTGTGTGTGTGTGTGTGTCTATGAGTTCTATGAGACAGGAAGACATCTGCAGTGGTGTACGAGCTTTACAAAGGTTTATCATCTCCAACACCAAACAGCACAATTGTTTATTCTGGAAACTCATGCCTTTTAAAAAATCCTTTATAAATTAAATTTATTGGGATGACATTGTTTAATAAGATAATATCAGTTTCAAGTGTACAATTCTATGATACATGATCTGTATATTGCATTGTGTTCTTACCACCCAAAGTCAAATCATCTTATTCACCATACATTTGACCCCGTTATACTTTACTACCTACCCCTCCACCCCACTTCTCTCTGGTAACTGCCATACTGCTGTGTGTGTCTTTGAGTTTTTGCTTGCCTGTTTGTTACTCTTGTTTGTTCATTTGTTGCTTTCAGTTTTATATCACATGTGTGAGTGAACTCATATGGTTCTGAACATTTTTTTAGTCTGACTTATTTCACTTAGCATGACTTCTTACCACTAGGTCAGAAGAGCTTACAGTTATTGAGGTATAGTCATGTCCTTTTTTCTTTCTTTGAGAAAAATACTAATGTGTCTTAATTTTGTTAATTTTTTTCTCAGTAAAATTGGAAATAAGAGTAGTGAAGCAAAAATGGCTTTATTTTACCATCTGACCTAGAGTTTGAAAAGTTTAATAATTTCTGCAAATTTGAATGTGAATATTCCAAAATTCTTATTTTTAAATAAGAATTTAAGTTCACACATTTGCTTCTTGTTACCTAAAAATCCATGTGAAAGAATGAGCTAAAGAATGACTATTTAAAACATAATTAAATGGAAGGTGGTGGTAGGCATTTGGAAATGAATGTTAAGATATTCAAAGCAATAAGTTAGTGACACTCCAATTTTCTTATAAATTGTAATTTCAAGGAAACATTATTGATGTGATTGCTACAGCTAACAAAGCACACAGCACTATAAGCATTTTCATCTGGCTTTAAATTTGGTTTTAGAAATAGTCTATATGTTTTTATTTTTTTTAAAGATTTTATTTATTTATTTTTAGAGAGGGGAAGGGAGGGAGAAGGAGAGAGAGAGAAACATCAATGTGTGGTTGCCGCTCATGTGGTCCCCACTAGGGACCTGGCCTGCAACCCAGGCATGTGCCCTGACTGGGAATCGAACCTGTGATGCTTTGGTTCGCAGCCCGTGCTCAATCCACTGAGCTACGCCAGCCAGGCAGTCTATATGTTTTTAAACAGTAAAAGAAACTTGAATATCTAGACATAACCAATGGAAAGTTTTCTAGTAATAATTATTTTCTACTTCACAAGTTATTCACATCAAAATCACAAAATCAGCCACTGTCTTTAAATGTAGTTTTAATAAGCCTTAGTATATACTCCTATATATCAGTAGTATCATTTGTAAAAACAAATTTGGTCTGACTGAAATTCAGGCAATCTCAAAAATGTTTTGATTACATTATTACAGCTATCGTATAAGTTGTAAAGAACCCATTGTAAGAAACCAAGAAGTGCAGCCTGACTTAGTAAGCATATTTTGAGACACCTAGGAAATATGAAACTGTGAGATTTATAATTTTAATTAAAATGGCTGGGAAGAATATTACTTATACAGCTTTTCAGTGATACTTTTTGCTGAAGAAGTTTTCCCCAGACTCTTAAAACTCTATCTTTACAGCACTTACATTGTTTTTCTCTTAGAACCAAAGATTTCTCTGTGAACTGGTTTGATTTTGGTTTATACAGCATGAACAACATAATATGGAAAATTTTAGACATTAGGTATCATATTGATTAACTGGTAGGGACATATCTCACTTTGAAAATACCTTTGTCACTTTTATCTTTGTAACTTGCAGTTTCCTAATCACTGGGAATTTTAAAAGACATATTAGTTAAAATGCACAATCAAGGTCTCCACTTGCTCTAGAGATTTTGCAGCAGAGTTGCTGGGTTTAAGCAGATCGCTTTTCAGTGGCATCCAGTAGTGGTTACGATGGCTATTTTATCTTGCAGTTTGCAAAACTAATTGGAATAACCTAACAAACAAAAATTGGGTCTCTGCATTTGATTACACATTTACATTTATTTCAAAACCAGACAACTACCCCCTTGAATAATTTAAGATGATAAAAATATTAGAAATATTCATGTCATCATTTTGACCCTAGCATTTTTATTAGAATGCTTTACAGATATGCACAGCATATCAATTATTTTTGGAGGAGATATTCTGTGTTTATATTAGTGACTTATGATCTGGAGTTCTGTTGGCCTCTTGCCAGCATCACATATCAGATAATAAGCAAGTGAAGGTGCTTCAAGATGATAATCACCAGAAGGGTAACAGATAAACCTACTGTTATAGTGGTGTGGTAAAGCTGGCTCACATTGGCTTCCCAAATCTGCATTGAGTTATGTAATTTTGATGGCTTGAAACCAGCCATTGTGGTAATATTTTCACCATGAAACTCAGCAATTACAATAAAGGCTTTTAAAGAAAAGCAAAAAGGGATCTCTGCCCCATTGTCTGATCGCCTCAAGGAAAAGAATTCCATTTAATTCAGGGCATACATAGAGGGGGTAATAGGCTGTTGAGTTTGTGGATAGATCAATGCATCATCAACACTTACAGTGAACTTCATGAAAGCACCAAGGAATTATAGAATGTCACCTAGGAAACAAGCCATAGTTTATTCAGCAAGGTTCTGTCTTCTTGGTCAATTGCCCTCTAATTTATATAGCCTAAAACTTGAGCCCTAGAAATTGACACAGAACTTGAAAAAATGGTTGCGAACTCTGAAGGAATTCCCAGCTATGTAGTTTGAGAAGGTTACTGGCTATTTTCAATTCTATTTCCTTTTGGTAAAATATAAATAAAAAAAGAATAATTCCTCATTTAATGCATTATCTTAAAGGTTGAATAAAACTAGGCAACTATAGGAGACAGATCTAATGATTTTAAAAGATGTGTTTTAGCCCTGGCCAGGTAGCTCAGTTAGTTAGAGCATCGTCCCAATACGCCAAGGGGGTAGGCAGTATGATGTCTGGTCAGTGCACATACAAGAATCAACTGATGAATGCATGAGTGGAACAACAAATCAATGTTTCTCTTTCTCTGAAACCAATAAATAAATTTTTTTAAACTTAAAAAAAAAGCAATCCAAGATGGCAACAGAGTAGGTAAAAGCTACACTCACCTCCTCCCAGGACCAAACTGGAATTACAGCTAAACTATAGAATCATCAACCTGAATAACCAACCAAAGACTAACTGAACAGAAGTATTTTAACCAAGGATTTACAGAAGAGCTACATTGAGATTGGCAACAAGGGCAGGAACAGGAAAAGGGCTGGTCCTGCTCCCACGGGTGGCAGCTGAGATCCCAGAGGGATATCTCAGTGTAAAGGTTCTCCTGAAGGAGTGTGAGGTCTCAACCCCATGCAGGGCTCCCCAGCCCACAGCACCAGAATGGGGAAGAGGCACCCACATAATATCTAGTTGTGAAAATCAATGTCCTCCAGGGAAAGACGGCAGTCTGCTAAGAGACACAGGTGCCCTCTTAAAGGGCCAATACACAAAATTTTGTTAGCATCCACTTGCTCTGGGTAACACTGGAGGAAAGGCGGAGTAGGCCAGAGTTGTGTGAGGAGAAACTAGGGTTTGTGGCTCTGGGGAGAAAACAGAGGGGTGGCTGCCAGGATCCCTGTGCTAAGTCCCACACAACAAACACCATTTTTCTTGGGTAGATCACTCCCTTCCTTATAGGATCAGCCTACGGGAATGCACTAGCCCTACCCTCTGGCCTCTGTCACTCCACCCTATGGAGATCACACCCTGCTAAGGAGACAGCTGCCTGGATGGGGATGTAGAGGTCTGGGGTGACTCAGGGGGTATCAGTGACTGAACTGTGTGGTTCTGGGGCAGGGGCCACTCCTTCCTTCTTCACCCAAGCCTGACCAGTGCTCCCCATCCTGGGAGATCCACAAGCCCCACCCTCATGATCCCAGTGATCCTGCCCTGCTAGGGTCGATCTCCCCACAAAATCTGGGATAGACTTAGTTGTGTAGCTCTGGGATGGGCGCCATTTTTCCCTCACATGCACAATTAGTGCAGAGCCCTCCCTTTAATTGGCCAAATCTTAGTGTATTTGGGCCTGATAAACTCTGCTGGTCTCACTCTGATGATTCCCTGAGACCCTGTGCCATCACAGAAGTCTGTGGAGACCTAGCTGGTGGAAGTTAGACTTGGTATACCCTGGGACTTTTGCTGAGTGGCCCCAGACCCAGCACTGGCACTGAGTTTGAACCTGTATCAATCTGATGAACAACGCTTGCACCTACCTGGTCACTCTCTGAGAACATTCTTCATGTAACTTGAATAATACCACCAAATCCTTTTTCAGTGAGTTAGCCTAACAGGCAGAGATAGGTAGAGATCTCAGGGTGCATTGGGCCTTTTTCTGACCTTCCCCAGGATTCAGTGCTGGTGGTAAACAAACTGTGCACAGCATGACCCTTCCCACACACGTTCAGGCCCTGCAGAGGCAGCCACAGACTGTGGATCACTTTGTAGCTCCAAACAGGTTGTCCATGTCCAGTCACAAGCAGCATCTGACACTGCCCTGTATCAGAGTACCTCCAACAAGGCCCCAGAGCCAACACATCTAGTGGCCAACTTCACACAACATCAGAGCAGGGTTCAATTACCTTCACAAACTGTGTCTCTAAAGGGAGATGTGGGAAGGCACCATACCCTACAGAAGCGAATTCTGCTTCATGTGGTCAGCACCTGCCCAGTTGCTTGTACCCGGTAGTTGGGGTTGATCCTTAGAGTCAGCTAGCCTGAGGATCAAACCCATGCACAAATAGGCCAACACCAATCAAAACTCAATGACAAAAGGAAGGCTCACAAAACCCACACAAAAGGTGTTCCTGGAGGACCCAGCTCAGGTGACCAAGGAGATTGCATCACTGGATCCTGCCAGACACCTACTACAGAAGGCCACCCAACTAAGACTGGGAGTCATAGCAAATCTACCTAATACATAGAAACAGACACAAAGAGGCAGCCAAAATCAGGAGACAAAGAAATATGTTATAGATGAAAGAACATGTCCTAAATGAAAAAGAAACCTCCAGAAAAAGAGCTAAATGAAATGGAGGCAAGAATTTACCAGATATAGAATACAAAAAAAAATTGTTATAAGGATACTCAAGAAAATTAATGAAAACTTCAAGGAACTTAGTGAGAACTCTCAACAAGGTGGGAATAGCAGAAATATACCTCAATATAATACAGGTTGTAGATGACAAACTCTCAGCCAACATCACACACAATGGGCAAAAAGTAAAAGCATTTTCCTTAAGATCAGGAACAAGACAGGAATGTCCACTTTTACCACTTTTTTTCAACATAGTGCTAAAAGTCCTAGCCATACCAATTAGACTATAAGAAGATATAAAGGCATCCAAATTGGAAAGGATGAAGTAAAACTGTCACTATTTGCTGATAACATGATACTGTGTATAGAGAACACTAAGCATCAGGATACAAAATAAGTGTCCAGAAATTGGTTGTCTTTTTATCCACCAATAATAGACTGTCAGAAAGGGGTGCTAAGAAACTGATACCTTTTACAATTGCATAAAAAATATAAGAATAAATTTAACCAAGTATGTAAAAGATGTGTACTCCAAAAATTATAAGACAATGAAGAAAGAAACTGAAGAAAATACAAATAAGTATAAGCATATATCATGTTCCTTGATAGGAAGAATTTACATCATTAAAGTGTCCATGCTACCTAAAGCAATCTATAGATTCAATGCAATTCCTATCAATATACCAATGGTATATTTATTTCACAGATCTAGAACAAATATTCCAAAAATTTATATGGAACCAAAAAAAAAAAACCCAAACAACGATCTTGAGAAGAAGAACAAAGTTGGAAGAACATGTTACCTAATATCAAACTACTGCAAGGTCATGGTAATCAAAACAGCATAATAATTGAATAAAAACAGACACATAGATCAGAAAAGACAGCCAAGAAATAAACCCATGTCTTTATAGTAAATTACTATTTGACAAAGAAAGCAAGAACATACAGTGGGGTAAAAGACACTCTATTCAATAAATGGTATTGGGAAAATTGGACAGATAAGTTAAAAAAAAGAAGAAATTATACTACCTTATTATACCACGCACAAGAATACACTCAAAATGTATTAAAGATTTAAGTGTAAGATTTAAAACCATAAAAAAACCTAGAAGAAAACATAGCACAATCTCAAACCTTTCTCACAGCAATATTTTTTCTGATATATCTCCTCAGGCAAGGGAAACAAATGGAAAAATAAATAAATGGGACTACATCAAGCTAAATGTTTTTGCATAACAAAGGACATCATCAATGAAATGAAAAGACAACCCAGTGAATGGGTGAAAATATTTGTCAGTGATACATCTGATAAGCAGTTAATATCCCAACTTTATAAAGAAATTATACAACTCAACACCAAAAAAAAAATAGAATTAAAAAATGGACAAGAAACCTGAATAAACTCTTCTCCAAAGAGAACACACAGATGGCCAACAGACGTATGAAAAAATGCTCAACAAAACCAACCATTAGAGAAATGCAAATTACAATGAGGTGTCACCTCACAGCTGTCAGAATGGCTATCATCAGCAGATCAACAAATGACATGTTGTAGCGAGGATGTGGAGTAAAGGGAGCCCTCATTCACTGTTGCTGGGAATGCAGATTGGTGCAGCCACTGTTGAAAATAGAATGGAATTTCCTCAAAAAAATTAAAAAGGGAACTGCCTTGTGTCCCAGTAATTCCACTTCTGGGAATATATCCAAAAAAAATGAAACACTAATTTGAAAGAATATATGCAGCCCTATGTTCGTTGCAGATTATTTACAACAGCCAGGAACTGAAAAAAGCCCTAGTGCACACCAATAGATAGGTGAATAAAAATGCTGTGGTACATTTACACAATGAGTACTACTAGGCCAAACAAAGAAGAAAATCTTATCTTTTGCAACAGTACGGATGGACCTAGATAGTATTAAGAGAAGTGAAATAAGCCTGTCAGGAAAAGACAAATACCATATAATTTCACTTATATGTGGAACCTAATGAAGAAAATTTAAAAAAACAAATAGAAACCTACTCATGGATACAGAAAACTGACCACTGTCAGAGGGTAGAGGAGTTGCGGGGCTTGGTGAAAAGGTGAAGGGATTAAGCAAAAAAAAAAAAACAAACAAACATAGACACAGACATCAGTATGGTGATTACCAAAGAGAAAGGGGTTGGGGAGGTGAAGGGTGAATAGGGAATAAATAGTGTTGGAAAGCGACCTGGGGTGGTGAACACACAATACAATATACAGATGATGTATTATAGAATTGTATAATTGAAACCTATATATATATTTTAATTTTTTTATTTATTGATTAGAGTGAGAGAGATGGAGAGAGAGGAACATTGATTTGTTGTTCCACTTATTCATGCCTTCATTTGTTTCTTCTTGTATGTGCCCAGGATCAAACTCGCAACCTTGGTGTATCAGCATGATGCTCTAACTAACTGAGCTACCCGGCCAGAGTGAAACATAATAGAATTTTATTAACCAATGTCATCCCAATAAATTCAATAATTTTTTTAAAAGGAAGATGAGAGACAAAGTGTAGAACATGCACATGCCAATTACCATAACATGTAAGGTAAATCTGTACTTATTTCATCATCGCAAAGTTAGATTCTTAATTCTGATTATTAAAAGAGGACTTTTTTTCCTCCTGATTAATACAACCTGGATTTTTAAAATATTCTTTCAAATATGTATGTGGTAATTACTAGAAAGTAAATAAATTATAAATGTGTCTTTCAAAAGTAAAGATTGAATAATAAAATTTATACACCATGAGAGTTCCAAAGTATCTACACTATAAATGTTAGTTTCTATTATTATAGTATTTTAATCTGTTAAGTTTATACAGTGTCTTTTTTTCTATAGTGCTAAAATGTTAATCAGGTTTTCTCATTTCTAATAATCCCCCCCTAGCCTTCAAGGTTTCCCTTTACATATGCAATAATCACTTCCAGTTTTCTCAGTTTTTGTCAGATTGTCAAATGGGTTACATCCTGATAAAGATGAAATCTGGAAGCTTTAATAACACGAGGGGATTTTTATAATTTATATGTGCACAGTGCATTTTATTAAAAAATGAATAAATAATAATCTTTATTCCTTTGGGCTTATCTCCTTTCCCTCCCTTAACATTTATTTTAATACAGGTGATTTCTGCTCCCTTGTGTGTGTGAAGTAAGACATTGTGTGTAGTGGAGCATATGTTTAAAAAACATAACTTTTCCTCTTGCAAATTTTTTCTTACACTGTTTAGTTTACTTGGAACTCTTAAATATGATGAAGTAAGAATGGGAGATTTCATGCTTCTCAAAAGGACGCATAGAGTAATGCAAACTGAGAAACAGTGTGAAGCGAAAGTGGTTGCATCGAATGGACTATAGAGAATCGCTTTAATGTCATTACATTGTTCATTTTTTCTTTGTTTACCTTGATTGCATCTATTAAATTTATAGGTAACTTTTGTAATGCTTTTTATATTTTCATGTATTATTAATTTGTCATTTATTACTATAGTCTGAATATGTGTTTCCTCTCCTTAGATTTTATTCTATTATTATTTTTGAACTGTAGAAAATGTGATTTTATATAATTTATTTTTATTTTTTCATTACTTTTTAATTGCATTTTTCCATTACCATTTGATCCCCCATACCCTCTCCCATCTGTGTGATTTTAATATTTCTTTTCGTAAAGAGAAAACATAGGCTCTTTGACTGAAGTCACTGAGACTTCGACAGGGCAGTGGATGGGGAGTGAAGGTACTTTGTGCAAAGGCCCACTGTCACCTGCCACCCCTCCTAGGCCATAATGGATAACACCAGGAAAATCTGGAACTTCGGTTTTCCCATCTTGAAGTAAAACCTGTTTAAAAAAAAACTTTCTACATCACTCAGTGTTATGTAAATTTTCAACATGAAATGTATCTCATACTAACTCACACTAAAATAAGAGAAAAAAATCAAACTTTCACTAATCCCCCAAATCCATTTCAAACATATATTTTCCTGGACACAAAGAAAGAAAGAAAGCACACCATGAAACCATCTAAACTGAAGCTCTGGCAAGAGCAGATAAGCACAGCAACCGGCTGTCCCTTCAGCCCCAACATCTTTCCCTAGGAGCTGCGTCTCTGCTGAGCAGGACGAAATGTAGTGTGTAATGCTTATGCTGCATTTTCCTGTTATTGGAATTGGTATGGAGAGGGCAGACAGAGTAATTTATGTAACAAATTAAAGTAATAAATCAGGTGCCAGAGGCCAGTGAATGACCACTAAAAATGCGCTAAGGTTTGGAGAGTGGCGTGAATTCTTTCAGGTCATTAGGTTCCACTTTAGCAGACCAAGAGGTGATACTTAATATGATATCCATGCTTAGTGGGAATGGTGAGTACTATTATGAGTTATTAAATATGTAGCAAATTAACAGCTTCATAAGCAGAATATTGTTCAAGGAATCAAATATACCTCCTATCACAAAGCTCATATATTTCATAATGTAGAAGAACATATTCTGATAATTGAAACTTTCAGTACTAATAAGTTACTAATCAGAATAGGTAAGTAGGTACAGGTCTAAATTTTTTAAAACATAGGACTTACATAATTTATTTGGAAATAATTTAAATTTTTAAATTTTTTTCTTTACCTGCCAGGATTTAATACTTTGAGAACCAGTGCCAAATTTGAATTAACTGCAACCATTGTTATTTTAATTTTCCACCCCTGTGATAAATTTATAACACTTAATGGTTTTTAAAATTCTAAAACATTGGCTTTCAGCCATTTTGAGTCTTAGAACCCTTTTAAAATTATTGTTAAAAATTTCTTTAATGAATTTGATGGCAATTAATTATACATTCAGAATCTGTTGATTGAAGAAAATATAATCAATAAAAAAATTACAGTGACTTCAGTATATCTTCAAATCCCTGCACTTTATATAGCCAATACTTTTAAAGGTTAGTATTTTATCTACACAGAACATTGTGTGTGAGTAGTTTCGTGGGCTACTTCTAACTACCTTGCAACCCCTCAGGAAATCATGCGCAGCTATGGTAACAAATTTGTTCATGTGAGTCCTATAAAACAGGTAACTATTAAAATGGTGGGAGAATGCTTAATAGAAATAACTAAAATATGTGATAGTCATATTATTTTTGATGAACAGCAAATTTTCTAATTAGTTTTGTGCATACTCCAAAGTTGTGGCACAAATAAAAAATCGATTTACTTTATTTCTGTTTTTGATATATGGGTGCTATTTAGATTAAAGTACTTGTGATTTATAAAAATCCTAATTTATTTATAAATGATACATAAATCATTCCCTCCCTTATATGTTCCAATTTAATCTTCTGGTGCTAAATTCTTCTGTAGTGTGTGATGTATTTCTTCAGCAGTTGTGGAATATTTTGATTGAAGTAACACTTTAAAATAAGAAATCTAGAAAAAATTAAATAAAAATTTTATTATACTTTAATAAATCTAAAAATTGACATTGGTTGTGGCATTTTTAAAAAGTATCACTTTACACTGCTATGCATGTAACACAAACTTTAAACTGAGAATTTTAACTCATTTACACATTTGAAGTAAGTGTGAATTAAATATCAAGATATAGCTTTCCTATTATTATCTATACCTAAAGTAAAATTGTGATGTTTTTCTATGTATCTTTACTCTAACATGTACATCAATACATGGTTAAAAATCTACAATTATAAACAGCATTAAAATCATCTTAAAAGATATACTGATTTAAAAAGTGAAATTATGTTTTGTTTTGTTGCCTTGAGTCACTTATTTTAGAGTTCTCTGGAATTCAGCAAGGATATTCCACTTTTCCCAGTCAAGTCAGCTGGCCCCTCCTTATCAGGTTTCATTCCTTTTACACATGGCAATGCCAAACCCTGTGCTAGTCGAATAATAAAATGAAACATCCGCAAAATCATGGACTCCTGGATTATTTTATATTCACCTATAAAAAAGCAAAAATTGCTCTGTAGAGAAATCATGTTACAAGATGTACTTTAAATCATTTACTTTAAACTTCTATGTCATTTTTTCCATTCCTCACATATCTCAGTTCTATCTTACATACTGTTTGCTTTTGGTCCAATGACCACATTTTCTCATGCTTTCTTTAATAAAATTATAAATTCTTTTAAGGAGATATGTTATATTTAACTTTCTGTGTTCCACAGCCCAACACCACACATGATACTTAGTAATATTTTTTGATTAATTGTTAACAATTGAAATAATAATGCACTTAGAAAGCACTGCTTTTGATAATTTGTAACTTCATGTATGCAAAAAAGTTTCAGTAATTATTGCAGACTTTCATCAATTTTTAATAATCATGGCAAAGCAGAAATCATTTTCCATTATGAATAATCATGTAGATGAGTGGATAAAAAAGCAGCAGTACATTTATACAATAGAATATTATGCAGCAATAAAAAGGAAGCTCTTATATTTTGCAACAGCATGGATGGAATGGAGAAAACTTATGCTAAGTAAATTAAGCTAGTTGGTGAAAGAAAAATACCACATGATCTCATTTATATGTGGAATCTTTTGAACACAAACTAACCAATGAAATAGCAGAAGCTTAAATACATAAAACAGACTGATAGCTGCCAGGAAAGAGGAAGGGTGGAGGTGTGGAGGGGAGAGACAGGATCAGAGATGGTGAAGAGATGAACCAGAGAACATTTATGCACAACCTATGGACACAGAGAAACAATATGGGAATTGGCTTGGGGAGGGGTGCGAGGGAGTTGAATGGAGGTGGGGAAAGGGAGAAAAAGGAGGAACAACTATAACAGCATAAAGAATAAAAAGAAAAGAAAAGTAAAAGAAAAGAGAACAGTGAAAGAATAATCATGTATTCAATGGTTAAAGAGTGAGTCTATGCTTTTTCTACTCTTGTAATTCAAGTCATAGCTTCTTTAGCCAGACTTCTGACTTTTGTTCAGGAAGGTTCCTTACTGAATTGAAGTTTTAATATACCCTATCTGTGTATTTATATAGGTAAACTGAGTGGAAATCTAGAGAAAAATATTATAGTGAGATTGATAATTAGAATTTAATGAATGCATTTTGCTGTATCCATTAGAATGAATGTGTCACTATAAATTATTTTGATAAATATTTTAAATCTTCTTATTTTATATTTTTATATCTTTATTCTTATCACACTTTTAGAAGGGAGCTATAGTAAACTGCTCATAAAATTTTAAAAACTTCTACTTTGAATAGTAACATTATGAATTAAAATAATTTATTATGAAAAGAAAAATCTCAATTCTATAAGCTGATGAGATACATAGTTCAAATGCATTGATTTATTTAACATAAAAATAATGTTAATCACATTTATTTTAAATTACATTATATTCTTTACAATAACTTGTTCAATGGCTTGCTTGATAATTGTATCTTATTTGTTTTGCAGCACATATCTCATTTGTTTTGTCAAGTTTGGGTGGTGACATTACCATAGACTTTAAAAAAATAGTTTATTAAAAGAAAAAGGAGAAAAAATCAATGTTACATCTGTCAAAATTATGAAGACTAAGGTTTTCACATAGTTTCACATTAGCAATAGGCATTTTAACCATGGCTTCAATTGATATATGTGGGCTAGTTAATTTGGAAATTAGCTATTTAAATTAACTATTAATCAATGTCACCCCAATAAATTCAATAAAACAATAAATAAGTATATGATTGACTAACCACTACTCTGTACTCCTGAAACTAATACATAATAATATTGAATGTAAAAATAAATGAACTTTGAACTTTGTCCAAGAAGGAAATGTACAAGTATATTCATAGAAGCTCTGTAGATAGTGGCCCCAAACTAGAAATTACCCAGATGTTCATAAGTACAATGGATTAATAAATCATAACATATTCATAAAATTTGATTTTGTCAAAATTCATTATTATCAATGGTAAATTATTTTTTCAGTGTATATGTTTATTTTATTTAAAAACTAAACAAAAATCCATATTATATATAAGACTGGTTAACTTTGTACAGAGCAATAAAACTGTATCATTTAAAAAAAATAAAAGTAAAAATACAATTACTCTATGACCCAGCAATTTCAGTCTTATATTGATATATTAACCCTAATGAAATAATAATTTATATTCCCAGAAAACCTCTTCACAAATGTTTATAGTGACTTTATTCACATTCACCCAAAACAGATGAACTAATTGTCATATATTCATATGATGAAATACTATTCATCAATACAAAGGAGTAAAGTACTGATACACTTAGTCCCATGGGTAATTTGGGAATACATTGTGCTAATCTAAATAAACAAGATTCAGAAGACAATATAAGAATGACTTCATTTATATACCTTTCTGGGAGAGCAAAACTACAGAAGCAGGAAACAGATCAGCAACTGTCATGAGAGAGGTGGGCAATCACCTTCGAGCAGTAAATACCATAATGAGTTGCCAACAGCTGAGAGAAAACTGAGTCATACAAATGTATTTGCCATGGTCGTGGTTGCTGTTGCATTGTGTTACATGTAATGTTCTTATCTGACATAGGCACATGGCATACATCATTGTGATGTATTTTATTACAAACTAAAGCTAAAGACAATATTTTATTTACTTAGTGACTTGAACCTTAACATTAGCTAACAGTGTCATCAACTATTTTTTTAATTTTATGTATTAATGAGGAACTTTTTCTTTCAAAAAGTATGGTTACGGTAATCCTCACTCCTTGCAAAGACAGTATGTCTGATTTTGCAATTTTTAAGAGAATTATTTTCCACTGTACTCTTCAAAGGCAATTGCCTGTCTAAATCAGCACAGAAGAGTGCTCAAAGACCAAAACAAAAATACATTTGTAGGTATAAAAAAATAATTTTATAGGCCATTATAACATTGCCTCAGTTACACACCCTCTCAGCACTGTTTTGAGAATTATTAGGTCATTGTGAAGTTTCAAAAAATACCTCAGGAAAATAGAACCAGGCACAATTTGGCAGCACAAGTAAGATTTTTTTCAATAAGAATCTTTACATGATTCCTTATGAGAGTTGTAGGAGAACATCTAACCGACACTGTAAAGCTAGAGTTCTGGAGAATTTGCTTACCTGGGATTCTGGTTATCATAAATTTTATTAAACTTTTACCCTTAGAAAAGACCTCATGTAAGACAGCTTTTATTTTAAATTCAAGAGAAAAGTACGTTATTTATTTGAGTAGTTATGAGGAAGAACTCCTGAAAAATGCAAATATAAAAAGAACATTTACCTGAAAATGAGAGACATACAGCAGCTATTCTATTGACTTTGAATAGGCCCACTTATAATACATTGAAATTTAGTCAGGGTGTACAATAATTTGATTAAAAAATATGTGTAGTGCAAATTCAAAACATAAGTGGAATTATGAGGTTGTTATTGAACTTACATAGGAATAAAATTTTAAGCATTATACCAAGATCTACTTGTATTCACAGGTGATATGCTGATAATGAAACAGCTATTGCACGGCCTTTCTTTACAGCTGGTTCCACAAGATGATATTTTGTTATTCTACATCAGTGCTTCTCTGGGTGTTCTATAACTTGAATTTAAATAATATGTATTCAAGTCAAATCTTCACTTATTCTTATATTAATGTGCTTTTGCTCAATTATAAATTGTCTGATTTAACTAAGAACTTGACTCTTTATTGTGACAGAACAGGAACTATAAAATAGCGAGGGTGAACTCCCATTTATTGCTGGTGGAAATGCAAAGTGGTTACAGCTTCTTTGGAAGGCAGTTTAGCAGTTTTTTACAAATCTAAATATAGCCTAATCATCATACAAATGCTAAACCCAAGTCAGTAACTGTGTTCCTAAGTATTTACCCAACTAATGTGAAAATATATCCATACAAAAATCTGCATGTGAATGTTTATAGCAGCTTTACTGGTAATTTTCAAAAACTGTGAGCAACCATGGTATCTTTAATAGGTGTAAGGAGAAGCCATCTATAGTACATCCATTCAATGAAATATCATTTGTACATAAAAATAAATATGCTATTCAGCCACAAAAGGACATGGATCAACCATAAATACTCATTGAAAGTAAAATAAATTAGTCTGGAAATACTACATGCTGTATGATTCCAATTGTATGATACTCTGGAAAAGTATATCTATTTTTAAAAAGAAAGGAAAGTTCAGCAGCTGTCAAGGTTTTGGGGAAAAGGGGAGACTTTTAATAGTAAGGCACATGGAATATTTGGGGGTAATGAAACTACTTTACATGACATTGTAATTGTGGATGGATGACATTGTGCATTTGTCAAAACCCATAGAATTTTACAGCACAAAGAGTGAACCTTAACATATGCAATTTAAAGAAATCATTTAGGAGATTGAGGATGACAGTTTGGAATTCAGAATGTGACAAAACAATCTAACCTTATTACAAATGTACAGTGACTTCCATGAACGAATGGGAGGGAAAGGAATAGCTGTAAATGAATAGAATGTGTAAGATTAAACAGAAAATAAATTGTACAGAAGCACTGCAGTCTGCTTGATAAAGTTGTTATCACAGGGTATGGGTTAACAATTGTGATATCGTAACTTGAAATTGAACAATGGAATAAATGTTCAGTAGCTGGTGGGAGCAAGATTTCTCTGTGTTGGTGTTGTAGGTTACAGATTGGCAAAAGGAGGAAGCTAGAACGATCTATATTGTAATGACTTAGAGTGGGAGACATCGTTTGAACTCCTATTTTAGCTTAATATTAATATGGATGATTATATATAGATGTAATTATATACACATTTCTATGTCCATATTAGTATACATGCATATATTTCCTTTCTGTGTCAGCTGACAGGGCCTACAAACAATTACACTCCAGTGGCAATGATTACACCCAGCACCCAGATTTTGGTGTCCAGCATCATTATCCAGTAAAAGGAAATGGGGCTTTTGGAGAAATGAATGATTCTCGGACTGTGCTGGAAATATACAAGATCAGCCTGTATATTGTAGAGATGAGCCATTTATCTCTTAGTGACAGAAAGAAAATGTTAATAAAAATGAATGGGTTAAGGTAGGGATACAGGAACCAACTGAAGGACTGCCTAATGTTCAAAGCTGGAAAAATAAAAGCAAGAAAAAGTACATTTAATTTTCATACAATAACTACCTATTATAATATTTTGTATTGAGAATTACACTATGGTAGAATTTCTGTTTCTACATTTAGAGATAGTTTGAGAGATTGAACTTCTTTACAATGATGGGTATTCTGAGAGGATTTCCTAGCAGTGAGCATAATATTGCACTAATCTCTGACTAGTAACTCTCACATTTTTCTGTTTTATACTCTTCTTTTATCTACTTATCACAATATCATTTTTCCACATCATCATCAAAAATCTCAAGAGAATGCTTGGAAAATTTATTACAGGCATATACCATTTTATCACGCTTTGCTTTATTGCACTCAACAGATGTGTATTTTATAAATTGAAGGCAAGACCCTCCACCAGCCAAAAGATTACAATATACTTTATTGTGATACTCCTTTGCAGAGGCCTGGAATCAACCCAAACTCCCTCTAAAACTAACTTCCTACTACATGGGCCTTTAAGAACATGGTACTACTACCTGGCAAGAGCACTTAGATATTACTTCTGTTGATATGTCTAACGATAGATATAATTTTATTATTTCTTCCTTAGTTTTAAAGTGCTATAGGTAGGCTTTCCCCCCATCACCTCATTTTGCTAATGACAGAAATGTGAAGGGGATAGAGAGGAGAGGGTAGTGGTGAGACGGTATGGTAAAGAGGCACGAAGGACAATATCTAGCAACTGTGTGCGGGAAACCGGTACAAGGCAGCGGCAGCAGTCCTGTGCTCACGCTCACATGACCTTTCAGAAAGACAGTGCTGTAGAAGTCAGTTCACTCTTAATAGCGACACAGTACACGGTATGCTATTTTGAAAAGACCTATAAGGAAGCACAATGACATAAGCCTATGGGATGGGTTAAATGGGGCTGCCACCTCTGATGGTATTTTTCTACAAACTAGCTTTTGGTGGTAAAGAATTTCATTAACTCATTATTTTGTAGTTCACATATGCTGTTACAACTTGGTGAGGGCTGGAATATAGTAGGCACCAGGGACTTTTGCAAGAAAAGGAACAATTTCTCATATCAAAAAAGATGTGCAGTAAGAAAATTGACTGAGAGTTAACTCATTTAACATTGTAGATTACCAGTTTTGGATGTTTAAATTTAAATCTGAAAGATGCTTCTGTACATTAGCTTATTAACTTAAAGTGTAAAAGATTTTAACTTAAAAATGTAAATTTTTAAATTAAGAGAATATATATATTTTTTCCTCTGGAAACTTTATTCTTACTGACTTAAAGCATTAAAAAAGAAGGAAAGAGCTATAGACCCTATAAGTGTATGAACTGATGGAACATGACTTTAATTATACCATCCCATATTATAGTTCCGGTTTATAGAGCATTATTTCAGAGGCCAGATACATTGGAATATCCCTTGTATATTATCATAATGTGCATGGTTTTATCATCAGTTTATAAAGTGCAATTGTTAAAGGCATCAGGAATTCTATATATTCATATCTGAACAAGTGTGTTGATAGTCTATGTATATGAAGCAATGAATAGGAATAAAGTTGTGAAAAATTAATAATATGGGCCTAAAGATACAGTATATAAATTTATGTATACACCCATAAAAATGTTGTGCAGAAGTATGGTCCACATCATAAAATACAGAGAATGTTGTTCCCAGCCCCCAGAATGTTTTAATTGTATTCACCTAAATGCTTTTCACAGGGAAACTCACGAAAACATAATGTAAATTTTTAAAGTAAACATAAATTAGAATTTTATGGTCCTCTTATTTTGAGCTGAATATATATTAGAGGCTTTACATACATTATTTCATTTAATCCTCACTTCAAAGGAGATTTCTATTCTAATCCTCAATGCTGAGAAAAGGAAATGGAAGCTTAAATAAACTAGACAATTTCTTCGACAAAAAAGCAAACACAAAACTATTTATTGCCTGATTCTGAATGCATTTTTTCCTAATTCCAAAGTTGATGTTCTTAACCTTCTATTTTAGATGTTTCTACTACTTGTATCCAACTTATATTTGATTAATGCATAGTATGAAATATGCCCATGGAATACTCATCTTCTATAATGAGTTTGACTTTGTAAGACTCAAGGTGCAATTTATCTTTCTCTTTCTAAAATCTGAAACCCTAACATTTGGCATAATATTTGGGAACATTTTTATTCCTACTTCCCTTTACTCATTAAATCAGTTAAAAAAATTTTATTAAGCTCCAAATATGTCCAAAGTGTTGTTTAAGTTATAGTTGATAGAGCAGGAAAAACATAGGCAAAAATCTATACCCTTATAGAAGCAACATTCTGAAGGACAGAGAGAGGCAATAATGTAAGTATATATATGTATATATATATTTATATATACACACACACATACACACACATCATTTTAGATGGTGAAAATTCCATGGAGAAAAATTAAGTTAGAAAAAGTATCAGGATATATTTGCATCACAATTTTAAATAGAATGTTGGAGAATCCCTCACTAAAGAGGTAAGCAAAGGCTCAGGTGTCGTTACGAAAGAAACTAGGTAGATACCTGGGGAAAGAGCATTTCAGGCAAAGGAACTCCTAGTATAAAGGCTCTGAGATAGAAATGCGAGTGAAAAGCCAGGGGTCCTGTGTGACTAAAGCAGAGAAAGTAGGGTAGAAAACAGTGGGAGTCAAAGTCAGATGGAAATGACAAAATCAAGGTGTCAGGTCTTGGACCCATTGTTAAGAACTCTAGCTTTACTTCAAGTGAAATGGAAATCTTTGGAAGATAAGGAGCAGAAGTGTGACATGATCTGATTCAATTTTTAACAGGATGTTCTGATGCTCAGTAAAGAGTCAAGAAAGGGAGCAGAAAAGGCTGTTAGGAGCAGGAGGTGTTAGTAATAGAAACTTAATTTTATACATTTTAAGTATGAGTAGAATGCAGGTGGAGATACTAAATAGAGAGTTAGAAATGAAATCCAGAGTTTGCAGGAGACATCCTGGCAGGACATATACATTTGGGATTCATCACTTTGTGGATGGCTAGGAAAATCCTGAGATCAGATGAGATCCTTTAGAATGAGTGTCAACACAGACGGGGCACTCTGACATTAGGAAGTCAGTTGCCTGCATAAAGGGAAATCATGCAAGAGACGGAGGCCATTAAGATAGGATGAAAAGATGGCAAGTAGAGAGGTTGAAAGCCAGTTCAAGGAAGTATGCAGTGAGAAGCTAATGATCAGCTGTGACAAAGACTGCAGTATGTCAAGAAAGGATAAAACTAGAAACCGAACAATGGATTTAGTAACATGGCATGAACAGCATTGCTGACCTTGGTAAGTGCAGTTTGGGTGGAGTGCCAATGAAAACACACGATAGGAGGGCATTCAAGAAGGGTGAGTTGGAGGAAAATTAGAGACAGAAAGTACATACAAATCTTTCAAGAAGTTTTTTTGTGCAAAGACTAGAGGATAAAGTGGGTTGAGAAGAGGTTTCTTGTTATTTAAGGACAAAAGTCATTTTTTCTTTAAAAACTGAAAAATTTAAGATGGAGAAAAGATAAAGGTTAATTTTAAGTTTCTTAAATAAGTAGAAAGACATGGAGGCTGATATACAAGTGATAGTATTTGTCTTTACTAGAAACATAGGCAATCTGTCCTTTAAAAAAATCCAACAAAAGGTAAAAATATGCGGGTGTGGGTGTTAATAGATAAATAGATGTGGTGGTAGAAACTTGCAATTATCTCCTCTGATTGTTTCAATTTTCTTAGTAATTTAGGAAGTGAGGTCATCAGTTGGAAAGCTAATGGAAGAGTGTTTGAGAAGATGATTCTCTGTGAAATCATCATACAAAATAATCAGAGAATGGATAGAAGAGATGGATTAGCATTAGGGTCCACTTGAGAGTCAGAGGCATGAATGAACAGACCTAGGCAGTAGGTAGTATGCCTTTTCCAGACACATCCCCCTGCATGTTCCATCAGGAGTGTCCAACCTGCGGCCCGCAGGCTGCCTGCAGCCCAGCATGGCTGTGAATATGGCCCAACACAAAATCGTACTTTTACTTAAAACATTATGAGATTTATTTTGTGTGTGATTACATGTCTCAATGTATTTCATGCGTGGCCCAAGACAACTCTTCCTCTTCCAATGTGGCACAAAGATGCCAAAAGTTTGGACACTCCTGTCTCTAGATAACAAGGAAGAAATTTACTTATTACTCTGTGAAAAACCACTTGACCCTGCAAAGGGAAACCATATTTCTCCTCAGGTTGTAGTTTAATTGCATCTTGAATTTGCATGCAGAGCCTAGGGTCACGGTGCAGTCCTGTTGCTCTGCTTCCTGGACTGTATGAAACCATGATGGTTTACCTCTCACTGTCAGCTCTAGGGAACACGCAGGTTCAGTTGAAATTTTCAGGATTGTACTTAATTGAGTTAAATTTGTAATAAATAATATTTATTCATACAGGTGCATTTTACTTTGAAATTTAATAATTTAGGAGAGTGTGAGTTTGTTTTGTCCCTAGCAAGAACAGTTCTTGAGGTTTCCCTAGATTTCAAACTCTAACGATATAGTAGAAATAATGATTTCCCAGAACAGAAGCTAAAAAGTGGAAGCTGACAGAAATGACAGAAACAGTCATAAAATGGGAACAAACAGTATGATTTGTAAGTAACTTGATTTCTTTCCCATACATCTATTTAAAACTGGGAATTTTCAGTCAACATCTCCATATCCATCAGTAGAGATGAAATTAAAGCTTGCCAAAAAGTCCATCACTTAAAACTTGCATTTTGTCTGTACAGGTAATTCAAAGCTCTTAAGGAAATGACTTTAAGGAGATAAAGCATCTTACCTTTGGGGGCTGAGATTTTGAGTAGTGATCATAAAATAGAAATATTGTCTTTTGACATCCCTAAATTGCATCATATGCATAAAAATATACTCAATAATTATTTTAGCTCCAACGAGAACCTATAATATTTTTCATCTCCAGGATTTTATTTTTAATTGAAACACTAGTCAGGGGATGGTGGCAGTCAAAAGGCTCCTGTTCAGAATGTTGCAGTTAAATGAAATTCTGGACACTTGGCCACCTGGGAATCTTCAGATAAATTAGCTTTCTGAAACCTGTGTAATGTAGTAGTTTGTCCCCTGATCTTAATGGTAAATAATATGGGGTACACTTCTCTCTGTCTCTCTCTCTCTCTTTTTAAAGTTAACATTGCTGTTTTCACTTTTAGTCATAAACTCATAAATCCACTTTCTCTACGTATGCACATAAGCACTAAGGTCAGAAGCATTGCCCATCAACTATAATAATATTTCCAGAAGTCATTCTTTGAGTCTAAATTATGTTTTTTTCTAACTCATTTTTATATACTGAATGTCTTGACTACATGATGTACCCTTTGGGTCACTTCAATAGTCCTTTCATTATAAGGAAAGCTTACAGTTGTATTATTCAACTAAGTTGTGACTCTGTATTTTTTTATTTGGTTATTCACAGAGCACAAAAATTGGCATGTACCTCATTAGAAAGGAGAAAAAGTCCACAAAATGCTGATACAATATTATGATACGATCATCTAACTGTAAGGAAATTAAATCTGTAATAATATTAGTTTTGAATTTAAATCGTTCTGTAGTTTATGAATGCCTATTATCGACTTAATCCCATACAATCTCATGTACATTTCAGAAAGCTAATATAAAGCTGTGAAAAGACAAACACATACAAATATTTCAACCCTTACATAATTTGCAAGGCAGGGTTTATCTAGTTATATCTAATAGAAAATGTTTCAAATTATATTTATTGTGATAAATATGAACACAAAATAATATTCATAAGTGCTTTTTAGTAATGATATTATAAAGTATTTTATAATATTATAGCATTATTTATAATATGTTTGCTTTGTGAGTCAGTCAAATAATTATATTTTGATATAATATCAGAGCCAGCTATATTTAATATCAGCTTTTAAATACATTTAATAAATAAAAAGCCACCAAAACCTAAAAATTATAATAATATATTATAGTCTATGGAATTCTTATAGACCAACACAATGGTTAAACCAAAATGATAGCCATTTCTATAGTGTGTGTATATATATATATATATTTTGATATATTTCCCTGTATCAGAAAAATTGCATTTAGTATAAAACTGACAATTAGTTTGTGAAAATCTTGGGTATACAACTATAGGAAGAAAAATTTTATTTTCTTATTATTTTTTATTAAATACTTTTGAATTTTATTGTTGTTCAAGTATAGATTTCTGCCTTTCCCCCCTACCCCTCCCCACCACCCCCTCCATCCTTACCTTCCTCCCCTGTTCCCACCCCCCCTTGGTTTTGTCCATGTGTCCTTTACAGTTGTTCCTGTAAACCCTTCCTCCTCCCCCACCATTATTTCCTCCCCTCTCTCCTCTGGTTACTGTCAGTTTGTTCTTAATTTCAATGTTTTTTGATATATTTTGCTTGCTTGTTTGTTTTGTTGATTAGGTTCCAGTTAAGGTGAGATCATATGGTATTTGTCTTTCACTGCCTGGCTTATTTCACTTAGCAAAAATTTTAAATTAAACCATAGGGGAAAAAAGTTAAAAATTTAAACCCCAAGACTCACTGTATAGACATTTTCTCACACTCTCCCTCCTCCTCCTTTTCTTTCTAACCTTTTCTTTCTCTCTCTCTCCCTGTCTTTTCTGACAACTTTTTTCTTTCTTTATGTAACAAAATTGTTAATTTTCTCTGGTTTCCATTCAACTAATATTGAGGAGGGAAAAGTAAGATAACTATGAATCTTTCTATTTAAAATTCTGTGTCTTTAGGGTTCAATCAGGCTTGGCTTTTCTCCTTGCCTAATTTTTTCCCTCTCTTCTAGATTAATGTAGGGGGAGCTGTGTCATATCCTGTGTCACATATGACACATCTGCTTTCATTTCCATTTTCATGTCCATGCACTGAAAATGTGGTGACCACTCAGAACTTTCTGAGTTGTTCCCTGCCATGGCCTCTGGCCATAACAGTCTATTATGTTATACCAGATCTCTTCAAGTTCATGAACTCCATGAATAATATCTTCAACTCAAAGGCATATGTAGGAAAACCTTGGTCTTGGTCAATTTAGCACTGGGTGGGGGTGGGGCCCTTTTTATTTCTCTCACTGCCTGAAGATGCCATGCCATTGAGCTTATTTGAGGACCAATGTCCAACATTCAAACCAGGAACTCTACATGGTAACCTCCTACTGGAGTTCCAAAGAGGAAGTGGGACAAACACCTCTCTCTTTTCAGATGCTCTTCTGAGTTCCTATTAGAGTGCTCCTGTCTCTGAGCCACCTCACGGCTTCTGAGGGGCTCAGGTCTTATCTGTCTCTAGCTGTGCATCTTGTGAACCTCTCTAGGACCCTGGTGTAGCATAGGAGTGGTTTACCGTTGTTGTTGTTTGTTGGTTGGCTGTTGCTATTGTCATCTGTGGGAAACTGGAATACATTGTCTCCTAGTCCCTACCAGATGCTATGGTAATTTTGATAACCTCAATGCTCTGGACTTCCAATGTGGATGATATGAAATCTACAAATGTATTCTTCATTTAAGAGATGTTCTCAAAAATTAAAATATTGGTTTCAGAACTGTGTTCCCAGAATTGGAAACCAACAATATATTCTATCCTGTCTGCCCCTGATTTGACCTTGTTGAACCTAGCTGTCTTCTCCAGGCAGGACTAATTGCCACTTTTATTTCAGGAAGAACAGCCAGGCCAGGAAACTATATTAGAAAATACACATAATTCAATTACATTAAAAAATATGGTTATTATGTTTGTGTTCATCTTAAGCATGGAATACTGTATATCCTGTGTAGGAAAGAATGCTAATGAAATCACATAGTTAGTCTCTTGGACACAGAACTACCTTGTAGTATTTTTTCTTTTATTTGCCATAACCCATCTTCTATGGAATTTATTCAATTAAAATAATTACCGGGGGGAAATGCATACACTTCATTTTACCTACATATTAAAATATGATACATTGGTTCTTGATTAAAATTAATTATCAATTCCTATTTCAAATTTTGCTAATAAATTTTCCAAGACACAATTTGAAAGGAATTGCTCCCTAATCAAACAAAAAATATTTGTCTTTGATTTGATCAAAGAAAATTACCCTTAAGCCACTTAAGTAGTTGCAACTTTTTTCTGGCCAGTTATTTCAAACAAGCTTTTCTAGATAGTTATTTGGGAGAATTCTGAAAAATATAACCTGCTGTGTACTGCTACTTTAGTTCCAAATGTGAAAAATGAACTTTCTCTGACCATACATTGCAGCTTTTATTGTGCAGTTAGATTGCTTATGCTGGTAGATAGCATCCTTTCTCCTTTCAATCCTAAACTTAAAGACTTTATAAATATTTAACACAATCAAATTATAGCTAGGATGGCAGGGGGTGATTCTAGTAGTAGGGGTTAGCTTTCAAATTTTGAAAGCCAGCTACAGGCTCTATGTGCAGTAAAAATGGGAAAGGAAATAAAGAACATAAGGTGAAGGCATCTCCTTTGGCACTCAGTGGTTCCTCAAACTTACCATGAAAGCACGATATTTCTCAAATTATATTTCTGCCTGTGTCTTGTATGCTTTCTACTGAGATGACTTAGAATGCTTTGATTCCAACAGCATCTCCAATTTATCTTCAGGGACACCTGAATTATTTAAGGCGTTCGTTTAAAGTAACAGCAATCATGTAAAACAACAATAATGTAAAACCCCAGGCTTTCTCAATGGCCTAGAGAGAAAATATAAAGGCATTTGAATCATGAAAGCATTTTAACAAACATTGTTGTTGTTTAACTTTATTATTTAAACTTCACATTTTCTTAGCCTTTTACTATTAGACATATACCAATAGAGAAAAATATAGATAAACTTTATCATTTGCTTTGAAAAGTTGTGGAATTAATGGTGCCTATTAGAAGACAAAATATTGTTTGGTAAACTTTAACTTCTAAGAGAATGTGGTTGCAAGACTGTATTAATGATTACATGATGGTCATATTCATTTTTGCCAAGAAAATAAAAACAAAATCCTTTTTATGGAATAATAGGCATAATGTAATCTATTTAATTTAAAATTAAAAATAATTAGCATGTAAGCAGATTTTATTAAAGGAAAGTTCTGACTATTTTTTTTAAATATACGGTTGAACCTTTACTTTCAGAAATGATAATAATCTCTAGAATGGTGTTAATGCCCTAGACCTGTGATTTTCAAACTTTCCAGAAATTTTTTATACTCTTAAAAATAAATGAACCCCACAGAGAATTTAATGTGGCTCCCACCTAACTATATGTACTATATTAGAAAATAAAACTGAAAATTTTTGACCTTTAATACTTTATTTAAAATAAGAATATTAAGCCAATTTTATGTTAACATTAATTATATATGTTTTATGAACTTTGCAAATCTCTTTAATGTCTGTGTTAATAGTAAACAGCAGTATTTGCCTACCTGCTTCTGAATTCAGTGTGTTGTGTACATCATGTAGTTTCTGGAAAACTGCACTGGACACATGAATGGATTGGTGTGAAATCAAAAATAGTACAATGTGTGACTTATATGCCCTTTTCAAAACAGATACTCTCAACCTTTGTATTTTTTCAATATCTAACATACACATGCATTTAAGTAATAATGCAAGCAATTTGAGATTTCTGCAGCACAGAATATTTAAATTGAATCAATTTATCCTAAAGATGACAGTGGTGCCAAGAATTTCCCGAAATTTGAGATAGTAGAGCCATTTCTTTTTCCAATATAATAAACTATCCATGAACAAGTACATATGTGCACACTAATACATAAATACATGTCTCAGACCAACTCGGATAAAGCAAAGAGCTGTCCGATTAGAATACCTGCTGCACCTTCTCTTCTCCCAGGTTGTGCCCGTGATTGCCTGCCTGGGAACTCCAATTCACTCCCTTTGCTTAATGTCGCCTCCTCCAGGTGAGTGACAGCTGATTGGTTCACTTATCCAAACCTCTGCAGCACTGACCACAGTTCTGTACCCACTTCTCTTTCTCTCTCCACTGTCTATCAAAGGCAGGTATTACTGGTTTAATTATTTGTTTTTGTTTCTCATTTATCAAGTCTGGTTGATTTCTGTACTAGACTCATTTAAAGAATTGGATTTTGTCCATTTTCTTTATGCTCTCTTTTGGTCCCATTATCAACTCTCTAGCTTTCCATAAAAATAAAATATAATACATTTTCTTTCTGGGCACACCTATTATTGACCTATCGTTAAACCTTACCCCAAAGTGAGGGAATTAAATAAAGGCTGTAGAAGCTTAACCTGGACAAAATGAAATGGTTCTAACTAGTGATTAATGTTAAGAAGCAAATTACCTTATATACATGCTAGTTAACAAATACATGCTTATGACAAAGAATGCCTGGTGTAGAAACTGTCCAGGTGTGACTTTCAGGATGTGGGCTGGAGGTACACTAGACAATGATTCAGATATAACTGATTTCAGGTTAGTAAAATATAAATGATATATTGTTTTGCTTAGTGTCACTCATTTATGTCTGCTAGGCTGTATACTTTGTGGTCATAGTACTAAAGGGAAACTATAGACATTTCCAAACTGACAATTAATTATTAAGTTCATTTAGAATGTTTTTGAAAAATCCAACTACAGTATAATTTTAATAACTGAAAACTGGTGATATTTTAAAATATTTATATTTATGTGTAATATTACAAAAATGATTTGCTAGCACAAATTATATTATATTTCTACCTGTTTTAAGGTGCTCGCTCACCTTTGCATAGTCATTGATAAAACAACTGTAAGACTTTGCTCTAAAAATATACTCGTTGAGTTTTGATACAGTTTTTGTTTCAATCTAAGCATTTTGAAGTAAGGACAAAAAGGATCTTTAACAATTAACTGGATATAGAGAAGTGTATCCATTGCTTTCTCGTGTTTTTTTTCACTTGACAGTGTTTGAATATGCAAATGTGTGTGTATGCATGAGAAAGGGACCACCATAAAATTAACCTATATATTAATATATCAGAAAACCAAGCTCTAATCCTCCAGAATGTCACATGAATCAAGGAAATGCTTTTGTGTGCTCAATGAAATAATGCAGACAGTTGGGCCTTAGTTAGTAACTAGTGCTATAACCATTTTATTACTACCTTTTGGTAATCAGAGTATCTAACCTCCCATACAGTATAATCCAATGAGACATGGTCATTAGAAGTATTATTAATTAAATAATGTAGGGCTTACTCCCTTGATTTTGAAAGAAAATTGCAATATTCTCCATATCAAGGTAACTTGACTTGATGGCTTTTCTAAAATTGTCTGACATTCTAGAATACTCTCAACTATGTTAAATAGAGTCTTGAATACTTATGAAATACATTATAGAATAACTTAAAAGTAAAGCATTTAAAAGTCATATAGTATAAAATCTACTTAATATCCCATTAACTTTCATGATTCTTAATCAGTTTGTGGTCCTTAAGGATGTTTAAAATTGTTTTAAAAATATTATACAGCAATATTGACCTTTTTTGGTAAAAAGTTCTTTGAATAGATTTGTGTAGATTTGTGAAACAATTATGACCATTTCACTAGCTCCTTTGCAGTCAGATCCTACCCTGGCAAACATTTCAACACCATAGATTTATTTGTTCTTTTTTAGAAGGTCACAGAGGTGGGATCATATACTCTAACCTTTTGGCCAGCTTCTTTTACTGAGCTAATGACTTTGAAATGCACCAAGTTGCTGCATTCATCAAAAGTCCATTCTTTTGTATCGTGAAGTAGTACTCCATGGTCTGATATGGCAGTTTTTCTTCACTAACTAGTCAAAGTACATTTGGGTTGTTTCCAATTTCTGATGATTATGAATAAAGCTGCAATATATAGATAGATAAATAGATAGATATAGATATAGATATAGATATAGATGTGGATATGGATATAGAGATAGAGATAGAGATAGAGATAGAGATAGAGATAGAGATAGATAGAGATAGAGATAGAGATAGATTTGTGTGAACATAAATTTTATTTCTCCAGGACTGGGATTTTTGTTTTACCTTTTTGATTATGTTCTAGCTATTTGATTCTGATATGTGTAGTGTTGAGAAGTTTCAGCTATTATCTCTTCAAATATTATTCCACACCCTGTTGCCTCTCCTGGAGCTTTGATTACATAACTGTTATAACTTTGTTATTGTTCCACAGGTCCTTAAAGATTTGTTCTTATTTACTTTTTTGGTTTTTGTTCAGACTGGATGATTTCTACTGATTATCTTCAAATTTACTGACATTTTCCTCTGTCATCTACATTCTACTACTAAGCCATCCAGTGAGGACTATATTTTTGTTATTGCCTTTTTTTACTTCAAAATTTCCATTGGTTACTCTTTATGTCTTCTATTATTTTGCATAACCCTTTTATTATTCTATCTGTTTCAAAGTTTCAATGATTTATTTTGTATGATAGCAGTTTAAAAATTTTTTTCAGATAATTCCATCATCTGTGTTACCTTGGGGTTAACATTTGTTGATTGTCATTTCCACATGAGACAAGATTTTTCTGGTTTTCATTATGCCAAATCATTTAGGATTGTATCCTGAACATTTTGAATATTATATTGTGATATCTAAATCCTATCAATAAAAGTTGACATAGCCCTGGCTGGCATAGCTCAGTGGTTTGAGCGCAGGCTGCAAACCAAAGGGTCGCATGTTTGATTTCCAGTCAGGGCACATGCCTGGGTTGTGGGCCAGGTCCCCAATGGGGGCCACACGAGAGGCAACCACACATTGATGTTTCTCTCTCTCTCTTTCTCCCTCCCTTCCCCTGTCTAAAAGTAAATAAATAAAATCTTTAAAAAATTGATATATTTGTTTTAGCATACAACTGATTAGGCCACAAGAGCTAACCTGCTTTACCTTCTGGGGACTGTGGTCCCAGTGTGAGTTGAGCATCAAAGCCTTCACAGTGTTATTTGGATCTGTTTAACATGTCTACCAGCCAGCGGCTAGTCTGGGACCTGGGCAGTGGTCTACCTGTTAGATTAATTCTCCACGTCTTTGATATACTAATCAGGATTCGATACACACATGCAGATGAACCCCCAAATTGTATAAATTCTTTGTAAGGTTGCTTACCTGAGCTCTTCCCTCTCTGAGTTCTCCCTCACACTTTCTGTTGTTACTCAGGGACTTCTTTTCTGTCTTTAGCCAGAAAGCTAGAATTCAGTTACCCCATTTTGTTAATCATTTCTGTGACTATGCCCTCTACTGGAACAAGCAGAAAAAGGATAGAAGGAGATGTGGAAGCAATGGCCTTTTATGATTCAGAGTGAAAAAGTCTCACTGTCATATTTTGGTTCCTGTGGCTCATTCCATGAGTTGCTTGGAAACTAGGATGCAATTAAAAACAAAAAACAAAAAACAGACATGGGTTTCTCCACTTCCTGAGCATTAGAAAGTCCCATTCTGCTTCTCAAGCTAGGAGGAGAAGGCTGAAGGCTGCTCCTGTGCTGCCTTCAGGCAAAGATGCCAGAAAGGAAACAAATGGTAAGGTGCTGCCAGTTTGCTGTTACGTTGCATTTAGTCCGCTTCTCCAATTTACCTGCTACTACATGTTTACTTTCTAGAGTCCTCCAGCAGCGGCCCCACGAATTCTGTACATGTTTCACAGCTGACTGCAGTAGGACAGACACACTGGCACATGCCTACTGTGTCTTACTCAGAACTGGAACTATTGCTTTCTCAAATGCACGATTTCTTATAATAGGATTTAGATACATAGCTGTTAACAAATGTGTATGTTCAGAACATGGTTTGTCAGACAGTAATAAAAGTATAACACTTTGGCAGTGACTGTCACAGTTTTGCTTCATGGTAATAGTGGTGTTAAACAAAGTAAGTTTTAATATCTAAGAGTGTTTTGGATTTTCATGTATTAAAAATACAGGTACACACACACACACACACACACACACACACACCCTTTACAGTGACAAAGGAAATTCTGCTGTATCTCACATGCTGCATTGTTGAATATGACTTATGCCTTTACATGAAAAAGTAAAGCAGTGAAATATATAGATATTTCTTAAAGTCACAACCATTAACAATTCTGTATGTAATAATACTTTGTTATTTATGCATGTGAACAGAGAATGTTTAGAAAATACTTCCCATTTTTGAAGGGTGAAACAAAGCAATAAAATACTGATACAATACTGTTTTGATATGGTTTCAGATATAACAGAACCAATTACCTGCCTTTAATTTTTGAAGGGTTAATGAATATAATTTAACAGCCAACAGTAATTTATGCCCTGCTGTCAGATTTTAGTCATTTATTTCTATCAAACTATTGCCTATACTCACTATTTATAGAGAACATAAAGGCAATCTATTAGATGTCTTATGCTAAATAGATAATATTCTATTACAATTAAATAATAAAATATGTTCTTAAAAAGTATTTCTATTGACTTAACCCTAAATCACTTTTTTAAAAAATATGCTCCCTTTCCTTTATATTTTAGGATGTATTATCAACATAAATTATAGGTGCATCAAAACAATAATGTCTAAAATAATGTAGTCTTCCCTAAAAAATACATAGATGTTAAACTGATTTTTAAAATTAATGGCATAGGTATCTTTTTGAACAGATGTCTATAAATGTTATAAATGATGGAAAAGGCACCTTGCCTCTCACATCAGTTAGGGATTACTAAAGTGAACTTAATAAAACTATTATGAAGAGATAACAGAAAATAAAGTAAATTAATTGTAATTCTTCTTATTTCTATCTAGAATACCACAGCAAACTTCATACAAGGTAATGCAGTTTTAAATCTTTCCACAAAAATCTTAATGTTTTTTAAGATACCAGATTCTTTCCAGATGTATCACTCTTGGCACATATCTTATACCTGAATTCTTTCAAAAGATTACTCAGAAATGCAAATTGCATGTTCTTTTGTGGACTCAAAACTCAGTTAACCTTACTCTTTCATTCTGAACTTTCTGGGGCTGTGCAATTTTTCAATGTTTTTATGATTTCACATAGCCCAGGACTTTAGGACAAGCAACAGAAAACGTTCCAGGCACGTTAAATACAAGATATTTAATGTAGGGGAATAAGTGCCTAGGAAATAGTCGGCAATGCTGGCAGAGTGAAAGTCAAGTGAAGGTTGCGAGTGTGGCCGACGAAAAGGACACACAGAAACACTGTTATCCAGAGGGAGGGGGTTGCCTCTGTGGCTGGGTCACAGCCCCTGTGGGCGTCCGGCTGAGGATGAAAGACACAGCGATATTGATCCTAGCAGCAGCAACCGCTTCTCAACAGTTTCATGACATTACTTGATAGCCCAAAAGCGCCGCAGGAAAAGTGTGGTTTAAAGCTCCAGAGTTCATCCATGGAGCCTCACAGACATTCTGGAGCCCCAGCTGCAAAGGAATCTAAAACATGCAATTCCGAGTTTCCATTTTCAGTCCAACTCAAAGGAATCTGAATTACCAAAAAAGATATGTAAATAATATTTTATTTTAACTATTTTTCTAGTCTTATTGAGATAGAATTGACATACAGTATTGCGTAAGTGTAAGTTGTCCAATGTATTGACTTGATACACTTACATAGTGTGAAATAACCAGCTAGCACCTCCATCGCCTTACATAATTACCTTGTGCGTGTGTGTGTGTGTGTGTGCTGAGAACATTTAAAATCTACTCCCTTAGCAACATTTTAAAAAAATTAATCTTTTTTTAGAGAGAGGGAAGGGAGGGAGAAAGAGAAGGAGAGAAACATCCATGTGACAGAAAAACATCAATCAGTCGCCTCCTGCACACGCTCTGACTGGGGTTGGAACCAGCAACGTAGGCCAGTGTTCTGACTAGGGATTGAACTGGTGACCTTTCCCTTTGCGAGACAATGCTCAACCAACTGAGTCCTACCGGTCAGGGCTCCCCTTAGCAACTTTTAAATATATAATGCAATATTATTAACCATAGTCACTATGCTGTGCCTTAAATCACCAAAATTTATTCATCTTATAACAAAGTTTGCAACCTTTGACCAACATGTCCTCATTTTTATTATTCCCAAATAGCAAATTATTTTAATGGAATACAGTGGTACCTTAGTACTCATCGTTAATTTGTTCTGGAACTCATGACTAGCGCTGAAAACCCACGAGTACGAACTGCCGAACAATGAAGCATTTTCTCTCGCAGGGAGATACTGTGACTCATACAAGTTCCAGCAAGTGTGATGAGTCCCGAACAAGTGCCAAGTGCTGAAACATTTCTTTTTCTCATCCGAATGTGACAAGCACAGGGTTTGACGAGTTCTGAAGCTGACAAGTGCGGAGGTATGACTGTAGCTTATTTATGTGTTACTTTAGAACGATCGATCATAACAGCATATGTGCCGTAAAGCCTCTGTAGCTGCAAAACTGCAGTTTTCCTAACATGGGCAAGTTTAATTGTGCTTTGAACGTGGCACTTATTTTAAACACACCTATTCTCTGTATATCACTTTCTTCCTGTTTATTATATTCAGTTGCCTTGTACATGAACAGAATATTATTTAGTATGCTATTGTGAACTATATTTCAATTTTCTTCTATTTTCAGTCTTCTGCTAGTGGATTTTGGGGACAGTGTCACTATGTAGTTCACACACTTACTGCTGTTTGACAAGCACCTGAGAATGGTTACCATAATGATCACAAATATATGAACATGAACACTGCTGACTTTCACCCAACATATTCTGTACAGATCTGTCATTCTTGGTCTATGTGTATGTACAGTAAATAAGTTCACAGAAGTGGCTGCCAACAAAACAAATAGTTATGATAAGAATGATGCCATAGTAAATTAGACAGTGTGGTATAGGCACCAGTATACACAGTAAGAGAAAAATAACAGTGTCCAGAAACAGGCCTACACAGATACGCTTTCCTGGTATATGAGCAAGGAGTCAGTGCAATAAAAGGTACTTGTATTTACCGGACTTATGGGAAAATGACTACTTAGCCATACCTCATGCAAAATGCGAAGATAAATACCAGATCTATCATAAATAATAAATAAATATAAACATTAAAACTAAAAATAATTAAGGAAAGCAAAGACATATTTTTTTTGGAAAAGCAATCATTTCTTAAAAAGTTACAGAAATCATTAACCATAAAGAAAAGCAAAAGTTAAATTACACTCTATAAATAAAAAATTATTTGTATCATTAAAAGATATCATGAAGAGCATGAAAAGGCAGGCCTCAGAGTGAGATAAAATATTATCAATCCATATGTACAATAATACTTGTATCCAAAATATATAAATAATGCCAAAAATCAATAAGAAAAGGGCATACTAGTTATCATTAAGAGAAGGAAAAAGGCAAGTGTCAGAATGGAATAAAATATTATCAATGCATATGTACAACACTTGTACCCAAAATATATAAATAATGCCAAAAACCAATAAGAAAAGGGCATTCTAGTAAATAGAAAATTGATAATATATTTCCCATAAATAATATTTGGATGGCAGATGAATATGTGAAAAGTTACTTTGTTAGTCTTCAAGGAAATGTAAATTGATCCCACTAAGCAACTATTGGACTAGAGGGAAAAAATATTAAATGTTGGCAATGATAACAACCAATGAGTCCTCTCATTCATTTCTAGTATTGCTGTAATTTGATATCACCTTTGGGGAAGATTTGATGGATAGTCTTACACTGAGCTCATGTCTGTGCTGTGACCCAAGAATCCTATTCCACTGCATATTTTCAAAAGAAATGTATACACAGCTTAATCAAAGAAACATGGACAAGACCATTCCAGGGGTATTATTCTCAATAACTCTGAACTGAAGATTACTAAAATGCCCGTCAACTACAAAATAAATACATAAAAATAAAAAGTATTATATATATATATATACACATATTGGAATAATACAAAAAGATGATAATGAAAGACTGTAACTAAATGATTCAATGCCCACAATGTTATTGGTAATATTTTATTTTTATATATTTTATTAACACTCAAAGCCAAAATGAAGTGTTGGAAATCAGGCTAAGGATTACATCTGAGTGTGGCAGGCTAGTGCAGGAAGAAGTGCCAGAAGGACCCTGGGGTTTTGCTAAATGCTGTTCCTTAATCCCAATGTTGTTACAAGAGTTTGTTCAACTTATAAGGGCAAGGGTTGTCAAGGAAGATACATAAGGGACAATGGACAAAGCCAAAGAGGGGTAGGACTGAGGGTGGGAGGTGAGGGTAGGTGGAGTGGGTGGGACATGGAGAAGTGGTGGCAGGAAAATGGAGAAAACTGTACTTGAACAACAATTAAAATTTTGAAAACAACACATTAAAAAAAGAAAATATATCAAGCTAAACACTTATAATTTGCTTGATTTTCTGCATTCATATATCAATAAACATTTTAAAGAGAAATGTAAATTTAAATGACTTTTAGTGGAAAATCACTGTCATTTCTAGTTAATGGCAGCATTTTTTCCTCCTTATTTCTAATTTCTGTCTGCTTTGCAGCTCTATAGCACGGGCCCGACCCTGATGCCATTGAATGTTTAGCCTGTACTAGAATATAGGATGTGTATAAACTGCTTAGATCACTCAAAATAATTTCCAAGGAATTAAATTGTTCAAGTTTTCAGAGTAGGAGTTGGCAGGGTGGAGTAGTTTTCTCATCTACTTTTCCTGTGATTGTCAAAATAATTATATGGCATTTGTTTCCCTCAAACAATTGCTTTTGTAAAACTATAGAATTAGAAAGCATAGTATTAATGGGTCGTTATAGAGCACAATAGATTTTTGAATCACTGAAAATGAACTACTTTTTACTTAACATGTTTATTAGATATTGGGTGTGTATGTGATATGTTCTGAGTGCTGTTTTTTAATCCAACAATGACAAAAACTGAGTGCTGACATATACTTTTATGTAACTTTTTTTAATCCTCACCCAAGGTTACATTTATTGATTGAGAGAGAGAGAGACATCAATAAGTTGCTTTTTGCACGTGCTCCAACTGGGTATCAAACCCACAACCTAAGTACATGCCCTGACTGGAGATCGAACCCACAACCTCTTCGTGTATGGGAAAATTGCTCCAACCAACTGAGCCACCTGGCCGAAGCTTATGTAATGTTCTTTACTAACACTTTTCTAAGGACTGCCCACTGATTTTTTTCTTTTTAAGATCTCCATGGTTTAAATGAGTAACTTCAAGTAAATAGAGAAACATGTCTTTATGCTATCTTTTAAAAAGTAATTGCTTCTTTTATTATATGCTGAATATCTGTGGTTTTATAGGAGAAGGGCCAATATTTTATTTCTCTATAAGCTAGTAAATACAGCAGATATTCTTCACATTCTTTAGGTTGCCTTTAAATCATATGACCCCTAATGTCAGTCGATATGTAAGTGAATGAAAAAGGTTGGCATCCAATTAACACGAGCTTTTACAGGTTTAATGAGCAATGATAAATTTAAATCCCTTCTTTGGCACTTTTAAAGAAAGTGTAATAACAAGTGGAATAAACTAGAGGGAATGCTTCTCCAATGATTCCTAATAAATTCTTTCTAAATTGTTTGTTTTCAGACAGGAAGAATTTGCTTTGCAATGAAAGCCATAGGTTATTTAAACATGTCTGTCTGCTGTAAAGATAGTAATAAAATACAAATCCTTACACTATATAAAAAAAATCACAGGGTCTAAGTCAGGGCTTGATAATTTTTTATAAATTTTATTTCTAGGCATTCAATTTGCAGCTGTTTCTTGATTCCCCTTTATTATTTTACTGCCAGTATACAGAATGTTCCCTGTTGTCAAGGTAACATTAAAGGTTTTAATAAAATGTACCATTAAAGTTTTAATTAGCAAGTAAAACTTTTGCAATACAAATGCACTGTCTCAAATTATATCCCTGTTAAAAATATGTTTGAAAATGATAACAGAAAGGATTTTTGCTGGTATGGGCTGATATAAATTATTGAAAGTAATTCCATATTGCAATAATTAATTTAGCTTTAATGTGTATAAAATAACCTTTTGAAATGGCAATGGCAAATTATGCTCATTCCATAGACACATGACTCTGAAAATCATCTAGTGCAAGACTGGAGTTTACCTAATTGACTTATTACTTGATATGATTGTGGTCATTTTCTCAGAGACATGCTTCTCTAAGAATTGAGTTTGCATTATTTTTATTATTTCTTCCATTTTTAAAAACACATCTTGCATATATATTGCTGGAAATAATGGATCATTTCCTGAGAGTTGCTTTCCAAGCATACTTTCTACACTTCCTTTAAGGTGACATTCTAACTTATTTTTAAAATTGCAAAGAACAAAAAATAACAGTTACCCATGTAAACCTAGTTTATGTTTGTTTAACCTCATAAAAATTGATTTTAATAAATATAGAGCTTTGTGCTTTTTCACCCAAAGAGGTCTCATTGAACTGTACCAGTGTTTCACTTACAGGCACTTTGCAACAATCATATCTAAATTTAGTGCAAATGATGTCTTGTTCATCATCACCCATGTCATTGCCATTGCATGAGGTAGATGCCCATTCAATGTTTTAATACATGAAAAAATAAACTTTCACTGCTCTCCCACAAATAGTTCAAAGTAATAGCATGTGGATTATAGCTCTGAATGAGAATAAAACAACAAAGTTTATAGAATAAAATATAGAATACTACCTCTATAAACTTGGAGCAGGAAAAATTTCTAAAAAGTAACCAAAAACAGTAGAAATAAAAGAATATCATTAATTAATTGGTGTCATTAAATTCAAGAGCTTCTGTTCTTTAAAAGACACATGAAGTCAATAGGTAAAACATGCTAAAAAAGAAGTCTTTCTAGACAGAGGGATAATAGCAACAGTGATGGAGATAGCATTCCAGAGAGATTGAGATAAGAAGGGGTCATAGTGCCTGTGCAGAATACATGCAGACCGCGTGTGACAGACACACAGTCCAATTTAAAATGGACAGAATACAAAACAAGAAAAACTCAGCCCTGACAGACAGCTGTCAGTTGATGTGCATCTCAGTACCCTCAGTGAGGCTCTGGGGTTCTCCTGCTGAACATTAACAATTTCGGGTAACACCAATGCCAGACAGTGCTGCTCTGTAACAGCACTGGAGTGAGACAAGAGGACTAGTTCCTTCCAACAGGAACAATAAAACAGTGCAAACCACGGCAATGAACGAGGGCTGTCTTCTCTGTGTTACCATGAGTAGTACCCACTGGTATTTTACCAATTAGAGGTTTAGCTGCATTTCATTCTTCCCGGCTACTGGATTTGGTCCAGGACACCAAATCACTAAATTGTCCCTGCTTTATAACACCTAATCCAGAGCAAACTCTATTTGCTTGAACATAAACCAAACTCAACTTTCAATCCTATAATGAACCTCTGCTAACATGCTTTTATTAAGAAGCCTCATGGTTTTTTGTAGTATATGGTCTTCCTTATTGATGCAAGCAAAAATAACCAAATCAATGTGCTAAATATCATTGTTACAGAAAGTTAAAATACAACTTGAATAAGAATACCTAAAATTTACATGTCCAATAAGGCAATTTTATTTTTTTAAAAAAGTCTGACAATATTAAATGTTGAAGAGGATGTGGCATAACAGGAAACCTTCCACATTACTGGCATAAGTGATATATGGTTTGTTTTATTTCAAGAAGTTTTTAAAAGTAATAACATACAATGCACCACACACATATCAAGTATACAACCGGGTGTTTTGGCACAGACACACAGGTGTGAAACCATCACCAAATTCAAGATACTGAACACATCCATGGCCCCGAAGTTGGCTCACGCTTGTTTTTCGTCTCTCTCTTTCCTGCCCTGCTCCTCAGACCCCAACCACCATTATTATTCTCTTAATACTATGCCTTCCTGTGAAGTTCCTAATGTTTTATAAAAGTGAAGTCATGTATGTTTTTAATCCAGTTCACATTAGCATAATTATTTTGAGTTTTCATCAATATTGTTAGATGTATTAATAGTTCAGCTCTATTTATTGCTGCATGGTATTCCATAGTATGAGCACACTACAGTTTATTTTTAAACATTCCCCTTCTTATTGGCATTTGGTTTCCAAGTTTGACTGTTACAAATGAAGCTGTTATGAACATCCATGTTGAAGTCTTTGCGTGAACATCTGTTAGTATTTATCTACCTAAGTATAGAATGGTTCAATTATATAGTAGTTGTATATTAAACTTTTTAAAGAAACTCCCAACCCATGTGTCCAAGTCCTAGTTGCTCCACATCCATGCAAATATTTGGTATGGTCATTAAATTTCATTTATTCTAAAGGTGTGTAGTGGTATCACTGTGTATTTAATTTACATTTCCATAATGACTATAGATGTTGAGGGTATTTCTACGTGCTTACTTGCCATCCACATATCTTCTTTGTTCAAAACTTGACACAGCTTAAAAACCCATCAATGAGAGAATGAAAAATAATTAGCTGCACATTCATTCAATAAATGTAATCATCATGCTTTATCTGACATCAAACTTCCCAAAATATGTAGACATTTTTAATTCATTTTTCTTTTTCTCCCCACTGTACATTAATTTCCCAGGAACTATTTCTCTTATAAGTAGAAGTTAATACACTTTAACTACATCCCCTCATTTCACCATCCTTCCCCACACCCCCTGACTCTGGCAGCCACCAATATGTTCTCTGTATCTAAGAGTTCGGTTTTTTGTAAGATTCTACATATAAGTGAGATTATATAGTATTTGTATTTCTCTTATTGACTTATTTCATTTCACATAATGCCCTCAAGTTTCATACTTGTTGTCACAAATGCATGATTTTCTTTTATGTTATGGCTTAATAATATCCCATTTTGTAATTATACAAGGTCTGTCCAGAGGGTATCCAACCATGTAATATGAAAAATAGAGACATTTATTGAAAAAGATACAAGACACAAGAAACATTGTACATAGGACAATGACACCTCAGTTCCCTTCAAAGTAGGCATCTTTGGACCTCACACAGTTCCTATCACCATCAGATGACCCATTGTATTTTCCTGAATCTCATCAATGATCTGAAATCTCTTTCCTTTCAAAGGTGATTTTAGTTTTGGGGAAAGTCAGAAGTCACAGGGTACCAAATCTGGGCTGTAGGGGGACTGAGTCACCCGGGTGATTTGATGTTTCACCAAAAAACTTTGCAGGAGACATAATGCATGAGTGGGCACATTATTGTGATGAAGCTGCCAATCACCAGTTGTCCATAGCTGTGGCCTTCTAAATCATCCGCAGTTTCTGCAGAGGAATGTTTAAGCTTAACACTAAATTTGATGCAGATTCATTGCTCTATTTGCTCAGTCATTTTGAATGGGATGGCCACACAGTACACTGATGTGGACCCCAGCTCATGGGGCCCGAGACATTGTGGATGGGGGGAGAGACATTCACACGGATTACTGAGTCTTGTGGAGGAAAAGGGCAAGCAGCTTCACTTTCAAGGGGAGCAAAAAGTCGCGGCCTCCACCATGACAGGCGTTATTTCTTTTTTTCTGCACATTACATGATGGTCCTCATTTACTATGCCCTAGTTGGCTTTTGGTGGTTATCTTTTACATAAAACAAAGGAGCCAATGCCGCTAATCACATCACAGAAGAAGGCTATTTGCAAATGAAAAAGGAAAAGTAGTTGAACAGGTTACACTTGTCCTCGGAAGGTTTAGCATGGATTTTAGGAAGTTACAGTAAGCACTAGCTGTCTCAATTCAGGGTGAGGGAGTTTTAGCAAAAAGCAAATCCCAAAGTGGCCCAGGCACATTGCAGGCCTGATTCCCCATGGGAGAACCTATCCACAGGCATGGGTCCTGTGCATCTCCGAGTGGGAGCTGGGCCCACACCATGCAGAGCGGTTTCCTATATCTCCCCCCTTGTTTTTAGTTAGGACCGCTATAGATGCCACAAAGCTTGCTACTTGCTGGTCTCTCACAGGACCCTGAGAAAATAATTCACAAATACATCAAAGTACACAGAGCATTATTATAATCAGTAAGCAACCAGTGGTTCCAAAGACCCACATTCTCAGATTAAGCCCATCAATCATTGTCAGGCAGACAACATTCAAAGAACTCTGAGGGTCTATTTTGAGTCAGGGTCAGATAGCTAAAGGGCCATGAAACTTTGGGGAAACAAACTCATTTAAGGCTTGGACCCTTATCATTTAAATTGAGGGTATTAGCAAAGCAGGTTTCACAGGATTTTATGTATTCTCTCTTAGGCCTGATTGCCCCGGGGAACCTGCCCTTTCCAGCACAGGGCTGCACTCACCATTGCACTCACCACCGGCATTGTTTCAGGCTTAGGTCAAGCAGGGAAAGTACGGCAGCCAAGAGATTAGGAGACCTCTAGCAGACAGAATGGGAATTCAGGCTATGTCAAAGCTGAGGGGCAGGGATCCATCCTCTCTTTTTCTACAGTCCCCCAAGTCCTTCCCTGAAGGCTTCCACATGAATGTGCCTATCTTAGGTCGATTCTCCCTTGAGGAATCTTACCCATTATTGGCTACCCGACCAAGCATTGGGTGCCAGGCGGGGTGAAGTCAAATGGGCAGGGCAGAGGCAGTGCTCCTGCAAGGGAGATAAGCTTTGTCTCTTCAGTGGCTTATGGTCCCAAGGTCTCTCACTCAGCCTTAGTCATGGGGGTTTACAGCTCCAGAAACCAGGCAGGGTAGTTCCCAGCAGCACACTCACTCATGCTCACTCATGGGGGTCTAACACCCCTCACTGCCTAGTACAGTGAAGTCATCATTGTTCACACATGCACATTCCAGTCCACCTCCTTGGCTTCCAGGTTACATCGATGTCACATAAACCATTCTAGTTATAGTAATACTGGCCGGACTTTTTCTGGACAGGCCTAGTATGTATGTATGTATGTATACACACACACACACACACACACACACACACACACATTTTCTTTATCCATTCATCAGGCAGTGGACACTCAAGTTGTTTCCATAACTTGGCTATTATAAATAATGGTACCATGAACATAGCAGTGCATATATCTTTGTTAAATAGTGATTTTGTTTCCTCAGAACAAATACCCAGAAATGGAAATGCTGAACTATAAGGTAGATATATGTTTTTTTAATTATTTGAGGAATCTCTATACTCTTTTCCATAGTGTCTGCACCAATTCACATTCCCATCAACAGTGCACAAGGGTTCCCTTTGCTCCACATTCTTGCAAACACTTGTTTCTTTCCTTTTGGTAATAGCCATTCTGACAGATGTGAGGTGATATCTCATTGTGCTTTTGTTTGCATTTCCATGATGATTAGGGATGCCGACCACCTTTTCATGTACCTGTTGCTATTGATATGTCTTCTTTTGGGGGTAAAAAATCTGTGCAGATCCTCTGCTTCTTTTTCAATTAGATGGCATGGCTTTTCGTATTGAGTTGTGTGAGTTATTTATGTATTTTAAATGTTAAACCCTCATCAGATATATAGTTTATGAAACTTTTTGCCATTCTGTAAGTTGTATTTCTATTTTGTTGATCGTTTCCTTTGCTGTGCAGAGCTTTTCAGTTTGATGTAGTTCCACTTCCTTATTTTGCTTTTGTGGCCTTTACTTTGGTGTCAGATCCAAAAAAGTCATTGTCAAGACTAATGTCAAGGAGCTTACTCAGTATGTTTTCTTTTGGAAGATGTGGTTTCAGGTCTTTTGTTCATGTCTTTAGTTCATTTTGAATTGATCTTTGTGTCTGGTGTAAGAGAGAAGTCCAGTGTCATTCTCTTGTATGTGGGGGTCCAGTTTTCCCCCCACTATTTATTGAAGAGAATAGATTGTGTCCATTGTGTTTCCTTGGCTTCTTTGTTATAAATTAATCAAACATATATTCATGAGTTTATTTCTGGGCTTTCTATTGCATTCTATCTAGGCACATTTTAAAATTGGTGAGGAGATACCATTTGTGTAATTACCATGTCACATTTTATATTACTATAAGTAACTTTGTACTTGATATTTGTATTACTAGCATGTAAATAAAATACATCAAAATAAAAGCTGTAACTTGTAAGCTATTGAAGCATGCTTTTACTTGTTTATAGTTCTTAGTTGTCTTATAGCTATTACCCTAAAATAACTGTCACATTCTAGATTACAAAATATAATAGTGCACTGCCTATGTGCAATTATTTTAAGAGAGGCAGGGACATAAACACTCAAAAACTTAAAAAATTGTCAGTGAATTTCTGTGTGGAACATGAAGTTAAATTTAATCACTACATAGCATCTTTATGGCTGTTGTGTTTCACATTTATATCCACACTTGATGAATATGATACATAGATGCATAAGACAAAGATAAATGCTTTAGGGTATAAGTAAGAATGTAGTCATTCCAAATAGAATAAAAGCTTTATTTTCCATACTCAGACCTTAAGAAACTCTTGTTTATTGATTTCCTTCCTCACATTTCAAAAGTTGAGAAATAAATTATTTACTGTTATGGTCTGAAATCCTTGTATAGCAATTCACACCTACCATTTCTCAGAGTTCTTGCCTTAGAACAGGTGCATAATACCTATCATTCTCTTTCTTATCATTTATTATCCCTTTCCTGCCCTTTCTCCCCAAAACTAATTCACTTATAAGGATCTAGCCTTTAAAAGTCAATTCTACAAGTCTTTCTTCTTTTATTTTTATATAATTTTAAATGTTTTCCCATAGATTTTGCCACAGTTTGTTTCAAAGTGTATGTACCATGTCATTTTCCTCCTTTAATATATCAGTATGTCTTAATTTCTACATAGTGGGATTGGCTCTATTACATAAAGCTCACTTACCCTAATGGTTTAGTTTTAATTCACATATAAATTATTTTATTTTAGTTATTAAAACAGGCTCAGGCCACTTTCTCTTATTGAAGTGGGAAGGATATTAGGTTCTCAACTGCTATGATGTTCCTCTGGTTCTGGTATCCCAGGCCAGTTCACTTTCCTCTTTGTACCTTTACAAGTTTTTCTTTTGCTTCCTTTTGAATGGCTTTTAGGGTGTATAGTTGTTCTTAGAAGGAATAAGCAAGAAGAAAAGAAGAGGAGCAAAGAATATCTATCTGGATTAAAATTCTTTTTGCTGTCTTTTAATATTCTATTTGCACAAATATTTCTTAAATAATTTCCTATGGGCTATATACTTTGCTATACATTAAAGAATTTATAAAATTTTTAAAGAAAGAATTTCTAACACAAAGCAATTGTTATAACAATATAAAGAAACTCAATGGTAATATATTCAATTCTCCCATGCTCATAGTGAGAACTATTAAAGTCAGCCAGAGCCAATCAAAGACAGTTTTCACAGATGAACTTGAAACCTAGTCTTATATAAGCCTTTATGAATGTCATATGATGTTAATGTGAATGAATAGCTCAAGCTGAGGAAATCATCAGTTGAAATAGATCAGTCCTTGCAACAGCTTGACATGGGTGGGGTATTAAATAAGCTTGATATGGCCTAGTGTACAGAGCAAGTGGAATATGCTGCTGATTGAGAGTGAATAGATATTAGCAGCGGGTTATGAAAAGCCAGAGGGGTATTGTAAATATAAAAGAAGTATTAATTCCTTAGTACTTCTTAGTATCTTAGGATAAAGTTGTTGAGTACTAGATAATAAATGAATGTGTGCTTACTTATATTCAGCTCTTTTCCATCCCTGTACCTTCTTCATCACCTGGCTCCCAGTGTTCCAAGGTATATACTGCTAGCATTTATGGAGAAGCAGTCGTTTGTGTGGAGACAGTCTTGTTCAGTAAGCAATGAATTCCATCTTTAGACACTGCACACAAAATGCCAGTGTTTTATACAGTTACTGTGACAATTGAAAATATTCCTAATACCAAATGTTCCCTAGGTAGATGATATAGCTATGGTTGTGAATGGCTTCCGATAGCCTCCGGCCTGTGGTTGGCAACAACGGGGTTTCCCAAAAATCCCTAACACAGCAGAAAGCAGAAGGAAAAACATAGAAATATTGGCCCATCTTTGAAGGCCAAAGAAATGGAAGGGATGACCAGAGAGATTTCAGAAACCAGTGATGAGATATGCCTTCCATATTTTCTATTTCAAACTCAATTCCTAGATGTAATTGAAAGAAATGTGGAAAAAAAGAGACTTTTCCCTCCTCTTAAGTTTTAGATTCTTAGAGGAAACTACTCCATAGGCTTCTATCAAACCACATTTTATGAAAATGGGGGCAGAAGTTAGGAGAGAGAATTGATATTCAGTTCTCTTAACTTGCCCCAGTTCCTGTGTAGAAAGGAGCCCAGAAATTTCATCATGTCCATGAGAGGAAATGAAAAAAATTAGTTGTGAACCTGGCTAGAGAGCTTTTGGAGGGAAAATTACTTTCAATTTCAAATGTATTAAGAAAGTAAAAAAGTCCTAAAAGTAGGCTTTAAAGTAAAGTAAAGCCCTAAAAGTGGGCCTGACTTATAGAGCATATAATACTTATTAGCTGTTATTACTCTTGACATCTGACTTGTTATTACTCTGACTTGTGTCAGACATCTTTGTAGGTATATCTGCACTAAAAAACAGTTTTCAGAACATCTAAATTGAATCTAAATTAAATGAGTTTAAAGAACTGTCTCCTTCCTTTAATTATAAAAAATAATTTAGATTGCTTTCCTATATAGCTAGATATTTGCCTTCATTTACATTAAAATCCTAGAGATTTGGTTTGACAGTTAATTAATGGTCATATTCAACACATTAGATACTCTAGCTAATACATCCGAATCACTAATTCAGACATATTAATAGGAAAGGTATTGTTGATAATTCTTGTTAAGTTTATGGTTGCTATATCAGTTGGAATTAGGCTATCAATGTATTTAATAAGCCCTAAAATAAAAATGATTATAAAGTATGGAATGTTAGTATTCTTTCATGTAGAAGTGTGGAGACAGAAATCCTGGGGTGGGTTAATTGGCTCTGTTCTAAGAAATCCTTAAATCCAGGCTCCTTTCAGCTTCCCATTTAGATCCTTTCTAAGCTGTAGTCTTTATCCACATGGTTTGATGTGGCAGCATCCACATTCCAGACGGGGAAAGGAAGAGGGACAATGCCTCGTGCCAAATACATCTGAAGGAAGGTTCAGGGATGAAACCACACGAGACCTTACTGGCCAGGACTTAGTCACATGGACAGACTATCTGAAAAAAAGGCTGCAAAATGTGGTTTTCATGCTAAGTGGCCATGTGCCCAGCCCAAAATGTTCTTCTGACAGAGAGAAGCGACAAAGGACATGGAGAAACAATGTCTTTATAAGACTTCACAGACTTTGTATTGAAAAAATTGCAAAATGTAAAGAATACACCTCTAACTTACCAAATATTATGTACTTCCAAATTTTAATGCATGGATTTAAAATAGCATTCTTAAAGCTATATATAAAGTATATATTTTTCAGATAATTGCATATCGTTTAATTTGAGTTAAGGAAATTTAGAAGTCATAAAATATTTTAAAGCAAATTGTCTCATGGATTATCTTATTCTGGGTGGATAAATTGTAAATTGGGGCTCATGGGATAGTAATTATATATATTAGCTAGAAAAGTCAACCCTTATGTGTAAGTTCATTCAACTATGAGAAAACTTTACAGGCCTGATATATTTTGTATAAAGGTATGAAATAAAGTAAATAAGATTGGTAGTAAGTTTAACACATGGAAATCAGTGTCTGCTCTTAGCAAAATCATGAGCTGCAGATCTTTATATGAGAAATTATTTTTGTGCGCATGTAGAATCCGAATCAAATCACTTTGTCATCTGTGGCAGGCAGCAAGAACACTTCAGCTTAATCACCTTTAAGTACTGAAATGAAATTATGTTTTTACTTATGGAAAAAATATTGTCTTTCTAAAGATAATGCTTATGAAACAGTTTCCAAGAGAAGTTATGAATTATTCCATCACCAAAGGATCAATATTCTTGGCTTGATATTGGGGCTTGGGAACTGGCAGATTCACTTCTTAACATTTCATCTGGATAAACCAAGGATTTTCAGTAAAATATAAAGATACTGAAATGTGAAAATGTTATCAATAAAAGCTGAGAAATTTTATAACAGGTATAACACTCTTAGATAATTATTTGCTTCAAAGTTCCAGGAAGATTCCCTCTGGAAATCTGAACCTATAAAAACAATTGACTGAGAAACAGCATTTTGGGGCAATTATAGCTGTTAAGTCAAATATCCATTATGTACAATGGGGATATTATGGCAGGTAATATAACACACAAATTGGTCACTCAGAACATAAATGAGATTAATTGCTCAGTAAAGAAGTTTCTCAACCATTTGAGAGACCAAAATCACCAAGATGCAGATAGATTATAGCTACAAAACATGCATCTAGGAAAGATGAACATTTTGAGTGACTATACAATTTGATATGAAAAAGTTTTAAACTAATGCATGAACAATAATAAAGGGCTCTCAGGCCCAGGAAATTTTTTTTTAATTTTGTAAATGAGTAGTATCTAAAAGAGAGGTATTTGGAAGGCTGGTACAAAACAGACTTTAGCAGAAGTAACACACTCCTTTTTAATAATCTGCATGTAAAAGAGTAAAAGGAAGGACACCATCTGGGAAAAGTGCTATGATCACACTGTTGTTGATGGGCAGGGAAATTCCTTCCCCTCCTCACTGTAAATATTTTCACTCTGGTATTGGAAGAGTGTATGCATTATACAGCTAGATTGAAGTTTGAACTTTAGCCATGTATCAGCTATATGGAATCTAGCAGGTGTATTATTTAGCATTCAATCAGGAAGTAAAACTACTCTAAGTGACAGAGAATAAGAAATGTATTAGTGACATTAGATCTTACACAATTATGGGACCTGATAAGGGCTTGGCAGAGCCAAACGGAGACACCCTGTTCCAGGAGCTGGAGCTGCTATGAGTCTGGCCCCGTGGTTACAGAGTGAGCCAACAGAGTCGCAAAAACATGTGTGAGCTGCATAGCACCTGACTTTCGACACTAGACTTCACAGGTTAGCAGCTGTTGCTTCAGTATCACTTGCCAAATTTTGCTCTCATTTATTCTTCGGTGGCCAAACCTAACTGAGAACCACCCAGGGAAGAGAATGCTGGAAAAGGCAGTTTCAGCTTAGCCAAGTCCAAACAGTATAAAACCACTCCAGCATTATATTACCTGCACCTCCGTTTATATTTTCTAAAATGGAGGAAATAATATTTTCCTGACTTAATGTGAGTTAAAAAATATGTAAATTGAAAAGTGTGATAGCTCCACTCTCGCTCTGCCAGAACTACCACACCTGTGAGAAGCACTTTGTCAGAGAAAAGTACAGCTGCAAAGACCAGAAGTGAGGTCCTCCTGCTGCTCCTCTCAGAGGTAGATGCATTTGTAAGTCTGTTTTGGAGAAAGAGCCACATGGAGACATGCAGAAATTGCCCTTTAATCTCCCAGGGCTGTGCTGTCAAAGCAAATACAGAGAAATAACATCACAAAAGATGGGTAAAGTCAAAACCACAGATTTTTGAGTCAGAAAGATGTGTAAGGAGACTCTGCATCTTATTTAAAATGTGACACCTTATGTATTACATTGATAATGATGTTAATCAATAATAATTATTATTACCTACAGGTAATAATAATAATAATAATAATTTACTGAGGGCTAATGAGATTCTTGGAGCACCTAGCACAATGCTATGCACACAGTGTGTTTTTAACAACCAATTTCTCTTTCCCTTTTCCATCCCCATGGGCCAAACAGCTGTTGCTGGACCTGCATAGACTCCACTGCCATTAATTGCATTGTCGTTATAGATTGCATGCTGATTGAGTCGAATTCAAAATAACCTCCTAACAAACAAACTTTGAGAGGTTAAAAGTAAAGTAAATGTCAGCTTATATTTAAAGGTTACAAAAAGCATATGAGGAAATAGAATAGACTACCTCAAAAGATGCAAATAAGCTAGTTTAAAAATCAGAAAAGACATTTGTAGGTCAAATAATTCACTTTTGTGATAGCCAAGAAATGGTTTCAGTCATTGAGATAATTCATTTATCTCCATATCAGGCTCCTATTTGTAATGTTATAATTAGAATTTGAATTCCTCATTCTTCTTTCAAAATGGGGAGCAAGAAAATGATTTTACAACAAGCTATCAAGGTATTAGAGGTGAGCAATAAAAGCAATATAACAGATAAGGCCTGATGGAATATTACAAAATCATTTTTTAACAGAAAACTAATTATTTTAGCTAGTATTCATAAAGATTTAGACAAAATAGATAGTATATCTCTTAAATTAAGTACAAGAAGTGAAATTTTGTGCTAATAGACCATTAACTGGAACTAGCCTTAAATACTTGCCTGTAAAGTAATGAATTGAGGTGCAGATAAATGCTGTAGAAAATTTCTTTTAAAAACATATTTTATACCCCAAGAAAGATAAATGAAAACTTATAGAATAGGTTTGGTATATCAAAGAATTAATAATTTCTATCAGCTTAAGAGGATTTAAAATTGTTTAAATAATTTTTACAGCCAGAGCTGGTAAAGTTAGGTCAAAGGGAAATTAATTTTATGCTGTTCCTTCAATCATCTTATCTCAATGTCCCCCTCCAAGAAGACTTGGCACACCTTTTTGTACCAGGGGCCCAGCTGATCTCTTGTACCATAACTTGATTTTTTTCTGCTTATTTTTAATTTTTCATTTTCTTTAAAAAAGGTTTGACACTATAGCTTGCTTTTAAGCCACAGCCTAGATCAGTTGTTTATACTGCATTGTGTTTTTGATTTAAAGTTTAAATATTTTGTCCTGGCTGGTATGGCTCAGTGGATTGAGCACTGGCCTGCCTGCAAACCAAAGAATCGCTGGTTTGATTCCCAGTCAGAGCACATGCCTGGGTTACAGGGCAGGTCCTCAGTTGGGGTGTGTGAGAGGCAACTACAACTACATTGATGTTTTTCCCTCTAAAAATAAGTAAATAAAATCTTGAAAAAAATGTTAAGGTTTAAAATTTTTACTTACTCTTATATTTACTTTATGATTCATTTCATTTGTTGAATAGTTTCACTCGCTGCTGTCTGTTGAAGGTTTATTTATTTATTTGCTTCTTGGCATGTAGGTTTTCTATGATTAAGTAGATTGTGTCATATGGTTTAATGCTTGGTGTTTGGAAAGTACTCTGCCCCTTTCATGTTGTGAACCTGGGGTGAGTTATTTAACCTTTCTCAGCCTCAGTCTCCTCACCCATAAAATGGTGATGATGCTACTTCCCTGGCAAAATTGTTGTGAAGCTTACGCAATATAATGTACATAAGAACATATAGCACCATGCTTGGTGTATATTGAATTGTGATAGTTATTGTTATTTCCAGATTTCATGAAATTTCAATAACATGGACACTGCCTGACATCCTGACTTATAAAACCAACTCTGGCTAAAGATCCTTGTTTTCAAGGTACTAGGTTCATCTGCATCTTCTTTTTCAATGGAGTAGTAGGGGGCTGTACTTTATATCCTCATCACAACTCTCTCCCTTATTACGCTTAGCCTAGTAAATAAGTGTGCCTCGAACATGTCTTACCTCTAACTATGTTCAAGTCTCAGCTTAACCTGATTGGGTATGATGTCTCTGCTAAGAGGGGAGAAGGAAGGTTACTTACAAAAAGGGGTACAGGAACAGAGAAAGCACAACCAAAACTGTGTGTGGAGAGTGTTAGAACAGTAGCTCATAAGTAGAATATTAGGCTGGATAAGAGAAATTTAATTTATACCCTGGCAAGATCCCCTGGAGCTCGGAAAATAACAATGGCATGTAAAAAATAACATGGAGATATCATCACTGGCTTTTCAGAGTGTTGAGAAATGAATTATATGGCACACAAAAGTGAATATAATAGAACAGATCTATTATAAGATCTAAGAATCCACTAGATGACCCTGTTGTGCCTTAGCTTGAGTGAAGGGGATGGAAAGGGTTCAGAGATTCTCCTATTATTCAGATAATAAGGTATGAAAGGGCAATCCAGAGTGAAAGTTACCATAGATTATAACACTTTAAGACAAGGGAACTGTTTTCTACTCTTTCTACTCATCATCTATTGGCTAAGAGTGCAGCCTGAAGTGTTGTGAATTCCCATACTTCTAGTTTTCTGTAAATACAGACAAGCTCTAAGAGTTTGAGGATTGTCCTTTAAAGAAGAGATGAAGGTGCAGGCCTTTGGGAGCAAAAGCCCTCTGAAGCTTAGAAGTATACAGAAATTAGGGAAGGACTTTGAGGAGATCTGGGCAGAGCTATGATAGCTTACCACTAATTTTCAGATATTAATGAATAAAAAACAATTGGCAAATGTCCATCTTATAGCTCCTATTATCTGATTCAATAACCTTTAGCACTTTCTTAATTCGGTAATTAAAACTTGGGAGATAGAACAATGTAAACAATATAGCTTCCAATTTATAAAAACTAGGCTCTGGATACCAAATTTGCCTCATAAAAGCTTTGGGCCTTGGGAAAGTCACTTAATCTTTGATTATTTTTTTGGTTATCTGTTCAATAGGAATAGGAATACTTACTTTGTTCAGTTATTTATTAATACTATGGGACATAATACTTCTAAATAAATTTGCATTTACAGAACAAAAATAGTATATTGAATGAATGAAGACAGTCACACAGGGAATTGCCTTCTTGAAAACACTAGAAAATTATTGTGACATATACATAGTATCTAGTAAGATATTATGATAAATCATTCTAGGTCAATAACTTGATCATTGATTGCAATGCAGAGTAATTCTTATAAGCGAGTATAATAGTAAGCACTCAATAAAAGCTTTTTCATTAACATGGTAGTCAGCAGTAACCATTCTTAGGGTTAATGAGTGAGCCAACTTAATGCCTTCTACTGAATACTCTGAATCATATTTTCTCCTAAGGTTCCTTGCTGTACAACTTGTGACCAATGAACAACTCCAGAAGGATGTAAATACATTAGAGAATAATTGTTGAGTGACCAAAATGAGCAAGGGAATATTTGTGCATTAGATAAATTTATAGCTGGTACATTTTGATGGCTGAGTTACTGTGATTAACCAAGTTTGTTTAATGGGCACACTCATCACATACCACATGGTTTTGGTCTTGTCTCTGCCTCATTGAACAGCTTGATCAGTGATTTGGGTGAAAATATAATAGACGTGTTTATTAAATTTACCAAGAGCTCACACTGTGTGATGACAAGATAAATACTCAAACAGAAGCTAGGTATTGTAAGAATCATTTAAAATGAATGCTCAAGTTCTTTCTATCTCTCCAGTTACATTATTCAGTGTATCTGTTTATCATTTCAATAGCTTTATTTTATTCTGGAGTCTCCTCATCTCTAATAACCTTTTACAAATACATATTTCTGTCTTTTGTTCTTTTCTAAGACTTTTTATTCTTTCTTCTCTTCTAACAGTACTGTCTCTTCTTTCAGGATTTTAGATGGATAAGTTATATTTATCTAATGGTAAGTCTTATTTATCTAGTGAATCTTAGAGATGAGCAGTAATTGAATACACTTCATATGAATTCACAGATAAGCCATTCTCTGTACAAATTTTATGTGAATTTCCCAAGGAGAGAGAAGGTGTATTTTATCTCTAGGTCAATAGCATCTAGAATAATAATAAAAACAACAAACACATTAAGCACTTATTATCTGTTTGTTAACTCATTATACCTCACAACTCTATAAAAGTATGTGCCATTATCAGCTACATTGTACAGATGAGGAGATTGAGTGAACATTTAGTTTGTTTAAATCATTATCTAATCTTATGCCATTACAGAAGGCTTATCTATATGCATGAGTATAATAAAAATATTTTTATGACTTAATTTGAAAGCAACTGGGAATTCCTTCTCACTAGTATATAATTGCCACCATTTGACAATATATTCCTATGATACTCATTCAGCCAGATTCATCTTTAAGAAGAAAGGTCTCAATAGCTTACATAATTATAGGTCATAATTTACTAATGGGACTTAGTTAATGGCAAATAAAGTTATGAAATTATATCAATATATGTGCATCAAAAAGAAGAGAAGGTGGATTTGATAGAAGGTAAAAAGTCATGATTTTCAGGGGTACCTCTGTTTATTATATAGAAAGAAACTGAATGTTGTAACCTATAGGAAAATCTTCCTTTTTAATAAAAGAAAAAGAATAGACTTCTACCAGCTTCCTAGTATTTTTAGAACAGTACTGACTAAGACTCCCTGGGAATTTCAAGTTGGATATCTGATGTTCACAAAGACATGTCTATCTCTTGCTGGAAGTGTTGTAGTTATTACACATTCCACTGTGGTTTTAGCCTGAAAAGGAATTGACAGTTTCCATGGAGTCTTAGCCAGATGTCTCAGACATTACTCACTCAACTCAAACACCTACATTTATAAGGCTTCCACCTACATCATTATTAATACAGAAGTTCATTTTTATTTGATTATTAGTAAGTAGAGTTGACAGACCATCTAGGAAAAGTGAAATTTTGTGCATTTACCTGAATAGTTAAGCAAAACAAATGCTTTGAAAAAATAAGAATAGTTGTGTATGATTTTTCTATGTTTTTGGTATCCCGTACTATGACCATTATTCTTTCCAAAGTTTTTAGTTGGTAGTTTACTGCAGGAAATAGCTTTCCTTTATTTTTTATTTATACTCTATAATTTATTTATTGTCCTATGGACTCATGAATTCTTATTTCATCTAATGTATTTGTTAATGCTCAAATTGTCCAATTTTTTTTTCACTAGCAGTTACTTCTAACTGGCTTCTGTATCTTTTTGATACTTTCCCACAATTCTTTGAGCATTGCTTACTTTGGGAACAAGAAGAGACTCAAGATTCTTGTTACAGCTCTGGAATCATCCATTTCTCCAGAGTTCCAGTGTGTATGTGTGTGTGTGTACACATATACTCACATGTATATAAAGATGTAAAAACATGACTATCACTTTAATATCTGTGTATATTATGAGTCTGTATCTGTATATGTGTGAATTTATATATTTATGTATATGCCCATGTTTATGAATTCCTTCTCCACAGTGAGAAACCTGTCATCTCAACATGTGCACTTATGTGCACAATCACTGTTCTTACTTGTTTAACATAACCAGTGTCTCGGCCATGCCAGAATGGCAGCCATGTCCACCCACTCTAGCTGCATCCCATCCCACTGTCTTACTCCAGCTACCTGCCAGTGCCACGTCACAGCCTCCCATGCGCCCCTCAACCCCACCAGATGTCCTTGGTCAGCAGACATGATGCTGACATCTCTGAACCAGAAAAGACCAAGTATATTTCTACAATAAAGTAAGACAGGGAAGATCACATAAGTATTGAGATGTCATCGAATTCTACATGTATTTTAAAGGAGAGAACAGAAGTTATTGATAAATTAAATGTATGTTGAAAGAGAGTATTCAAGGATGACTCAGAGAGATTTTGACCTGAGTCAAAATCATTTTGAATGATTAAATTGTCATTGCTTGATACAAGGAATAACATGGGAGAAAAATCTTGGGGATGGGTTAGAAATTAAAAGTTCCTCTTTGGACATATTGAGAATGGGATGCCTATTAAATATTCAAATAGAATAACAGAGCAGGCAGTTAGATAAGTCATCAGCCTAGACTTTAGGGAAGAGGTCAGGTAAAAAAGATTCAACAGCGTACAGATGATATTTAACACAGTTTCACAGAGGGATAAATTGAATGCAGGCAGAGAAAAGAAATATATACTACCAAATACTAGTGAAAGGTGAAGTGAGAATTGAGAATTATATTTCAGATTAGATCTCTAATCTTTTTTGTGGTTAGGATGAAAGCTTGGTTAAGTGGTAACAAGAAAAAATAGAATGTGAGGACACTAAGGCAGCAAGTCTAAACAAGTCTCATGTGGTATTTTACTATAATACAGAGCAGAAAAGGAATGCAAGCTGTAAGCAACATGGGTGTCTTTTTGGTAAGCATAATTACTACCCTAGCATATTTGTATACTGATGAGACAATATACCCACTCAAAGGTGGAAAATTGATGAAACTAGAAAAGATAATATGGTATTAAGCCCTTTCATAGACCATGACATGGAGCTTAGTTTTATGTTGGAATAGGAAAGTACATCTATTTTAAAAAGCAGCCAGACAGGGTACATATATCTAAATGTAGGAAAGTTGTTATAAATACAACAATGAAAGTCTCTTGTTAATTTTTTTTTAGTTTTCTTAGAGGCAAAGATCAGCTGAGGGGGAGGAAGGGAAATGTGTTGAATATTAATAGGGAGATGAGAAAGTTAAAATAACTTTCTAAGACAGTGGGTGAGTGAACAATCTCTGAAAAAAATAATGATTTTAGGATAGAACTGAGGGCACCATTGAACCTGTGGCGATGAATTTAAAGTAAACAGGGTGATGAATAAACAAGGAGAGGTTTGGACACATAAATTCTCTAGAAAGAATGTGTGGGGAATGAAAATGTGTTCAAGACAATGATTTTAATTTGTGAACTCTAAACCAGGTAAAAAGGGACATTGACTATCAATAGTATCTGTTAGACCACAAAAGTTTATTTGGACTAGAGTTCCCAATTGGGTTGCAAAGTACAGTAATATGATTTCTAGAAAATTGTGCTGAAAAGGTAGTAGGACCTGGTGGGAAGAATTATTTTAAATTTAGAGTTTGAGGTGGTGCAGTTACTGGTAACATCCAGATATGGCTATGACTACAGAGCAGTGATAGAGGAGATACGGGGAGCAAGCTCCTTGGGCAGGATGAGGTTAAATGAATGCAATGGTGAACTACGTCAGGTTCTGAGACAGGCAAGAATGATGACTTGGAGCCAAAGTTGATTTTTCTTTATTTAAATACAGGTTCTTCAAACACAGTTCCCTGATGATTCCCTAATTCTGCAGAGGGCTAACTTGAATTTAATAGACATTCTGTCTAATAGTACGAAGATTCCAGAGCTGCAACCTTTTATATAAACAGAATGAAGACTGACCTTGTCAACACTCAAGAATATTTCATCACACCCTGACTGGGTGGATGAATTGGTTGGAGCATCATCCCATACACCAAAAGGTTGCAGATTTGATCCCTGGTTGGGGCATGTACGGGAGGCAACCGATCAATGTTTCTCTCTCACATCAATGTTTCTCTCTCTCTCTAAAATCAATAAACACATCCTTGGGTGAGAATTTTTTAAAAAAGAATATTTCATCACCAAGGAAGAGATTCCTTTACATGCTCTACATACCTATATACACATTTGTGATTTTTTAGTTAATAACTAGTAGATATGTACACGCCTAACACAGAGGGTCTATATGAATATTAAAATCACCAGGGATTTTAAATCCATCACTATTCCACTATGATTTTAATATTCATCATATTGGAAAAGGAAATGGATCTAGAAGCTAAAATGAAAAGTAATAACCAAGTGCAATTAGATAAGTACAATAAGAAGATGTAGTGGATGGTAATATTTCTGTCTGTGTTTTGAAGGGGCTGAGAAATGATGGTGGCAATGAGGACATAGGAGCCAACTTGCCTGACATCCAGCCCTGGTAGCAGAAAGGCAAAGGAAAGAAAAAGCAGCCCTAACTTGGCAGTCCTGGGGGAAGAGCAATGCTCTCAGGGTGAAAGGACCAGTGCAGCTCAAACGGGGAGAAGCGTTTCAAAGAAGTGGCCATTTTGTTGATAACAGACTGTTAATTCCCATGAAGAAATCTGGGGTGTCTAGGGAAATATGGGAGATTGGATCAAATTAGGGGATTTAGAAAGATTTATGGGAATTTGGGTACAGATGTTGAGTAATAAGCATTATGGTGGGCCATCCATTTTATGATTAAAGATGTAAATTAGGAGATATTCGAACTGGTAGTCTCCTGGGTGGAAGAGGAAAATCAGGTGTAACTGTATCTTTCTACTTGGGACTAGTCTTTTAGGCATTGGTTCTGGTGACATGATGAATGTCAGGGTGGGTTGGAGGTCTCATGATGAACAATAAGGGGTTTGTAGGTGTTCTTTCCATTCCTGCCAAAGGCAGCATTGAGGCTGAATGAAGGTTTGTCTTGTCAGGAGTGCAGTTCTAGGTTTGTGAGTGTGCTTCACGCATGGCTCAGAATACCAGCAGACCTGATGTTTCTATGTTTAATCTTGAGTAGCTGTATGTTTAAGGCCATGCTGACCATCAGTCAAAAGGAACAGTTTTCAATGATAATTTTTTTGACTGTAGTCAAAATGGCTATAACACCTAAGAACAACAAAGTGGAGAAAAGGGAGCCCTCGAGTACTGTTGGCAGGAATGTAATTTAGTGCAGCTACTGTGGTAAAATGCTCTACAGAAATCACTACCATTTATTCTAATGCTTCATGATATTTCAACATTACACAGATATTGTCAGTTTATCAAGCTTATGAAATATAACTGAGATGTATATGAAGAAAATGTGCTTTAGAATACTATAGCTATAAAATTTAATGAATTTGATTGATATCTGGAAATTATAGTTTTCAGTTCTCCCTATCTAATTTTTACATGTACATGAATTGGCTGAACATCTACTACTTCAAAGAAAAGCAGTTATGTTCTTTGTATATCCTTCCCACAGGTGGGTTTTCACCAAACACTAAAAGATATGAAGATACCCTCTCTGGGACATACACAGCAATGACTTCTATGCACATTTTCAGGGGAAAATAATCAAATGTTGCATTGATCTAAGCCTGGAGTCATCTATGAGGTATTTGGTACCAGTTAATATTTTATTTTATCTTCCTTTTAAAAGATAAATCATGGAAACAAGGAAGTTTATTTTGTTTACATTTGCATATAATTGTTTTTCAACTTTTCCATTTTTTTATTTCAACAGAGTAATAACACAGTTCAGCACCAATACTGTATATTGTTTATTTTGAAATTTAAGATTAGAAGTCAAAATTTCAATAAAAATATTATGTCATGATTAGAAAATATATGCAGCCAATATGGAATTACATACTTGTTAGGCAAAAGTTCTAATACAGCTGTCTCTGCCATGAGGTAATTACCTCCAAGTCACTGTTATCCCTTAGAGTCATGAGACTAAGGACAAAATATTTAAAGTTATTAACTACTTTAGATCATGCGTAGAGCTCATTGAATTTGACACAATGTCCTGGCCTTCCACTAATCCCATTAAATAGAAGTGATTCCATGAACGCATAACTTAAGCTAAGTTTCTACCTTTGCCATTTTTTACTACTTTGATTACAATAGTAGAACATAATTATTTTCTGTAATTCAAATAATTTACTTAAATATACAGATCTTATTTTTGGCTATAATAGATTATTACTTAAATTCATTTAGTATTTCAGGGTTCCATAACCCTTATTCCTTCCATCATAGTTGTGAAAAATGAATTTTACTAAAAGCCAGGAGCCTATAAAATGTAGTTGTTCCTTTTGTTACTCAGATTTTTTTGCTATCTTTAAATCTTCTTCAAGTCATGCAAATGATGAGTTGTGAGGCTGGAATGTAAGTTATGGCATAGAGTTTTTTTTTTAACTGGAAAGAACCAAATCATCCATTATCATTTAAAAATGACCTGATAACTATGTGACATATTAGCCAAAAGGCAAAAAGAGTGCAAATGATATTGGCTGTATTTCTGGCAATTATTTCAGTTTTTCCAGAAATAAAGTAATGCAAATAAACACTATATTTTTCAGCACATATAAGATAACATGATTTGGTAATATCATGATTCATATCTGAAATCTAGATAAATGCCTTAATGTGAAAACTGCATGACTCACTTATTGTACCATGAAGAAGTCAGATAACATCGACTTATATGAACCATTTCTGATCAGTTACATATGAGAAAGGAAAGCAATGTGCAACAGTCTAGGGGGAAATGGTGGGCCACTTAGGGCATGGAATGAGATTCAAGCCCAGTGTGTCTCATGAAACATGGAGACTCCAGCTGGCATCTGGGTTACTGCTATTTTTCTAAATGTTTTATGTAATGCCTTCCTCTTTCAATAAATTTTCAGTATTGTGAAGGCAGGAACTGTGCCTGATTTGTTCATACCAGTATGTTCAATGCCTTTTACTTTTTTGAACCAATGATAGATGCTTAACAAATAGTTGAGGACCAATGGTTGAGGAAAAGATAAGGAGGGCTAGTTCTAGAATAAGGACTGCCCAGAGATGGTAGCTAATGCTTATAAAAAGTACTTCCTTAAGGGATTTTCAAGTAAAACCTTTATAAATGTGTTAAGAATATTACAAAGGAAATTATTGAATTGCAGTGATAGAGTTTGATTCCTAGGTTTCCCAAAACAAAATGTGTACAAAATATGTAAGAAATTATGGAAGATAATCTGTAAGGACTAGAAATGTTTTTTTTTTCCTATTTTGGATCTCTGAATAAAAGAGGAAAACTCAGCAGATGAACTATGAGTAGACTTAATGAATGAAGAGAGACATTTTGGGGAAAAAATTAAAACACCAGAATTAGAAGGAAAGCTTATAAAAGTGCGATTGATCCCTGGAGTGGTATGTCTTTGGAAATAAATCTACTGGAGGATCTATAAATCCTCCAACAACTCTAAAATTCTGACTATAATAGAGAGATCACCTTTTAAATGTAAGAATGTAATAATAAAGTCTAAATTTCTTTTTAAGTCATAGACATGCTTTCCCCATTTATCCTACTTGAAAGAAATCATCTGTGGAAGAAAAGTGAGGAACTCTGTCTGGCTCAAGATTAATAGAAAATGTCCTAATTAACAATATTTATCCCTCATTTGTGGTCTCTCTTCTGAACATCACCAAAAGTATCCTGTGTGATCTTATTTTAAAAAGTATTCTTAGCAAAGATGCTTGGGTACTAGGGTGAAACAGACATTGCTTCTATAAGTTGCTTCTGTTTCCTTTAGGAGTCTCATGCACTGTCGAGTTCTGCCATTTCTCTTTCAATTTCTTCATCTCTGGGGACTTCATTATATGGGCTGTGTTGATGACCCTTTCCCCTGTCTTGCCCACCGAGTCCTCTTGAGGCATTTCTAGGTACACCCCTTTGCATTATCTCTTTTTAAATTTGCCAAGGTCAAGTCTTCAACACAGTCATCTCAAACTTCTGTGCTTTGCTCTTTCTGACAGTGTTATCAGCATTTGCTCTTTCATCACATTTGACCTAGTTCTCTCAAGCTGGTAGCCCGCCGTATCTTCCTTCTGTTTTCCATCTCTGATTTATTCCACTTCTTGACATTTCAAAATGTGAACTTTGCTGTCCAAACAATCGGTGGGGTTGACATATGATGCAAATATAGTTTCTTTTCACCACATATGGGTGTGTTCTTCTCTTCTGGCTGCTGACTTCTTCCACCCCAACATGACACCTCTGCAGGCCGCACATCCTCTACTGGCCTGTATACCTAAAACTATAATAAACGTAAGACTAACATTTTACAAGTAAGATGGGAGTAGAATTTCTTGAGATATCCATACAGATATCAAAATGCATTTGGCATTGCTCAATATTTCTTAGAAAAATATATTTCTCTAGTTTTATTCAGTGATTTGGAAGTACAGACATGCTGCTTTCATTACACACACTGACACATATACACATACATATACATATAAATGCATATATGTACACACATTAATACATGTAAAAGGATTAATAGATTGTGACACTATATGCTTTTTAAAAAAATGCTTAAATAGGGCACTTAATTATAGATGTGGTTGTGTGGCATTTTAATCAACCATTCTAAAGCAGAATTACAAATTGAGGTTTGTCACTGTTTAAGATATAGAAATTTGTACATTAAGATAATAAAATTTTCCAACTCTCACAAATCAAAATGTGACCAAAATGAGTTAAAATACAGGAAATAGTATTAGTCTTATTTTTGTTATTTAATAATTTCATTTACAATTATGATAATTAATGGAAAAATTATAAACAATTTGGGACTTTTTACAACTAACAGAAAATCTCTTCTAATATTTAATTTAATCTCAAGGAAATTAAAGGCAGTGGGTGAAATCGATTAGAGTCATATTTACTATATTTTTACTGTAATTCATGTGTGTAAAAATGACATTAACAATTTTTCAAAAAATGCACTATGATTATTAATTTCAGTTAATCCTTTTAGAATACAAATATACAAATGTAAGTCTAGGTAACACACATATGAGCAGTCTGCCCAGCATTTGAATTTCAATACATTGAATGCAATATTTTTTATAACTTAAATAATACTTGGTGTGTTTATAAATGTTTTATGTAAAAATACTCCTTTGATGCTCTTTACTCTACTGAACTACAAAAGTATATTGCTGTTGCTGTGTGTAAAGAGTGAGTATGCCAAAAGGAAATTAACAAATGCGATTGTACAGTGTGCAGAATTGAGGTGAGAGTATTGTATGCAACTTGCACTTGTTCTACTCTGTGTAGTATAATGGAATGAACAGATTTGGAAGTACAAGTTTTCTTCAGTAATAGAAAAGTAAAAAACATCAACCATTTGAATTTTAACTATTTAACATTTAAAAAATTTTTTAAATTGGAAAATTTAGTAAAAGGCAAGAAAAATACCACATTGTGTATTACAGACTAAGATACATTTTTAAATGATGTTCCAAAAACTAACAAAGAGTTGACTCCCGTGCAGAGAGTTTAGCTTCACAGCCAAGGACAGTAAGGACACATAACTCTTTGTAGTGAACTGTGTGTACCCCAGTAACAATCTATTACTGTCAGTGTGAGATTGAGCAAATACCAGACAATGTTCAGGTAACCATCTTTCACTTCTAAAACTATCCTTCTGTTGATTTGAGCTGCATCAAAGATTACAATAGAAACTGAAACACTCATAAGTAATCTTTCTTTAGACAGGAATATGTGAACTGTCCTTCTTGGAATATTTAATGTCAAAATTCAATACAATGATTCTCTTCTATGGTTTGATTATATCCAAATGTATACTGCTGAGTGGGCTGACCACTTACCATCAGACCGGCTTTGTTGTGGCATAGTCAAAACAAAAGCCATGGGAATAGAGTGATAAATTTAAAGTTTCTTCTAGTAGCACAACTTTGTTCAACATCAGCAGTTTTATTTTAAAAAGCATCATAACTTCATTGCTATAGGCTGAGGCAACGAAATGACAAGAGAAATGTGACTGGTAGTTTGAAATAAAGAACAGTAAGTTTCCATTAATGTCATCTGTGGGTTCTGAGACTTTAAAACAAAATGATGTATAATGAAGCTAATTTTCCTATAGGATAATTTATATAAAAGTTTTCTTAAATATTATGGTAACAGAAGATATTAAAAATTGTGAAGTGCCTTGTCTTAGTGGTCCTCTACTGGCTTAAGAGGACCAAAAGAGATTCTGTAATACACACGGGTTTTCTGATTATGTAGGACTAGAGGTATCCAAATGATGGGGAACAGGTAGAAAGCTCCAGGTGGAAGGCCCTCGAACTGCTCTGACTCCAGCAAGCTCTCATTTCTGGAGAAATTGTCAAAGGAGGTGCCACAATTAGAGATATGAAAGATGAATGGATGTTGAGTCCCTTTACATCTCCATTTAGTGGGTCTGCTTGTCACATGCCAAAAATAAATGTGTCATAGATAGTGACCATAATTTTGTGAAATCTTAATTATGGTATGCAATTGTAGCTATATTTCAAGAACAGTTATGACTTAACAAATGACTGCCAGCCTCCCTAGTATTTTCCCCACCATACCAACTAAAAACAATAAGCAAAAGCCAAGTATGCAAATATGCTCCCCAAACCAATCACATATGATGCTCTTCTACTAAAGTATAGCTGGTGACTTCCTGTTTTTCAGTAAAAGGCTTTTTCATTCTCCTCTCTGCTTGTGAGTGTCTTTTTGTCTGACTCTTGCTATATACAGCAAATTTTTAATTAGATTAATTTGGTCTTATTCAGATGGCCTTTGCTTATTTTTACAGTTTTCCCAGAGGTGTCAGGAGGACAAGGTGTGCACTTCTCACAGCTGCAGACTCCAACTTTCAACCAGGAACGGTACCCAGGGAGGCCCTTCGTGTCTTGCTGCTCATGTGCTGGTGAGTTCCTGCAAAGTGGTGGAGCAGCAGCGAGTCTAAACTCTGCTCTTGTTGCATGGAATTACTCAACTATTTAGTCTCAGTTTAGTTTCTGGAATTCGTTATTGTTTCCCATTTGTTGTGTTTTCTTGGTGGAATCAGGCCATTAATTTCCATCCCTTTTTGTTCTCTGCACATTTCCATTCGCATTCATTGTATAAAAGTGCTATTTGTCAAAAGGAGACTCCAGAGCTTGGTAGGAACAGGTGCTTGCTCTCTATGTTAATTAAATCCTGCCAACTTTACTCAACCTCATTCCTCAGAGTAAACCTACAACACAGGTAAATACTCAAAGAATTCCCTGAGCTTTCTATCTCCCAGACCTTAACTACAGTCTTGGGGCCCTTCACTAAAAAAACACATTCCTTTGTATTCTGTAATACCACCCCAGTAAATTTAATAGGGTACAGTAGGCAGAATAATGCCTCTCCCCAAGGATGTGCTATCCTAATTTATGAGTGTATTAGATTACAAGGCAAGTGGTAATTAAGGTTGCAGAGAGAAATAAGTTTGTGAAGCAGCTGACCTTAAAGTACAATGTGTAACCTGGATTATCCAGGTGGGCCCAATATATTCACAAGGGTCCTTCAGAGAAGGTGCAGGAGACAGAAGAGATTTAGAGAGAGACACAACAGGAAAGAACAGCCACAGATCCGAATTTACTTGGAGGAAGATCAATTGCCAAGGAATGTGGGCAACCTCTAGAGGCAGGGCAAGGTAAGGAAAAGGAAACAGATTCTCCCCTAAAGCCTCCAGAACAACATTTCATCCTGCTGATTGTTTATCTTGATTTTTTTTTAGCCTGTGAAACCTCTGTTAAACTTATAACCTGTAGAAGTTTTGAGTTGTTTTAAGCCTGTGAGTTTGTTAGAGCAGCAATAGAAAACTAACACAAAAGGGGAGACTCATTTTCAAATGTAAATTGTGAAATTCACTGCATGCCGGGTGGGTTGTTTTTTGAGGTTCCAGAGAACTTTACTCTTCATAATCAAGTTCTGTTTTTAATATTTGCTTTTTTCCTCTGTTATATTTAATGAGTATCCTAAATAAAGATTTTCATGCTGTATTGAACACTCTGTGGGTTAAAAATTTTACTAACGTAAAAAAATATATTGAAACAGAACCTATTAAAGTTGTGAAAGATCCTAACAAACAAACATTTATCCAAATTTTCCCAATATCCCTTGAAACCAGAAACAAAGGGAGACCTCAATCCTCGAGTTGAGACTTTATATATCCAAAGGCTTTTTCATGTCCTCCATTAGTTCCTGTAGCGCTTTCATCCTCTCATTATTAAAAAAAATAGACAAGGGTATCAATTTGTTCATGACTCCATGAGCATCAACAAAATTTTTATCTCTTATCTTTTCACAGTACCTGTAAGTTTTTCAGAAAGCATATTGCCCTAATACAAGGAAGATCACTTTTGCAGCTAAGTCAAAGGTGAAAGAAGCAATGAGTCTCTGATGATTGCCATGAAGCTGAGACACCTGAGTTAAATCATCGCAGGTAACAGAACTTAATGCTTTTAGTAGAGCGCATCCACTAGTGACAGACCAGAAAATAAATGTATGCACAAATAGCAGATATGCTTTTAGAGTAGTACTGTATTTGACTTTGGGATGCTATGGAAACAAAGGGTATTTCTTATCTCTGCTGGATTCCCTGTCAAAAAAAAATGAACAGCCCTGGCTGGTGTAGCTTAGTGGATTAAGCACGGGCCTGTGAACCAAGAGATCACAGTTCGATTCCCAGTCAGGGCACATGCCTGGGTTGCAGGCCAGTTCCCAGCAGGGAATGCACAGGAAGCAACCATACATTGATATTTCTCTCCCTCTCTCCTTCCCTTCCCCTCTGAAGATAAATAAATAAAATCTTTAAAAA
>CM052545.1:28532099-28549297 GCA_028533065.1 Trachops cirrhosus | reverse complement strand
CTGGCTGGTGTAGCTTAGTGGATTAAGCACGGGCCTGTGAACCAAGAGATCACAGTTCGATTCCCAGTCAGGGCACATGCCTGGGTTGCAGGCCAGTTCCCAGCAGGGAATGCACAGGAAGCAACCATACATTGATATTTCTCTCCCTCTCTCCTTCCCTTCCCCTCTGAAGATAAATAAATAAAATCTTTAAAAAAAATGAACAAGTTAAGAAACTTGGATATACTCCTAATACCTAGAGAGATGGATAGCATGAAGCTTGAGGCTCATGTAAAAATGAGATATTGTAGAAGCTAAGGAAATGCTCCAGCAGATCACTGTGCTAAGCATCAACTCTAACCCAAGGCTGTGATCCTAACTAAAAACCTCAAAGGATAAATCTATGGAGGGGTTAGTAAATGTCTTTAAAATATCAACATTTAGCCTCTGACTTGGAAAAAGAAAGGTTAGGTGGATCATGGAAAATCCAGGTCTATATGGCACATGAAAGTTAAAATAATTTTGTGTTTATTAATACACTAATAAATTTAAGGGAAGTTAGATGCTATACATAGGACAGTATGGATGCAGATACGTTAAGAAAACTGCAGGTAGAATTCCTTTAATAATCCTCACTTATTTTTCTACAATTTTCTGTGATATTTACACATTCAAAAATCATTTGTAAAGTGGACATTGTGGTGAAACTTCACCAAGTGGCAATCCCTTAAACTTTAGTATGGTCATCAAGAAAAATACCTAGTTGATCAGGAAGGTGTGATGATCCAGTCACTGTAATAATTGATTGCAAGCAAATAGGATGCCAGAGCCAAAAATGACCCAACATGCTTCTGAATTTTATATAAATGGAAGGTTGCAATATGCATTCTTTGTTATTTGGCATCTTTTATTTAATATTTTATTTGTGAGATACGTCCAAGGTGTAGCAATAGTAGTAGTTCATTTTAGATGCTATCAATTATTCAGTTGTGGAATAGACCAACATATATATACTCCTTCAACTACCAATGAAAACTTGTATAGTCCTAGTTTGTCAGTCTCAAAACTGCATCTAAGAACATTATTAAAATATACATTTTGAAAAATGTATGTGTGAGTTTTAGGAGCATACGTTACCAGGAGTTGATTGTTACCTGATACCCACATAATTTAAATTTGTGCTAATTTTTATTTTCACAAGCATTAGAGGAAAATTCCATTTTTATACATTTTTGGTAATGCTTAGAATTTTCACTATTTAAAATTTTAGCTATTGTTTAAAGTTGTGGTGGAATCACATTGTGGATTTGTGTCTACTGATTACTAATGAGATTGAACACATTTTCATGATTAACTATGATGTGAAGTAGGTGGGGCGTTTAGTATATTTGGATTGTATATTATATGTATATTTTATCTAAAACAACTAGTCAGGTTTGTAGAACAGTTCTATGAGCTAATACTGTACTACTTTCTTAGAATTAAAAATTTAGAGTATTTCCCTTTCTCTGCAAAAGAGCCCTTTCTTTTAAAAGGATCTACATTTATACACAAATGATTTGTTCTGAAGGATATCTGACAAAGTTTTAAATTACTTTCTCTACAAATGAGAGTGATTTTGAGTATTTTAGGCCTGTTTCTGATTAGTGTAAATGAATGTCATGCATTCACTTCATGAGGTACGAAGTAAAGACTGACAGTCAAATGGCCAAATGGCAGGCACTGAAAAAGCCAAGCTATTTGGAGTGGAAAAAGCAGGTTTGCATTTTTAACTAAATACTGAGAACATTTATGGAAACATACTTCGGTAAACACATGTGGCTAAATGAGAGACAAGCAACAATCATCTGAGGAATGTACACACTACTGCGAAACAGATCTGGCAACATAAATGTAACTGTCCGTGTCTTCCTGCGCACTGCCCGGCAGAGCTCACGTAGCGCTGCCCGTGGTGGGCAGAGCAGACCTTCCCGAGGACTCTTCCTGGTGAAAGGCCTCTCGTAGCCTTACAAGTCTGTCAGCACTGTTCACATTACAGGTCTAGCCCATCCATAAAACAGAGGGGCGATGCGGGCTTGCATCTAGCTTACCTTTGAAGAAAAATTCTTTTGGATTTCATCGACCTGTTGGAAGTTTATTGTCTACTCATTACATTTCTCAGAATTTCCAAAGTCTCTAGGAAAATTTTAGATATATGTACTGTGTGTTTTGCTTGATATGTTATAAAATATACTTCAAAGAAATGGTATTTTTTCAGTAAAAATAAGCATTTTTTTCAAATATACATACATATAACACATATATAGTATATACAAAATCATATATAATGCAATATGTTCTCTATTATATATGTATAATATGCATATCTACATATAGTATGTTATCTGTTTACTTATATCTATATATTTAATATCTAGATTTATATTATGATTTAAAATAAGTCTGAAAATTTATCCCTGAATTATCATCAATATAGGTTATTAGCAGGTACTCAAAAATGTGATGTTTAAATAAATGAGAGACTGGGGGAAAAATGAGCACAGAAGCCTGTGATTTAATGTCTCAAAACGATAGAGAAGCCAGCTGTCACCACTGCAGGGCACTGCAGGAAAGATGACCAGCGCTGAGAGTAGAGATCCTTACTTTATTCTTTATCCACTCAGTAGTTTTCTGTTTGTATTAATTATAGGACTGTAGCAATGGGACTTTTACCATCCCCCCTCACTTGCCCTCAACCTTCTTAAATTAGCCACAATTGCAGTGGCTACTCCTAGGCAAGCTGCGGGCCCGGCTTCCCACCCCTCATCACAGCCTGTTTTAGAGGCTTCTCCAAACCACTGGAGTCCCTCTGTGCAAATACAGCTGAGGTACTGACAACTCATTGGGAAACCAGCCACGGTGAGGAGACAACAGAAGGTGAATGTGTACCTTATTCTCCCATGCATCAGACGGACAAATCTTGGTGACATTCTTCCTGTTCCTTAAAATGTCTTGGTGTCACTGAGTTTTTGTCACCCATTATGGTAGCTCAGTAATACTCCCTTATAATGACTTTTCTTCTACCCTGTATTATCTCTTATTCCACAGCCTCTCACCTCTATTTCTTGAAAAACTCAACTGCATCCAAATCCTTGTCTTTAGCTCTGCTTTTTTCAAGATGCAATTTAAAATATTAAAATATTTGGCACTGGAAGTGATCCTAAAAAGTATAAAATCAAGATGGTGTTATCGAAATAGATCATTCACTTTCCCAAAAATATAATAGCAAAGACACCACTGTTAGTTGTAAGTGTAGTACTGATAACCCCAGAATGCTGTAGGATCACACTACTTAAAATAATCATTTGAAGTGGTCTGAGATGAAATGCAGTTTAAAATAAAAGCATTGGCCTTTTCACTAGTTCTAGAAATTGAAGTACTTTTATAATGAAATTGTAAAGATTATTAAGGTAGCTGGCTTTTATTAAATGCATTAAAGTAAGGAAATGACAGACTCAGGTCATCCGACTCTGAAACAGAGCGCGCAATGAAAGTCACAAAGTCTCCATGGAAGCATTTAAAGAACTCACTGTCTTCTGTATCTGGAGGGCAGACTGTTCAGAAAATCAGGCCCAGGATTTAATTGTAAATGGGGTTTATAGACCAGAAAAGGAAATTGAACACACAGTCTCGTAGGCTAAACTCAGGGCCTAAAAGAGAAGAGGGGCTCACTGAGGGATAGAATGAAAATATTTGGGTGAATGTGCTTGAACATTCAGGCTCAAGATTTGTGCTTTGGGCCACGAGACCCTTTACTAGAGGGCACCGGTTTCTCCTTGACCAGTCAACTCTCCCAAGAATCTAATTCCCTTTGTGCCATCAATAAAAGAGTAGGCTTAACTCAGGAAGAGAAATAAGTCCCTGGCCCAAGGAAATAGTATGCTTTTGAAATATATGAATAAAAGGACCTGGGTAATACCAGCAGGAACATGCAAACACAGGTAAGAGTCTACCTTGAAGGGTGTTGGGCAAAGATGTGGAGTATGATATAAGGATAGCTTATTAGCACGGCACAAGCTGTCATCACTTAGTATTTAAGATGTTGTTAAGTTACATCTATAGTTTATTCTAATACACGGCTATGATGACTCCTTAAAGTTTGAAATTCATCATTCCTGTGTAAATGAAGGGGGCATGCTAGAACTTCCTTGACAGAGTCTTGAAGGAGAACTCAGGAAGCTAAGGGTGGTTTGAATATTAGAAATGATGTATTATGGGAGACCAGCAGATTTGTCACTCAGTGTATTATCTTAAGGACACACTCATCTCATTAATGCAGAGGTCAGTGAACTACGGCCTTAGGCCAAATCTAGAGGGTGGCCTGTTTTTTACGTTTGTTAGCCAAAAATGTTTTGTATACAGGGTCCAGCACAAATAATGCCCATTTTTATTATAAAATCTTTTATGATAAATCATAAGCATATAATTCTCTATTAAGAAAAGAGTAGTTCTTTTGAGGAAGTTCCTCTCCAATTCTACCACAAGTGGGCAAAATACATATTCTCCCAAAACTTCCCCAGGATGAACTCCAGGTATTTTATTTATTAGCTGCCTGCTTATGAACAAAGGAAATAGCCAGACTTTTTCCTTTGGGAACTCTGAGACTGAGGCTGGAGATGACACTAACACTAGAAGCCGGCATTGGCATCATGAACTCATAACTGGAGAGAGGTTTTTGTGAGATGGTGAGTAATACTGTCTCGAATGTATTTGACTGTGTGGGCCCAGTGAGTCTTCAGACCTGATTTGTGTTTACTTCCCTGGTCCCCAAGTTTAGTCAGAGCCAATACAAATCCGCAACCCAATGATATACTAACCAAGAGATTTGTTTAAAATTGATCTGATCCATGAACATGGAATGTCTTTCCATTTATTGAGGTCTTTAAAAAAAATTTTAAACAATATTTTGCATTATAAGTTCTGAATTTCTTTTGTTAAATTTATACCTAAGTATTTGATTTGTTAATGCTATTATATATGGAATCATTTTATTCTTAATTTTATTTCCAGAATGTTGTCAATGTATAAAAACACAATTGATATTTACGTGGAGATCTTACATGCTACTACCTTTTCTTATTAGTTCTAGTAGCTTTTTATTGCAGATTCCTGAAGATTTCCTATATGTAAGATAATATCATACATAAATAGAGAGAGGTGTACTTCATTTACTTCTTTTTCTATCTGGATAGCAGCTATTTCTTTTTCTTGTCTATTTTTTTGTAGAGACTCCAGAGCAATCTTAAATGGAAGCAAGAGTGGACATCCTTTACTGTTCCCAATCTTAAGAAGTAAGTATTTGGTTTCTCACTATTAAGTATGCTACAGATTGGGTTTTCTCATAGATGCACTATTTTATGTTGAAGAAATTTCTTTCTATTCCTAGTTGGTTGAGTCGTGTTAGAAACAGGGTTTTGTATTTTGTTAAATGGACTTTCCTACATCTTTATAGGTGATTGTATGTACTCTGCCATTCTATTAATATGGTGGTTTCACATCTGAAAATCAATTAATACCTTGGTTTTGCACCTGAAAATTAATTAATCTTGCATTCCTGGGATATATTCCACTTGATAATAGCATATAATCCTTATTTTATGTTAACAGATTTTATTTGCTAGTATTTCGTGGAGAACTTTTCCATCTATACTCAAGGTATATTAGCCTGTAGTTTTCTTCACTTAACAGCATTTGTTACCTGGTTTTGGTTCAGGGTAATAGCAGCTTCATAGAATGTATTGGGAAGTATTCTCTCCTCCTTTTCTTTTTTTGGAAAAGATTGTGTAGTATCTTTTCAATGGAATCATGTAATATAATGCTATTTGTGCCTGGCTTCCTTTACTTCGTGTAATGCTCTGGAGGTTCATCCTTGTGGTAGCACCCTGCATAGTAACTTGTTCTTTCTGTTGCTAAATAGTATTCCATTGTATGGAGAACACACTTGGTTTATCAGTTCACAAACTGATGGGGATTTGGATTGTTTTAAAGTTTTTGATACTGTGTGCATATGGTTACTAAGATCACCTGTTTAAAGGTTTTTATCGAGACATGTTTTTATTCCATTTAGAACATAACCTGAAATGGAATTACTGGGTTTTTGGTAAGTTTATTCTTCTTAAGAAACTGCCAAATTGATTTCCAGAGTGACTACATGTATCATTTTACATTCCTATCCATAATGTATGTGGGTTTCAGTTTCTCTCTGTCCTTGTCAACACATGGTATTGAATATCTTTTCGTTGTGGTGATAAATGGTTGTGACTATTGTAGTCATTCCAGTGGGTGTGTAATGCATCTCGTGATGTTAACCTGCATTTCCCTAAAGACTAAAGGTGCTGAGCATCTGGTCATGTGCATTAGCCATTCATAAGTGGGCGCAATGTCTATTGTTGTTATTAGTATTATTGTTTTATTAGTTCTTTGTATTTTTATTGATTTGTTATTGGCATTGTCAACTTGTTTGAGTTCTTTATTCTGTAACAAGTTTTTGTATTAAAATTTTAAAACAGAATTTGGTTTATGCAAACTTCAATTTAATACATGATTGGAATCTACTCCTATCTTAGTTATTGTTAATAATCTTTGAAGATGAGGTAATAAAACAATTAAGTTTTGGAAAGAATTATTTATACACTTTAGAAGATCTGCCAATCTCAACCCACTGCTGTGTCTTTTTGAGAGTTGTAACTAACACTGAAAATATATTTTGTTTCAATGATTATTTTTATTTTATTTTACTGACAAAAATAATAGTGAATTCAGTTTTCAATTCCAAAGGTTGGTGTATGGCCCTAGAGCTCTCAAAGTTCCCTGTTTTCCTTATTTCCTAGGTCAAGCTCAGTATATTCTTTCTGGCACTGCCAAGTTTTTTCGTACTTGAGTTTTTAATTGGATACAACCACACTTACAGCCCACTTGTCTAGCATGCTGTCAGGGGGTGGTGACTAAGATGAATTAAACTCTGGCCTGAATCATTTCTTCCCAGCACTTTCAGAAAAACACATATAAGCAAGGCTTTATTTTCTTTATAAAAATAGTGCTGACTTCAATACATGTGACTTGCTCCCTTATTTCCTTCAGGATTCTGAATTTCACAGTTAATACTAATTATAACTCTAAATTTAGATACAAAAAGAACATATATTATGTGGAGAATGAAAGTCACCGCATATGAATATAACTCAAACTATATCTCACTCTATAATGTTAAACAAAGTTGAACTGAGTAAATTCGAAGAGCTCATTTATTAAGCAATTCATGAATCAGTCAGCATTACATTTAGTCACTAGAAAGGCCTCTGAGGGGTTATACTAAATGGAAGGTTTTTAATAGGAAGAAAGGTGGGACAAGGAAGTCTTTAACAAAAGAAAAAAAAAGATTTATTTTTAGACCAGGACATCCTCTTTGTGGGGAAGGGAATGGCAAGGGTTTTTATCATGCAGAGTGTCCCTTATTTCTACGGAGAGCAGGGATGGAGAAGGCCCTGGAGACAAATCACCTTAACTGATGCTTGCCCAGCTAATTCCGGACTGGTTGATTATGACTGTATTTCTAAGAAAGGTTGAAACAGCAATTAAGTCAGTATTAAATCTGCATTTGGTATCATGGCCCTTAGAACAAGTGATGGCATTTGGGGCCTTGATTTTTTTTTTTCCTTTTCTTTCTGCTGAGTGTGGTGTCAGCTGTGGGTATATCATTCTGAGCCTTTATTGTGTTGAGGTATGTTCTTTCCATACCTTATTTGTTGAGAGTTTTTATCATGAATGGATATTTAATTTTCTCAAATGCTTTTTCTGTATCTACTAAGACGATTATATGATTCATATCTTTTATTCTATTAATGTGATGTATGACATTTATTAATTTGCATATGTTGAAACATTCTAGTATCCCAGTAGTCAATCCTACTTGATCAGGATGTATGGTCCTTTTAATATGCTGCTGAATTCAGCTTGCCAGTATTGATCATTTTTACATTTATATTCATCCAGCAATATTGGCCTATTGGGGATTGGAATCTGACAGAACTGCATTCCAAGCTCCCTGGCCAGACAGGGCTACTGGTTTTGTTCTGCGTAGGCAGAGTCACTAGCTGGCTCTGCTCTGTGCCACTCACTGTAAATGGGGTGGTCAGATGGGCTAAGCAACTTTCAGGGGGCTCTGGTTATGTTTCCTGGTCAGGAGCAGCTGAAGGCTGTATTTAACAGGGAGCAGGCGTGTGCATTAGCTTCCTGGCCAGGGTGGGGCTGCAGAATAGGCTCCAAGACTGGCAAGGCTTGTTGTTTGGGATCTCAAATCAGGCATTTGTACTGATTTGTGCCCTCATTTTCCTGGCTAAATGGGGCTTTTGGCTTGTGTCTGCAGGTGGGTAGAGCCACTGGCTGGGCTCTCCAGAGAAGTTCTGTCTGCTGTGCAGCTTCTCAGGTGCTCTGGGCTGTTTTCTTGGTCAGGTGGGGCCGGGGGTGGCACTCAGCAGTAGGCAGGTCTATGAACTAGCTTCCTTGCCTCCGTAGGGTCACAGAACAGGCACAGGGCCAGCAAAACCATACTTTGGGGTCTCAAATCAGGCAGAACTGTACACCAAGTTGCCTGGCAAGATGGGGCCAACATCTGGCTCTTCCTCCAGGCACTGCTACTGGTTGAGGCGTCCACTTGGGCATCACTGTGAGCAGGTATTCAGTCTCCCAAGACCCCAACTCTGGGTGCTGTAATCTTTGTCCCTCTTCTTTGTCACAATTCTGATCTCCAGTAGCCACACCCCATGTGGAAGGATCTGAGGGAAGATTGTGACCCATTGTGGGTCATTCCTGGGAAGTGACCCACAATGCCGGAGAAGCTACTTTCCACCTTGACCTCTCTCCTCCCCCTCCCTCCAGGAAACCATAGGTCCCAAGGACAGTCTTGGTGAGGCACTGTGCCCACCTTGGGGACGGGTGAGGCAGTCTGAGTGTAACTACTCTTTTTATCCTTCTAATGCAGTCCTTCTTGGTATCTGCGGCCCAGGGGGGCTTCAGCCTCATTCCCCTGTTCTGGGATTTCACAATGGGGTCTTCTCTATGAATAGTTGCTAGTTGGTCTTCCTGTGAGGGGAACGAAAGTCAGGAACAGTCTATGTCACCATCTTGATGACATTACTCTGAACTTAGGTTTTCTCTTAACAGTTTGATGTGAGCCTTTTGCAAATCTCCACTATATTCAGTATTATTTTGCAAGTAAATTAATACTCCCTATCTTAGAACCGTACCCTCTTGGCCATCTTCAGAGATCTCCGAAGTCATGGCAATACGCTTTGTTCTCAGGCTTTGCTGCCTCTGAATTTTAAGCATTGTGTTCTGGCCTGGATAACTTAAGATTATAAATGTCCCAAGTGAAACTAGGGATCCCCATTCCAGTGAGCATCTATAATCCTCCACTCACCCTTTGGGGGACAACCATCACTGAACTTTCCAGAAAACCTCCTCTACACTCACCAGCAAGGACAGGGTCTGCTGTGCCCTCCACAAAAGACAGCCAAGTTGTTTCCAAAAGTAAACCCATTGCTGGTTTGTTTTGTTTTTTTACATAGTTTGATTTGTTTTTGAAAGTTGCAAGTAGGCTCTGACATTACATTTTCATCCTCAAACACTGGCCTTTAAGTTTTGGTATATTCCTGACAGATTCTAGTGACAAGTCCATCAACTCTTTTATTTTTATTAATATTTGTAGTTAGCTATCATTCTAATTCCATGTCAGCATTTTATTGAAGAATTAATTGAAAGCATCAGAATTCACTCAGCTGTCAAAACTTCTCGAACCTGAGTTAACATCAATCGTTGAAAAGCTTTCGGGACTGAATGCAAAACATAAATGGTATCTATTTTAAATGTCCTAGATTTTTTATCACTAAATGAAAGTTTTTCTCCAATGTGTATTTTGAGTCATACTAACCTTGTCCAAAAGCTTTTCATAATTTCCTTTCAAACAGTGTTCATAAAGAACCTTCATGAGACCTATAAAATGTCTCATTACTCCAGAATCATATGGAAGCTTTACAAGTCAAATAATACCATGGTCTCTCTCCCTTCTTATCTCTATATTCCTAATTCATACCCTAATATGACTCATCACATTTATATTTGAATACTGGAATTACAAAGGCTAGAAATCTTATAAAATGAACTTTTTTGGTAAGTGAAGGACAATTAAGTTTATCTGCGGGGATAAAATGGAATTGTAAGCATGTATGCCTTCTTGGTTTAATTCTTGATTTTACATGCACATATTGGTGATAAGGTACTGTGAAAACCAGCAATGTCTAGGGAGATCTGTACTACAAAACCATTATAGATTTACAACAGAAATGTCTGTGTCCAACAAGGTCAAGATTGTTTTATTCGGAGACGAAAATGCTGTGCTCACAATTTGAATTTTATCTTTTTTCAAGCTGAATGGAGAAAATAATTGGAAGTAGTTCATAAAATAATGTAACAGTAGAGAACTTTTTAAGAACAACATGTAAATTAAGTGGTTTGAGGCACACAGTGACAGAAGCCATTTGAGTTTTGAAGCCACATGTTAATAGTGTTGTGGAGGAATTCAACCCAACATTTACTCACACTGCGTTAGGTAGATGAGTGTCATGAAAATATTCCTATATTATGCTTTCTATTTTCCTTTCATGTCTGTGTGTAAAGCATTGTGCAAGGCATTTTAGAGGATACAAAAAGTAATGCCTGGGACTTTGCTGTTTCTTAAAGCAGGTGTATCATACATATGACTAAATCCAATGACTTCTATTAAAAAAAATTATTATACTGCTTGTAAAATTTTATAAACCTCTGTTCAGTAGATTGCCAGAAAATTAAGAAATTAGAAGCTATGGTTATATTGGCTTCATCTAAAAATAATGTTAATAATATTGTCATTTAGAGCCAGTTACATACCAAGAACTGCTTTATGTATATCTCTATATTTACAGTTTTAAAAAGTACTGTTTTCATCTTCATGCAATAAATGTAAATATGCTTTTTTAGAAATTTTAAGTATTTGCACAAATATAATAACCAATGTTGACTGAGACTGTCAGACTCTGTGCACAGGTGTCCATTATTAATAACACCCCACCCCAAAGTTTCAGTGTTTAATAAAAATGCACTTTTATTCCTTTTCATTTAAGGTCCCACATGGATTCAGTGTTAGTGGGCAGTGTTGTGCACTTTGTGTTTTAGAAACCTGACTTTATTTCTATGGCTCTGTCTGCCATTCCTATAGTGCCTTAAAATTCTCTTTATTCAGTGGCAAAAGACAAAAGAATAAATAGGCATATCAAATACACTTTTTAAAAAAGTCCTAACCAGGAAATGAACCATGATATAAAAAATTTTGTTCTACTAATTAATTGAACTAATAACATGGCCACACCCAATTCACTCTGCAGAGGGATCCAGACATGTAGTCACCTCCAGAAATGCACACCGTAGTAGACAGAGTGCAAATTTTTTGGTAGAGTCATCTGCATGAGACTCCTAGTGACATGTTAATTCCACATTACTGTCTTTGATAAGTAATGTGTAAGTGCTATTTAATTTAACTTTCTGTTTAAATATTTTACTCCGTATGAAAATTTTAGCCTACAGATGTTTAATTGCAATTCATTAATTGCACACCGTGATATGGTAGATAAATGTCTCAGGAGCAACATTTTGATACAGGAGATCTCTTTAGCTTCACTATATGCAATAACAGTCACATAAAAATTCATAACTCCTCCTATTACCATATTGTTTTCTAATAGTTTTATGGAATCATACCAACATCAGCTCCAGAATTAAAGCCTGAATATACATTCTCATCCATAGAAGCTGTCCTACTAGACAAAAATACTTTGCTTGCCTTTGTGATCAGAGGCATCATTTTTAATCTTTCTTAAATCAATAAAAATCCTACTATGCACTATCAGTGATGGTAATGATGCAGAAGTCTATTTTTTTCTGCATTATTTTGTATTAGAAAGTTAAATGAAATGGAATTTTTACTTCTAGTGCTTGCATGTTCAATCTACTCTATTTGTTTGAAACAAATATATATTTATAAACTAGATCCTATTTAATTATGTGTAAGGGTTTTCTATGGCATAATTATACATAGAATATAAGAAGGTACCACTAGAAGAATAATACTCTGAAATCAGGTTTTGTGAAACTTGTTTTCCTTTAGCACTGGCTGGTGTGGCTCAGTGGACTGAGTGCTGGCCTGTGAGCCAAAGGGTTCACGGTTCGATTCCCAGTGAGAGCACATGCCTGGATTGTGGGCCAGGTCCCTGGTAGAGGGTGCATAAGAGGCAACCACACATTGATGTATCTCTAGCTCTCTTTCTGCTTCCCTTCCCCTCTCACTAAAAATAAATAAATAAAATCTTTTTTAAAGTGTTTCTCTCAGGAATTTTTAAATAACCTTGTTTCCTTTATCACTTCTTCAATGGATATTTTCCATGTGCCCAATTTAAAGACACTAAAAGTAAAATATTTTAAATCATGTAACATTATATATGTGTTTGTACATATATGTGTATGTATCCATATGTATGTCTATATATATGTATGTGTGTACAAGATCTGTCTAGAAGGTACCCAGCCATGTAATGTGAAAAATAGAGACACTTATTGATGAAAACACAAGATACAATAAACATTGTACATAGAACAATGACGCCTCAGTCCTCTTCAAAGCAGGCACTTTGGGACCTCACACAGTTCTTCCAATCACCATCACCTGCCTGGTCATATTTTCCTGAATCTCATCAACAGTCTGAAACTCTTCCCTTTCAAAGGTGATTTTAGTTTTGGGAAAAGCCAGAAGTCACAGGGCAGCAAATCTGGGCAGTAGTGGGGCTGAGTCACCTGAGTGATTTGTTGTTTTGTCAAAAAATTCTGCACCAGACATGATGCACGAGCAGTCACATTGTCATGATGAAGTTGCCAAGCACCAGTTGCCCATAGCTGCAGCCTACTGAGTCATCTGAATAGTTTCTTTGGAGGAGTGTTCAAGCTTAACTCAAAATTTGATGTAGATTCGTTGCTCTACTCAGTCATTTTGAATGTGATGGCCACACAGTACACATACTCACTCAATGGCATCTGCCACCCCCACTGACTAGCATAGTGTAGTCATCATTGTCCACACATGTGCATTCCAGTCTGCTCTCCTTGGCTGCCAGGTTACATCCATGTCGTACAAACCATTCTCATTCTAACAATGGCTAAACTTTTTCCAGACAGACCTCATATGTATGCATGTGCATATGTGTATCGTAGTAAATTATTGTAGGACACTTTTTAAATCAACACTAAGGTCAAGAAAGTAGAACTTTTATCAGACACCCCAGAAACTTCATAAGTCCTATACTAATCATGTTTCCTTTTCTTCTTGCAAATATAATCATCTTAATTTTTAATTATTCTGTATTCCTTTATGATTTCATCAAAGGTGCATTATTAGGCAATTATGGATGTAATCTTGCCCATTGAAGTCATATCTTTTAAGTTTCAATTTATGAAGAATTGAGGCTCTCTAACCTGTTAATTGTATGTGTGTGGTGATTGCCTAATAATGATGCAGTTCAACACGATCTCTTCCATATGAGTACAGAGGCTGGACTAACTTGAATTGTTGATGCCTTTAAAAAAGTGGAGGTGGAACTGAGTTCTTCTGTCTGGAGGCACATGCTAGCAACAGTTGGTATGCAGTGCTTAGACCCATTAACTCATTAGTGGCTTAAAGTGATAATATTCTACCATTTAGTTCTCATTGATAAGCTGAAATATATAAGAAAATATTTCTTTTCACCACATTTGCTTAGCCAGTAACTAATGCAGGCCTAGGGATGCTCATTGCAATTGGGTTATTTACTGTTTCTAGACCTTTTCAACTAAAAAAAAATAGAAAATATGTACATTTAAGAAATATTGTACTATATGAATTCACATTGAGTTTTTTCCAAATTCTAAACTATAGAATTTTAACATAAATACATACATATATATTTATTAAATTGTCTCCTTTCTTCCTCAAAAATCCTGCCTGATTCTCACTAACATAGGGAGTAGAAAATTTAGAATCATTCATTTGTTTTAGCCCACATTCCAAACTCATCAATTTCAGAATAAAATACTTTTTCCAGTTTTATTGAGATATAACTGGCATACCATTGTATAAGTTTAAGCTATAAAACATAGTGATTTCAGTTTTTAAGAAAAAGAATAAAAATACTATACTACCAAAACTACTTATGATTACTGAAGCCAGGTAAATTTTGTATATATTCAATTTCCATGATCAACTGATTTGTTAATGGTGGTATTATTTCTGCATTGTCAGAAAATGGAACCAGTTCTATACTCTCTCACTTCTAGTCCTCTTTTTATCTTATTCAGTAGTACCTATGTATTTAATATGCACTATCAGTCTTTCAGTTGGTGTCATTCTAGTTTTTTTGCTTGCATGAAGCTCATTCTCCAGGAGATTCCTCAGGAAAGATTCATGGAAACTGTTTTCCTGAATTTCTGCATATTTATAAGAGCTTTTCTGTGCACTTTATATTGTGACAGTTTGGGTAGATATAGAATTCTGGCCTCATATTCTATTTTCTTGAGTACTCCAGTTTCCCTGATATAAAGTGACACTCTCCAAAAGTGTAAGAATCCAATTTTCTTTCTTTCATTGTAAGGCATGAGCCTCACTTTCTTACATGCCAAAAAAGAATTATGTATTTTAAAGTTTAGTAATGGTACTAGAGTATGCTTTGATGCTGGTTATTCTGGATTAATATTCTCAAAACACAAGGCATGCTCTTTGTGTGCAGGGTGGGGGGCACTGTATACTTAAAATTTTTCATGAATAATAGTTTGGGATTTGTTCTTACCCTTTCATTTTTTTAAGGCTCTTATTACCTATATGATGGCTTTTTAAAATCTCCAATCTTAGTCTCTGTTTTTCAAATTACTTTTATCACTTTCTTCAGATTAAAATTTTTTTCACCTTATCTATTTCTCTTAGAGCATTATGAATTGTTTTCACTTTTATAATCCTTAGCTTCAACTTCTAGTATTATCCTCTGATTTATAATTTTCTTAGTTCTGTCATCTTATTTCTGAGTTCTTCAAATTCTTTTGTTTTTCATGTCTTTCCTACTTAAAGTATTTTAGGCAGAATAATATCAGTTATTTAGAATGCACCTATTTTTTTTTACTGTCACCTACATACTAGGCTAAGCCTTTTCAAATAGCAAATCATTTAATCTTTCTAACAGCTCTGTATATTAGATTCAATTATTATCGCTGTTTTATGGGAAAGGAAACCCAGGCAGAGGTTAAGCAACTTGCTGCAAATCAGATCTAGCAGGGACATTAGAATTTGCGCATTTGTTGTCTGCTTACAGACAAAGGCCATCTCTTAATCATCAAGTTTGAGTGTATAAGGTCAAGAGTAACAGATGGGATCATTTTAAACTGTGCAGACAAAATATTTAACTGAAATTGCTCAAGTTCCTCTTACATAAGTTTTTGGATTCTTTCTAAAAATTCAGAGTAGCACCAATAAGTCTGATGACTACACTTTTAAGAAGTAATAACTCAGAGCTCAAGAAAACAGTGTCCAAAGTCAGAAAGCAAACTTATTTCCACTAGAAAGCCCAGAAGTACTCTTTCTAATGAGAAACACTGAACAGTCATTTCTTTCTCTTCAGACAGTAAAATATTGAATTAATTTGCATGCAATGCTCATTTATTTACCCTGTAGGTGTGTTGAAAACTCACCAGATTAACACTGAGCAATTAACAATGTTCTCCAACTGCCTCAGCTATAATAACAATAATAATATTAACAACTATGTTATACAGCTGAATTTTCTTTATACAGCAAATGGAATATGCTACTAAATTTTAAAAAGCATTTTTGAATGGATATTTAAATTGGTCCCATGTTATGAAGTGTTTGCAATTTTGAGATTACATATACTCTCAAAGGGATCATAAATTAAAATTTGAGTGATTGACTCTTTTTGATGGAAGGAGAACCTATCCATTCAGTGTACAATTGTGTTTGATAAATCATCAGTAACCTATAATTCACACCAGATTTGAGATATTGCTTTTATTTAAAATATGGATAGGTCAGGTTTAAGATACTAGATGACTTTGTGCCTTGACAAGCTAGGCATGTAACTTTCCATGTTCGGTTTAACAATGGCATTTGCAAAGGCATTGACTGCTGCTCTGTGTTGAACTGTGTCCCCCGAAGTCATGTGTTGAATGAGGACAAGGTGACACAGAGCAATGCTACAGCTCCCCTCTGTGGGTCTGGTCACCAAGACCTTTGGGAACAACGGCTGCTGCTTTATTTTTGAATCTCACTCAATTGCATCTCTGGCCAGCTCTAACTCTGAAGAGTGGAGGGAAGGGAATCTTGGAAGAGTAGCTCAAAGGTTTTCTGGCAGAAAATTCAGCCCAGTGTGATTTTTAAACTGAATGGAACGATTGTTACTAGAACTATTAATGACCATATTTAAAAAATGACATTGATCAAATATGCCTTTTTTTTAGTTTTCAGGAAAGTTTAAAAATACTGAACTGGGTTTTACAAATAACTACAAGTAAGGTCAATTTTAAAATCTCAGGGTTAAATTCTCTGTTTTCTCTATACAACGCTTTCCTTTCTTTCTAAAATATATAAAACTAGAGAAATACTAGGCTTAAAAAAGTTTGAAAGATTACCAATACATATATTTTTACATGGTTATACATTTATTTGTGACTTTGTAAAATTAATATTTGTTAAGTGGAGCCCTGGGCTGTCAGATCGTGAATAGTTGTTCAACAGAGGGAAAGTGAAATATAGTTTATTACTTAGAGATCCCGGAGGAAGTACACAGCCCAACTTGAGGGGCCATGTGGGGAGGCCGGGCCAGAGTGCAGGCAGAGCACATAGCAGGACCTGGGGCACATGCCTTCATTAGGATCAGCGGGTGGAATGCTTGGGGTTCCCAGGCTAAGAGTGGATTGATCAATTCAAACCAATAAATCAAGGTTTGGGGCCCTGGTGGTGTGGCTCAGTGGATTGAATGTCAGGCTGAGAACCAAGGGGTCATCATTTTGATTCCCAGTTCGGACACATGCCTGGGTTGCAGGCCAGGGCCGCAGTTGGT
>CM052545.1:28510002-28531599 GCA_028533065.1 Trachops cirrhosus | reverse complement strand
TAGGCTTTTGAATGTCTGAAAATGAGCTATAATCTCTTACTATGAGCTATAGTAAGCAGAATATTCCAAGATTGTTTTCACCAGAAAGCAAAAAGATAATATGATTCTTATCAAAACAACAGGATAGCAAAAATTTCCACAAATTTTCCCCAGTAACCAGATCCCTACAAAGGCTGTTTAATATTGATGCCTAAAAGGCGTTTCACAAAGAGCCAGGGCTACCTGAAGCAAACTCCTGCTGATTAATCCCAGTAGTTTATAGTGTATATAAGATTTTTGTTTTCTAAAATAAATAACAAAAATATTTCACAAACAGTTTTAACCAATTTTAATCCATTTTCAAGATAAATGTATCTATTCTTTTGGTTATGTATGTTGGTCGTTTCTTTCGTAACACGCACTTACACTCCTAGTCAGCTAGAGAAATGACAAGAGCCACAAAAGGAGGTCTCTATGAACAGACAAATCATTTTTCTCCTAATGTTGTCTGCTTATTCACTCATATTTTTTACTTAGATTTATTTCCATGGGATTTATATTTCCTCAAAATCTGTGGTCTTGTTTATGAAGTAAAGGATTGAATTTTTTTTAAGTGTGGACTTTTATGGCCTCCCAGAGGTAAGAGAAGCTACGACTGTCAGTCCAAAGTCAGAAATAAGATCTTTTTCTTCTACTCTTTGATAAATGGACAAAATTTCTCCAGGAAAAAAATAGTGGAAGCTGAAAAAAATCACTTAATATGGTATTTTAAAAGTAGAGATATAAGCAAAGACTTGAAGATATAAAACAAGCAATTATATTTCTTTAATTTTATCCTAAAGAAATATTCATATATATATATTAAATCTCTTTATGACAATATTAATTGCCAAAATTTTTATAATAAAATCTATACAAAGTGGAAGTATAGAGGACAGGTTTGATTAAATAAATTATAGAATATTCCCTTTTTATGAAATACTATGCTGACATTAAAATGAATGAAATGGAAACATCCATATGATATTTAGGTGAAAAGTGAAATCACAATAACTTTTAGCTGGATACCATTTTTAAACCTATATATGTACATAGATGTGTATATAAATTTATGACATGAATGGACTTCAGTCTATCAACAATGCTTTCCTTGGTGATGGGAACTAGGAATTGAGGTATTAAGACAGACTTTCAAACTTGTTTCCATCAAGTTTTCTTTTTTTATAATTTTTATTATGTTTTTTCATTACCATTTAGATGCCTTAAACCCCTTCCCTCTACCCCCAGTCATCACACTGCTGTCCCCGTCCATGAGTCCTTTTTCCTTTTTGCTCAATCCTCCACCTCCCACCCTCCCTCACCTTAGTGGTCATTCTGCTGAGTCTGTCTCTATTTTGATTGTTTGTTCAGTTTGTTTATTAGATTCTAAATATGAGTGAAATCATATGGTATTTTTCATCCTTATAGTTTTCTATTGTTCAATAGGGGTGTCAAGTTCCTACTGTTGCAGCCTGACTCGAGGTCATTGAGAAACTTTACCACTGATAAAACCATGAATTTTAAATCAATTTTCTCTTTTCAGTCTGAAAAATGATGTGTTCTTTACAATACTTATCATAACATTTCTACTGTTGTCAACCTTGGCCAATTTGCTACTGGCCTCCTGCCTCACGCCCTTTGTGGTGGCTGTTCCTAAGCATTGAATGACCTTCCCCCGAGAAGTCCTCATAGTTCACTTTCTCACACCTTCAAACTTGATTCAAATGTACAAAAGACTATATATGTTTATATAATTCTGCTCATTCTGCAGGGTGTGGGAATATATAGAATATGCACTTCAATGAAGTTACCATTAAACAATAAATATAATCCGTTACGTTTATAAAGAATAAAACAGGCAGAATATCCTCCTACGATGATATTTTATTACAAAATTTATAGGTAAACTCCTAATTCCAGGTTATGTGCAAATGCAAGGTGCTCCTACAAAAGCATAAATGTCAATAATGTTTTGAAATAGTTAATTCTCTGAGGAGAATAGTTTTGAATGAATGGTTACAAGTGTTTAGGATCAATTTTATGAATTTCACTATGGTTCCTTTTCTTCCCCAGAGTATAAGAAACAGTGACTTAGAAAATGACCTCTTTAAAATAGTATTCTTGGGTATTACAATTTCACCCTGAAATGTCATTATTTCATTCATTTAATCTGAATAAGTTTTTTAATATTCTTTCACAGATATTAAATATTAGAGTATATGAAGTAAAATCTAAAAGAATCAAGCATTGTAATTATAATAGTAAATTGATATGAATGTTTGGTTTTTCACTATGGAACCACAAAAGACCCTGAATAGCCAAAGCAATCTTAAGAGAGAACAAATCTGGAGCATCATATTCCTTATTCAAATTATATTACAAAGATATAGCAATAAAATGGTTTGGTGGTGTGGTTCCATATAAATTTCAGGATTGCTTGTTCTTTTTCTGTAAAAACTGTATTTGGAATTTCTGATAGGTATTGCACTGAATATGTAGATTGCTGTGGGTAGTATGGACATTTTAACAGTTCTTCCAAATCCACAAACACAGAATATCATTTATTTGCATTTTGTTTGATTTCTTTCATTAATGTCTTATAGTTTTTAGTGTATAGCTCTTTAACTTTCTTGGTTAAATGTATTCCTAGATATTTTATTATTGTTGATGCAATTGGGAATGGGATTTTAGTTGCTTTCTGCTAGTTTAAGAGTGTATCAATACACAACAGATTATTGTATACTGATTTTTATATCTTGCAACTGAATTTGTTAATTCCAATATTTTTTTGGTAAAGTCTTTAGGGTTTTCTCTATCTACTGTCATGTTATTTGTGTATAGTAACAATTTTTCTTTTATCAGTAATTTTTTAAATAAGTTTAATGACTATATGTATACCTTCCTCTTTAAATTTTGCCTTTGTCCTTTGCTCATTTTCCATATAATTTTTCAGTTCTTTTATCTCAGTTTTGAGAATTACTTGTCTGTGGCATGTTTCTTTCAATATTTTCTGGTTTTACTTGTCCTGTGACTTCATTAGTTTTCTTGATGTATTAGGGGAAACATTTTTTTCCATGTGTCCCTATTTTTGATTCCCCAACTGTAACAAAAACAGAAAATAAGGGGTCCAGAAAAAAAGAATATGAGTGAAATCAATAGTGCATCACATTCTGTCTAGTGCTGGGGGGAGGAGAGGGAAATGAATATTAAATCTGATATTAATTAAGGTTATAAATAACACAAAACAGAAAAAAATGCTTTTCCCTGAAAATTACTAAAAGGTCACAGATTTAAATCAAAGTGGTGTTGCTCAGTGAGGACAACAAAAGCACATGACTGAAGGCAAGAACAGCAGCAGGCAAAACAACAAATTTTAAAAAATCCATTTGGTTACCTAAAAGTTACAGACTCTTCATAAATTGTATTATGTATTAATACATGGAAGAACGTCAATGAAATTACCCCCAAAATTAACAATAGCTTTCCCTGAACAATCAAAATGCAGGTAACTTTTAAAATTTTTAGTCACTTTGCAAATTCTTGAAAGTAAATTTCAATGAGCTTGCATCATTTAATAATCCAACAATATGCATCAAAATATTAGTCAAATCAAATACAAGGTCTAGCACAAATAATGCCCTATTATTATTATAAAATATTTTATTACAAAATCATAAGCATGTAATTCTGTAACATGACACTATCACACTCAAACATACCATATGACATTTTAGGTGAAACGTTCAAATTAAAACTATAAATTATTACACCCATACTATTACCCACCAACCACACTCAAGCAGGCCTTACTTCGGCCAGACTCTATATAAAGCTATAAACTCAAGGGTTCATATGAAATATTACAATGCTGATTATATCTTTCTGTAATTTATACTAGTCATAATGTTTTTGAAACATTAGAATATTAACTTGGTGCAAGTGATAAAATATATTGTTTTTCTTCCCACACATTTAAAAATGAGATGAAAACCATATAGGCATAATAAGTCATCTGCTAAATTAATTAAATATATTTCAAGAAGAAAGTCTGAATTTTATAAATATTGAGAAGCCAACATTACAAAATAACTTAATAAATTTTAAATACTGTATAAGTGATAAAAAATACCTTGATTTTCCTCCCACACAATTAAAAATGAGGTAAAATATAGGCAGAATAATTTATCTGCTAAAATGTTAAATATATTTCAGGAAGAAAGTCTGACTTTTCTTTTTACAGATATCTAGAGCCCAGCATTACAAAATAATAAAGTTTAAATACATTTAACCTTCTCTGTAACATCACCAAAGTACGTGTATATATGTATATGTGCTATAAAATTTGGTGAATTTGGAAGATGTGATTCAGTTCCTACTACTGCTAGTAATAGGCATACAGAATAATATTTATATCTATAATTTTAAAGCCTACATAATACACAATGAGAGTAGAAGAGTCTGATTGCTTATATGTTGGAAATATATCATAAAAAAGGAAAGTACCACATTTTTTAAAATATATATTGACAAAAATAGTTCTCTGAAAAGTGATATGCCTTCACTACTAATCAATTTCTTACTGGAATCAAATAATTGTCTTAATCAGTACTGATTAAACCGATTTAATTTTTAATAAGGACCGCAGATATGTAACAGTTATCAAAATAGATAGTAAATGGCAAGCCAAAGGGGTGCTTAAATTACTACCAGAAGTAATCCCAAACATCTCAGGTTCAAAGACCTATCTAATAGTAGGGCAGAGTAGGTGGTAAATGGGCTAATAAAGTAAGTAATATAACTCTATGTTGGAGTCCATACACGAGTGTGAGAATACCATTTAACATTAAGTATGCAGTAATTTATCCCTGACCAGTGTGGCTCAGTGGGTTGTGCATCACCCAGAGAAGCAAAAGGTCACCAGTTCAATTCCTGGTCAAGGCATATGCCTGGGTTGTGGGCCAAGTCCCTAGTTGGGGGCCTGCATTCGGGGGCATGTGAGAGGCAACCAACAAATGTTTCTCTCCCTCTCTTTCTCCCTCCCTTGTCCATACTCTAAAAAAATAAAATGTTTTTTTAAAAAGATTGCAATAATTTGTATAAAATGCTTGGTAGGAGGAATGTGCATTGTGTTATAACAGAAATTAGAGTGGGAATAATCTCATTACTTGTGTCGTTCAGATAGCCTGAAATTCTAGATATGATATTTAGAGATGGTAAATTTTATATCTGGAAAAATGTTATTGCATAACAAAACTAGAAAGTTAAAGTATATAGTGAGCTAGTACATCTGTCATCTGAGTATTTAGCAGGATGCCATATTTAATAAAACTAAGGCCAAAATTTAACATTTTCATTTTAATATTTTTATTTGGCCCGTGACTGATTTTATACCAACTTTTCTTCACGTTTTCCTCAGTCACAAAAGACCAGCTCTACCTGATGTTTTTTAAACATTTTTCTGTTAAGTCCTAAAGTGGACATTATTCAAGGTTTGATCAAACCTGTGCTTTTTCCTACTGTAATTCTATCCAAGTGAACTCAGTATTCATATCATCAGAAAACCATTTTCAGTCTTTCTTTCTGACAAGATCAAATCTTCCCTATAATGTGCTTTCCAGCATCACAAATCTCTTCTTTGTAAGCTTAATCATTGTGGTTGTAATTTTACATCTCTGTGTGGGTTATTTAATTAATACTCATTTCACCCCCCCAAATTTAAATTTCAAAAAGGGAGAAACTATGTTTGTTCTTTTTTATGCTTTCATTCCTATCAGAATAACATAATTCTTTGTACATTGTAGAAAAATCAATAAATACCTGTTGAATGAATGAATTTTTCCATCTTAAGTCCTTCACTTCTATTAGTACCTTAATTTTTTCCTTCTTTTTGGAGAACATAGATTTATGTTTATTTTCTCTATTTTACTTCCCACTTGAAATTGTCACTCAGCAGTTTTGTTTTTTAAAAAAAGCCTGCATATACTAATCATGCAGTAACTTTTAGCTCTCACATCATTTTTATTATTGTTACTACTATCATTTTTTTAAATCTCAGTTACTTCCTTGGCCTACGGTACCCTCAATCTTTTATTATCTCAGTAGGCTGCAATCTAGCTTTTACTCACTTTATTTCATTAACTTAAATCTGCTAGACTCATTATCTGCTTCTGTCAGTTCAATGCTAATTATGTTACTTACCAAGTCATGTACAACTGACTTAAGTCACATAAAGTAGTATTCGCAGTATTAAATTGCCCTTATTCACATATACACAAAACACTCACACTTCTTCCCCTTACATGCCATTTCCTCTTGCCTGCGCCTTTATTCATACAGCCCTACCAGCTCAAAATCATTTCTTCTCTCTGCCATACATCTTTTCACCAAAATGTGGCAACTCTGAATTATTACAATATGTTTAAAAACCAAAACTAAATTTTAGAAGTCCTTTCATAAGATTCTAGAGAGTAAAAGTCTGGGAGTTTAATACATCAGTTAAATGGGATAGGAAGGAGAAACAGTATATAAATGTTATTTTAATAAACATTTTAATCATCATGAAATATAAAATTTTTATATGCAAGCAAGCATTACTATTCAGTCAAATAGTTCATAAATTATAATGCAGTGATATTAGTAAATTTCATTTGGTGATGGATATTTGGAACACATTGCTGATGTTAATATTTCTAATTCAATCATGAGATGTCTGTTAATCATACAAATCCTGTATTTAAAGATTAAGAAAAGTGCTCACTCTTTCAGGAGTGAGTAATTTTTACTGAAGTAGCAAAGAAAAAAAATACTTTTATTGGAACTCACGTGCTCCTTTGGCCCCCACCCTTTTAACACATATGTTATTTGTGAGATATGATTAAATATGCTAGAAGTTTATTTTTAAAAATACTAATTACACTTAAATTTAGACTAATTAGTATATCAATCAATAAACTGAATTTGGTTTTGATATTTTCTTAAAGTGAATCACATCTGTCATTTATTAAATGTGTGCTCTCTGAGCTCTTCGGTGAAGTTCAACAAAAACTCCACTAGAATAGCAATGAAGAACTGAAGTTATGCATGTCGACTACTTAACCTTGCCCATTTACAACATCTGTTGATGCACACTAGTACTAAACGATCCAAAGTCGTAAACAGTGACACTAAGCAACACTAGTGGAGTCACCCATTAAGTCTGAGGACTATACTCAATTTTTCTTAATGGTGAAAATAATCTGTATACTTAATCAGTTTTATAATTTTTAACTATTTTATTATACAAGCTTTACATGTTCATCAAAGAGAAACTGAAAAACAAAAGAAAAATAGCCACTCCCGAGTAATATTTCCCACCATATACTTTAAACACTTCAGCTATGATTCAACTTGCTACTCTCATCCTCTCCTTGTGGGAAAAATACTATTTTACACCCACAGTGATTTTTTAAAATTCATCTTTGTTTAGTTTGGTTTTGCTTTTTTCAGTTTTTTGTTCTTCATTACTTTAGGTAACACACACTTTCTACTGGAATCCTTTCCTGCTACCGAAAATGCTTCCTCTAGAATTTCCTCTGGTATGGATGGGTCTGTTAGCTGAATTCATAGTTTTTATTTATCTCAATGCCATTTTCCTCCATACTTGACAGACATTTTCACTGTTACAGAATTCTGATGAGGCAAATATTTTTTTCAGCAAATTAAAGATTTTGTACTCTCTTCTGGCTGTCAGATATCAGTCATTGGAGGGTTATTTTTGTCTGCTTTCATTTTTACTCTTTGATTTCTGTAATTTCAATCAAAAGTGTTGAGGTGTTCTTTTCATATCCTTTTGACAATTTTTTGTTTTATCCATTCTTACTGGTGTGCTTAAATTTACAGTTGATTAATTGATTCCAACAACCTAGGCTGCCTTCAATGGGAAAAGGAAGCCCCATATATCTTAGTAAATGTTTTGCATCCAGTTTTATGTTTTCAACATAAAAATTACAATTATCCTTATTTATTTGCTTCAAAAAGAATCAAGATTACGAAGAATCCTGAGAAATTGGTTATCCTCAAATTGTAACTTGAAATGTGAAGGAAGATGCTTCATTTACAATTCAAAATGGGGAAGTCTTTCCATAAAGTAGTATGAGATAACGATACCATATCTGAAGTTTTTTGTACTTGTTTTCTTGTACTTTGAAACTTAATGTTAAAATATTTCATTAGTTTGTTTGATAGTTTGAGTTGCTTCTCCCACCCCCAACATTTTCATATGGTTTTCTAGACAATTAACATGTGGAATATTATTAACATTATATCAGTTCTGAATCAAAAAAAGACATGTGGAAGATTCTCAGGAAGAAAAGGCAGAGCTGTCCAGATTATAAAAATAATGTATTTCAAATATTCTTTTAATTTTTTAGTTCATATATTTTACTTAAAGTCAGGAATATATAATAAGTAACAGAATATAACATTTTACTATGAGCTAACATGATGACAATTTAAGTTGCATTGGCCAAAAATGTAATATATATTTTAGGTAAACTCACAACTTTAAAAATTATCATAATGACTACTTCAATATAGAATATAAGTTATCTTTGAAAATCATAGTATCTCCTGAATTAAATATGACTGCAGTCATCAGTAAAACTACTATAGCATCTACACAAAAAGTTTAACACAGCTTCACCAGTAACCTTTTACCTGCCTTCTGAGACAAGTGCGTTTTTTGCCTGTTGAGGAATAAAGATTTCTTTATCTATATCAATGGTATATCTTATGTAATCCTGAATTTCTGTCAGGGTAAGTCTGGCAAAATCTTTAGGATAATTCTTTTCTACAATGTGTAACCATATAAAGATTGAGTTTTTATAATTTCTTCTCATCACTCTCCTATCCTGATATGACATCATTTTAAAACTTGTGCAGAGTCAAGAATACTCATACTTGTTCATATTAAAAACATATTTCAATCTTATTACAATACGTTACTAGCCAAGGGGCCCACCTTTCAAAAAAAATTTAAATTCTCTATCTGCCTTCTTTCATCCCTTAGTCCTCCACTAGTATTTTTTTTATTTTCAGGTATATGCCATATAAGCTAATAAGAATTTGTTTCATTGAACTCATAGGCAAGAAATGCATGCTTTAAAATTTCTCAGTGGAGTTAAATCTAATGTCAGCACCCATCTACTCATTGTGGCTGCTGATACATCTGGCTTAGGTCAATCTTGGGGCTCCTTGCCCATTTATGGTGAATAGGACAGGGTTCCAGGGGATTTATATTGGCTCTGGAAGTGGGGAGAGGCCTTAGTGCATGGTAATGGCCATTACTGTCATTGCTGCTTTTGCTGTGAGAAGCTATTAGTCTTGTCCTGTGTTCTCTGCCAACTCCTGGCATCTTTTCGGCCAGAGATTTGACCTTCACAGCAGCTTCTTTAGGACAGGAAGATCACAACTTTTCTTGCTGCTTTTAATGATGCTGAGATACTCATCAGCTGAATGAAGATTTTCTATAAATAGGCTCTGGAAATTCAAAGAGATAATTCCTCTGGCAATAAGAAAATCCTATACCCTAGAAAACTTAGGCTTGATTGTAATGTTTTAATGGGTGATAAGGGGAGGGAGTATTAGAAATATATTTTTCATTTTCTTTCTCTTTGTCATATGAGGAGACAGAAATTGTGTCAACATATTACTTTGTCCGATATACACTCCATGTTTTACATTCTTCCCCATGGGTACCTTTCTTCAAGATTAGCCCAAAGAGCACAGATGGTTTTCTACAGACTACTAACTCGTAGTTTCAGAGAAAAAATATAGCAATTAAACATAATGCTGTTTACATAGATTTCACACATTTTAAATGTAAGATTAAGTGTATTTTTTCATTGTTAATTGTTATTGCATTGAATACAAATTTATAAAAATAAATCAATAATAACTTAACTAGTGCAACATACACTTAACTAAGAATGACATAAATTTAAAAACAATAAGACATTAATAAAAATGTACAGTATGAATCAGATTTGCTGGGGTAACTTAAAGCAAAACAGTCACATTTTTTTAAAGCAGAAGCAAAGGAAGCATGTATATGTGACAAATGGATTTTATTGGACCAGCGGTCTCCAGCGCATTGATCATTAAGAAGTTTTATCCAGCAGTGGAACAAAGGATCAGCACTTTATGCAATTTTCTAACAAAACACTGTGAACCTTCAGGTAAACCATTTGACTTTTTTTTCCTGAGAAAGCGAAAAGCAGTGACTTCTGGGATAAAATTTTTAAAATGTATCTCTATAAATGTACAGTCCAAAATTACATAGACATCATTCAGAAATGTACTTATCCAGCAAAAACAGATAAAGTAACATTATTACAGAAAGGATTGCAAAAGAAAGCACCAGGTTACATTTGCTCAGAAAGAAAGTTAATTTCCAAATCCATTTTTCAAAAGATGCTCTTGCAAAACACCATTTTTTCCTACAGGAAAGGCACATTGGATGCCTTGATCTTAACCCAGATAACCTCCTGCAAGACCAAGGTCTTTGCGATTATTTAGCTACCTTTACCTGAAATTAGATGCAAAACCAGTACCCCAGAAAAAAACGAAGAATGAACTGAATTTAGATTCCTAACACCCAAAGGAATGAGAACTCAGAAAAGAAACTAAATTCAGATATGAAAAAATAAAATGACTTCAAAATATATAATATACAAATGAACATGTATTTCATTTTTAAAGTATTACTGTGAGCTAAATACCATTTTATTGTTCATGTCACATTTGAAGAAGCTGAGAACAAAGAGTGTATTAGCTTTCTATTCATACATAACAATCACCACAAATTCATTGGCTTAAACCACCACATATTTCTTACCTCCCAGTCTCTGTAGGTCAGAAGTTTGGACACAGGGTCTCACTGGTTCCTGTTTCAGGTCCTCACTGGGCTGCAACTCAGGTATTAGTGGGGCTGCATTCACACTAGAGCTCAAATGGGGAAAGACAGGCCCCCAGATTATTAGTGAGATTCATTTCTTTGTGGCTGCAGCTCAAAAGTTTCTCGAAGGAGACAGCTCTCAGATCCTAGAGGCCATCTGCAATGACAAATACAATGGTATAAATTGTAGTGTTAGTATAAAGCATATATAATTTTTAGTAAAATATTTCCCTTATTGAATGTATTGGGGTGACATTGGTTAACAAAATTATACAGGTTTCAGGTGTACAATTCTATAATACATCATCTGTATATTGCACTGTGTTCACCCCCCAAGACAAGTCTCCTTCCATCACCATTTATACTCCCTCTACCCTCTTATACCTCCCTCCACACCCTTTCCCTCTGTTAATCACCATACTGTTGTGTGTGGGGGGGGTCCTCTTAGTCCCTTTACCTTTTCACCTTTGACTATCCAAAGCTTCAGTCATTGGTTCCAGGACAATCTGCAGATACCAAATCCACAGACACTCTACCAGGAGTGTCCAACCTGTAGCCCAGGATGACTGCGAATGCGGCCCAACACAAAATCATTAATTTACTTAACTCTTTTTTTTTTTGTTCATCAGTTTGTGTTAGTGTTTGTGTATTAATGTATGGCCCAAGACAACAGTTCTTCCAGTGTAGCCTAGAGATGTCAAAAGGTTGGACACCCCTGCTGGTCCCTCATATTAAATGACTTTGAACAACACATACAGTGGGCCCTCTGCGTACACAGGTTCCCAGCCTCGGGTGAAAAACACTGTTTTTGATCCATGGTTGGATAAATCTGCAGATGCAAAACCCTGGGATATGGAGAACCAACTGTATACAGTTCAAGCCCGTCTGTTCACAGGTCGACTGTACTGTGAAAAGATTACCACAACAGGTTCAGCTAACAGCCACTATGTCATATAGGTACAATAAAAAGAAAAAAAAAGTTTTTTCCTGTGATAAGAACTCTCAGAATTTACTCTCTTAATAACTTTCCTATATAGTAGTGTCCACTTTTCCATTGTTTTGCTTTCCATGGGTGGTTTTAGTTACCCATGGTCAACCCACAGTCAGAAATACTAATTAGTGTGATAAAACCTCATGCCATCCCACTCCACCCCCTGGGGACATGGAGCATCCCCTTTGTCCAGCATACATTACCTTCTTGGTAGTGACTTCATAGTTGCCTTGGTTATCAGGTTCATTGACCCAGTGTCCTGTTGTTTCTGTTCAGGGAAGTGTTATTTTTCTAGATAATGGCCCCAAAGCACAATGGTAGTGGTGCTGGCAACTCAGACATGCCAAAGAGAAGCTATGAAGTGTCTCCTTTCAGTGAAAAACTTAAAAGTGTTCAACTTTTTAAGGAAAGAATAAAAACTGCATGCATGCTGAGAGTACTAAGGTCTGTAACAAGAACAAGTCTATCTGTGAAACTGTGAAGAAGGTAAAAGAAATTGGAGCTAGTTTGCTGAGACCACATTCTCATAACTTTTATCAGAGTATATTGTTTTAATTGTTGTATTATATGTTAATATTCTATGGGTGTCTAATTTGTACACTAAACTTCGTCATAGGCATGTATGTATGTGTAGGACAAAACCGTATACACAGGGTGTGGTACGGTCCACAGTTTCAGGCATCCACTGGGGGCCCCGGAATGTTTCTCACGTGGACGGGGGGAAACCACTGTATATCAGAGAGCAGTGTTATAGCCTTCATCTTGTACATCACTTTCCTAGTGTTTATTTGCATTATAACTGGAAGTTTGTACTTTTGGCCACCTTCTTCCAATTGCCCTTCACCCCTGTCTTCTATGCCAGGTAACCATGAGTCTAATATTTTTTTTTTCTATTAATATTTTAAGATTCCACAGATAAATGAGATCATACAATATTTGTCATCTTTTGACTCATTTTACTTAACATAATGCCTTCCAGATCCATCCACATTGTCAAAAGTAATAGGATTTCCTTCTTATTTATGGCTCAATATTTTATTGTATATAAAACTTCTGTATCCATTTATTCATTGATAGGCACTTAGGTGGATTCCATGTCTTGACTATTATAAATAATGTTGCTATAAGCATGGGAGTGCAGATATCTTTTTGAGTTTGTGTTTTTGTTTCCTTTGGGTATATTCCAGAAGGGCAATTATTTGATATGGTGGTTGTATTTTTTTAATTTTTAAGGGTCCTTAATAGTGTTTTCCAAGGTGTCTGTACCATTTACTCTCCCACCAACCATGCACAAGGCTTCTCTTTTCTGCATGGCCACGCCAGCATTTATCTCGTCTTTTTATTGAGGTCCCATTGGTTAACAGCATTGTATATGTTTCAGACATACAACACTGTCATTCAGTTTCTGCGCGCACTATAGCATGCTCACTGCCAAATTTCTAGTTTCCATTTGTCACCATATATTGACCCATTTTACCTATCTCACCCTCCCTGCCACCACACTTCTTCTCTGGTAACCACCAATCTGATACATGTATTTGTGAGTTTGGTTTGTTTGTTTCTTTCTTTTTGTATAATATTCCAATGTTAGTGAATTCATAAGACTTTTGCCACTTTCCTTCTGACTTATTTTACTTAATATATCCTCTAGATCATATTAAAATAGATCCTGTTGTTGCAAATGGTAGTATTTCATATTTTTAATGATTGAGTAGTATTCTGTTTTATGTGTTTGTGTAGACACTTAGGCTGTTTTATTTCTTGGCTATAGTAAAAACTGCAATGAACATAGAGGCACATATATCTTTTCAAATTAGTGTTTTCATATCCCTATGATAAATATTGAGAAAAATCATTGCTAAGTAATGTTAGTTTCATTCTTATATTTTTTACGAATCTCCATACTGTTTTCCAAAGTGGTTGTGCTGATTTATAGTCACACCAACAGTGTGTAAGGGTTCTATTTTCACCATATCCTCTGTAACACTTATTGCTTATCTTTTTGATAACATCCTTTCTAATAAGTGGAAGGTAATATCTCATTATGGTTTTGACTTGTATTTCCCTAATAATTAGTGATGTTGAAATCTTTTCATGTGCTTGCTGGCCATCTGTGTGCCTTCCTAAGAAAATCATCTATTCACATCCTCTGCTGGGTTTTTAATCAAATTATTTATTTGTTGTTGAGTTAGTTTTTTATATACTTTGGATATTAACCCTTTATTGAAAATATCATGTAAAAATAAAATATCTTGTTCTATTTGGTTAGCTGCATTTTTATTTTATTGAAGGTTTTCTTTACAGTGTAGAAGTTTTTAAGTTTAATGCAATCCCATTTGTTTATTTTTGTTTTTGTTTCCTTTGCCACTGGAATGAAGTCCACAAAACATCACAAAGGGGGATATCCAGAGCCTAGTGGCTATGTTTTCTTCCATGTATATTCTGGTTTCAAGCCTTATATCCAAGTCTTAATCTACTTTGAATTTTTTGTATATAGTATATAATAATGGTCTAGTGTTATTCTTTTGAATATGGCTGTCTGTGATTCTCATCATTTACTGAAGAAACTTTATTATATGATGCTTTTGGTTATAGATTAATCATATATATATAAATTATATATAACTGTTTAAATTAGTCACATAAAAATATATTTATGCCTCTGCTCTCAATTCTGTTCACTGGTCTGCATATGTTTTTCTGCCGATACCATACCGTTGGATTACTACAGTTTTGTAGTATAGTTTGAAATTAGGAAGAATGATGCCTCCATTTTTAACCTCTTTCTCAGATTTTCTTGGGCTATTTGGGTGTCTTTTATTGTTCCATACAAATTAAGGATTTTCTTTGTCCTATTTCTGTGAAAAATACCATTGGGATTCTGGTCAGAATTGCATTTAATCTGTAGATTGCTTTATGGACGTTTGCAATGTCAGTTCTTTCAATCAATGAGCATGGAATATCTTTCATTTCTTTGTCTTCTTCAATTTCTTTAAACAAGGTCTTTCACCTCCTTTGTTAAATGTATTCATAGGCATTTTATTGTTTTTGTTGTGACTATAAAGGGCACAGGTTTATTTCTTTTTCTGATTATTAATGTATAGACATGCAAGAGAACTTTGTATATTGATTTTTTACCCTGAAACTTTATTGTATTCATTTATCATCTCTAATGGTTTTTGGGTTGAGTCTTTAGGTATATATATAATTACATCATTCACAAATAATGAAAGTTTTAGTTATTTCTTCCCAATTTGGAAGCCTTTATTTCTTTTTCTTGGCTGACAGATCTCACTAGGACATCCAATACTATGTTGAATAAAATTGGCTAGAGTGGTCATCCTTGTTTCATTCCTGATCTTAGAGGAAAAGGTTTAAGTTTTTCACCATTAAGTATGATGATAGCTGTGGGTTTGTAATATATGTTTGTTATTGAGGTACTTTCCTTCTATACACATTTTACAGATATTTTATCATAAATGTCAATGATAAAAGAGCACTTTGTCAAATGCTTTTTCTGCATCTATTAATAATGATCATGATTCTTACCCTTCATTTTGTTAACATGCTCTATCAGGCTGAGTGATTTGCAGATGTTGAACCATTTTTGGAACCCTGGTGTGAATCCCATTTAGCCATGGCATATGACCCTTAAATGTATTGTTATATTTGGTTTGCTAACATTTTGTTAAAGATTTTGGCCTCTATATTCACTAGAAGTATTGGCCTGTGTGTGTGTGTGTGTGTGTGTGTGTGTGTTTTGTCATTCTCTGGTTTGAGTATCAGGGTAACATTAGCCTTATGAAATGAGTTCAGAAATATGATCTCTTCAATTTTTTGCAAGTATTAAGAAGGATGGATAGTAAATATTTGAAAGTTTGGTAGATTCACCAGTAAAGCCATCTGGTTCTGGACTTTTTGTTTTTTGGGTGATTTTTGAGTACTGTTTCAGTTTCCTTACTATTGGTTGGTCTATTCAGATTTTCTACTTATTCATTATTCAGTCCAGGAAGCCTGTATGATGTTAGTTTGCATCTTTTTTTTTGTTATCTAGTTGGAGATTTATCAATTTTATTGACCTCAAAAACAGGTTTTGCTTTTACGGTAATTCCTTGTGTTGGGTTTTCAATGCCATTGATTTCTTCTTTTATAGAAATTATTTTCAATTCTGCTTGTTTTGGGCATAATTCACCATTTCTCCTAGTTTTTTTTAAATAGGTTAGATTAGTGATTTGAGACATTTCTTCTCTTTAATCATTCAATGTTATACTTTTACTTTCTAGAAATTCTTTAGCCATATCTCAAAAATCTTGTATATATTTTCATTTCTGTAAGTTATAAATATTTTTCATATTTCCCTGAGGTTTCCACTATGACCACACACTTTTGCATTGAGATTTCCTTTTCCTGAAATGTATTTCTCCCAATGATAGCTTTGATATATATAAAATATAGCTTTTTAAAATATCTGATAGCTTTCTTTGTCAAGTTTTTAAGTCACTGTTCAAATGTTATCTTCCCAGTGATGCTGGCCATCATATTTGAAATTTTAACCCTCAAGGCACACCATTTTCTATCTCTTTTACAAATTTTTTTCACATAACCTATCATCTTCCAACATACTGTACATTGCTCATTACCTGTCCTATGTCACCAGAATGTAAGTTTAATGATATCAGAATTGCTTTCCACTGGACCTTTAATATCCCTTATGGTATTCAACACACAGTAAATGCTCAATATTCAATAGTTTTTTTTTAACTTTGTGTTCATGAAGCTACTAAGGAGTTATGATTCTGATAATATATTCTAGACCTTCACTCTGAATTAATTTATGTTAATATATGTACATTAATTACATATAATTTCAATAGTGCTTTAGAGATCAAATTTCATTCTTATAACCACTATTTTGAATATGCAGAAGAGTATATACCTCTAATACTAATTCTAATTTACAGATCAGAAAATCCCCAAGAATAAAGTGATGTACACAATTCAAAAATCCAGGACAGAAAGTAGAACTTTTTAAGGTCTTCTGTTTGCAAATCTAGCATGTTTATAATATACACAGTACAAATGACAAGTATAAATATAGACCTCAACAAAGTTACCATATATATTTATGATATATAAATCTATATATTTATGTATGCATTAATATAATCAGTTTATGAAATAATCTGAAAATATTTCAATCATAAATATTAAAATTAATAAGAAAACTAGTGTCTAAATTCAAATTGTTCACTATAAATTATAGCATCTATGGTTACAGGAATATGCTGATATTCTTTTTTCAAATAAAATTTGGGCAGAAATGTAGATATAGTTCACACCCCTCTAAGCATGAGTACTTTAGAATAAAGGTGTATTATCATTTCAGTAGCCTTGCATCGCAATGGCCTTGACATATTCTAACACTCAAAACATAGCCAAAGGCTTCTTGAATCTCCTGGGATGTTATTATTTCTAATAACCATATCTCCAGAGCTATATTACCATTACAAAGCTTCATTAATATGTATTTAGTTCTCAAGTAGCAAAATTTTACTAAAGTTTGTCAGATGTTCCCTCATGAATGAGAAGATAAAGAACAAATTGAAAATTTTTTAAATTAGGTTCAATCTTTATTAAATTAGCCCCCAGGAAAAGAAAACAAAAAAGTCATGGATAAAGATGCAAAATTATAGGAATGAGTCTCTTTAATGTTTCAAATACAGTGTTTCCCAGTTTAATGGCATTTTGGAAATTTTTAATAGCAATTCAAAATTATGTGCTTAATCAACCATTTTATGTTTTTGGTAGATTGTGCATTTTTTTCTCTTTTAAAATACTGGGTTAGAATAAGTCTCCTTCATAAATGCAAACTATTTTCTATTCCAATCTTTTAAAAAGTATGCAATGTTGCCATGTTATATTTATCCTTCAAAGATTGTTCTCCAATTCCAAGTTTCTGCTCCATGCAAAATTCATCACATTTATTGCAACTACAATCAATCCTTTGAAAGGCCATGACAAAATCTGAGTAAGTAATTACAAAGGGCTGAGTTTTTGTCCTTACTAATACATACTAGGGAAATCCTTAAAGCAGTTTTAAGTACAGACCGTATTCAATGAGATGATGATTATTTTAAAAATCTCAATGACTACTTAAACTACATACAGTGTACTTTTAAACAAAAATGAGCTGAGAATATTAAGGAAAAGGACAGTAATGGAAGGAATGATAGAAAACAGGAAAAGTAAGACCTAATATTTTTTTGTACCACTTCTTGTTTCAACTTCAGCCATTCCTTAGGCACATTTCTGGTTCCTCCTTCATTTCCTAGCCACTGAGACATGGAGTCTCCCAGGTTTTATTCTTTAAATCCTTCTCCTTAACTATAAAAGGTGTCTCTCTGATCTCTACCAGTTTCAGGGACATAAACTCTACTGCACGCTATTTATTTTCAAAGTATAACTCCAGTTTGTACTTACCTCCTTAACACACTCCTGGACATCCACTAGGATGTCCAAAACCAAACTCCTATTCCCAACCCACAGACCTGCTCTTCTTTGGCTTTCTTTATCTCAGTAGAGAATGATTCCATTTTACCTGTGTGATAGGAAAAAACATGCTCATACACACTTAACGGGCATTAACTTGATTATTTTCTTTCTGTTTTGTCTCACTTGCAATATAATACCAAACAATGTATTTTGAAGATACAGCCAACATCAAGAAACTAACTTTTTCTCACTATCTATTCTGTCATCCTGTTCAAAGTCATCATCCACTTTTGTATGGATTAATTCATTAAATTTTCAAATGGTCTTTGTGATTTTGCTTTGATCCAATTATTGTCAGTTCTCCAAAAAGCAGCCAGGATACCACTTCTAAAATGCCTTTTGACAAAATTCCCTTTGTGCTCAAAATCCTGCAGTGGTTTCCCACTCCCTCCAAGTAAAAGTCAGAGACTTTGTAACAGCTCCTAAGTCCGTCACATTTTAGCTCGGAACTATTGTCTACATTATCTTCTACACAAACCCAACACACAGTGTGCTGTTCCAGTGTCACCTTAACAGAGGAGCTTTTCCCGAATACAGTATGTTAATAGTATCCACTACTGTTTTAATACTCCACACCCCTCACCTTGCTTTACTTTTGTCCAGGGCACGATCACCACATACCTGTATCATTGTATTCTGTTGCTGCCCACTAGAATGGCGGCTCCATCAGAGCAAGGACCCTTGCTCTGGTTTGTTCACCATATCTTTATAATTGCCCATTGAAGTTACTGCATAAATATTCATTGTGTTACTATTAATGGTATTCACCTCTTTCTCTTAATTTCCACCAGAAGTCTAACTTTCCTAGGTATTATGTGTTATTTGTAACATCTCATTCTAAAGATCTATTTCATTCCCACCCCCCTACTTTTCCTTCCAAACTTGTAACACTATGCCCCAGGAAAGTTTTGTCTTTGACTAAAACACTATCTTCTGGAATATTTATCTCCATTACCTTATTTGTAAAGAAAGTAATATTTTTTTAAGTAGAACCTACTTGTTTAACCTTATGCCATACCATCGGGATCATCATATGGGGTTAGTATCCTCACAATTTCATGCTGTCTCCAACAAGGTGTCTTTTTCCACCCATAAAATCTTTTCAATCAGTTAAGTTCATGACATTCTGGTTTTCCACCCTCTCTGCATTTTTTAAAATTTTTTTTGGTCATCCACAAACCACCTACTCCCTTCAAGTATTATACTGGAAAGTGTTGGCACTTGCTCATAAATGACCCTTCTGTTCTTAGTGACTTCAGCTTAGATGTGATTTGCTCGTTCATCCCATTTGCCTCTAAGATCCTTGATCTCTAGTGAGCTTTTGCTCCATCACTTCCAGTTACCTTATTAACAGAGAATATTATGGACCTCATCAGCAGCAGCAAAAATCACATTACCTTCAAATCTTATTTTTACCTATGAAAACTTCAAATGTAACCTGTATCTTATGTGTTAACTTTATTAATTATTAACATTCTTGACACTCAGTTTCTTTCAAAAAGTCAGATTGGAAACTCCCTGTTTCAGTCAAGTGAAAATGCTCCACTGTCTTTTATTTCCTAAGCAATTCAGAAGTCTTCACATCCTAATTCTATTATTTCTATCACCGAATGTACAACTATACCTGTCTCCTTTTTCAATTAATTACAATTAGAATGATGATCTACTTATCAAATGCAAGTTTCTCCATGTGCACTATTGGCTGAAAGACTTTAATACCTTAAATTACACATCTTTGTTTCTATTGTCAGTGTCTCTCACTCTCCAGAATAGAATATTAGCTTACAAACACATTTTCTACTGATATGTATACTCTCCCTTGATGCAATTGTTCTATATTCCATTTTTCTGTATTTTCAAAATTATTATTTCCAAAGTTTTCAGTTTAGCACATTTTTTATTTTTTTAAATTAAATTTATTGGGGTAACACTGGTTACTATACAATTTTCAGGTGTACAACATTACAATCCGACATCCACATGACCCATGGTGTGCTCACCACTCAAAGTCTAGTTTCCTTCCCTTGCCATGTATTTGACCCCTTTCCCACCTGGTAGCCACTGTTCTGTTGTCTGTGAGCACGTTTTTATTCCTAAACCCAGTACATGCTTTTGTGTCCCACCAGTTTGCTGGAACTCCTCCTGTGAAAGTTTTTATGGTCTCCAGGGCTCGACTTCTTAACAGGGACTTTTGTAATATGATCTTACATACTTTTTTTGTTCTTCAAAATTGTTCAACTTGTTCTTGAATACATTCTTCTCTTAGCCCTTGAGACTCTCTTCTTTCATAATAATTGGAGAGCTGGAATTATTTTTCTGATCCCTAAATTTGGGAATGCTTAGTCTTGAGGCTCTTTCTCTGTGACCTGCCCTGGGTGTACTCAAGTAATTCAGTTATTTAAAATACTAATCATATGAAGATTGCTTCACTTATTTCCCAAGGAAAGGACATCCATTTGAATTATAGATTCATATCCAAAATGACATCTGCATCTGTCATACCCTGACAAATTACCATATCCAAAATATATTCATTACTTCCCACCTCAAAAGTATTCTTTCCTTTTTTTTAGCACCACTATCCACCCAGTTGGCCAAGTCAGAAAACACTAGTATAATCTTTGAGTCTTCTCTCTTTGGCATCCCCTATATCTAATTCATCATGTGTTAGATATTGTACCTTAAAAATATACCTCAAACTTGTCTATTTTAAACACTGAACAACAAAACAGCTATAATTGGGATTTATCTAATTAAAGGATATGTTGGCAGAGAAGAAAGTAGAGGTTTTCATTGCATTCAGATCAATATTTTTGTTAAAAATAAGGTAGTGAAAGTGAAAGATTATCTCTACCAACTTTCCCTAAGTACCTATTGTTTTTATTACCTTCCAAGTTGTAATAATCTTTTAAAAAAATTTTATTGTTTTTCAAGTACAGTTGTCTCTATTTCCCTCCCCTCATCACTCCCTACCACTCCCCCCCACCCCAGCCATCCCCACCTCCCTAACCTCGATCCTATTCCCCTTTGGCTTTGTCCACGTGTCCTTTATACATGTTCCTTGACAACCTTTCCCCCTTTCCCCCCCATTATCCCCTCCCAC
>CM052545.1:28470673-28509502 GCA_028533065.1 Trachops cirrhosus | reverse complement strand
ATGTTATTGATTTTGATTTGCATTTCTCTGATAATCAGTGATGTTAAGCATATTTTCATGTACCTGTTGGCCATTATGTGTCTTTAGAAAAATGTTTACTTAGATGCTCTGCCCATTTTTAAAAATTAGATTGCTTGTTAGAAACTGCCTGTTCTGTACCACAAAGAGATCAAATGACAGGCTCTAATTGGAGTGCTCAGGCTGCTCCACCCACTTCTAGATATGTTTTTCTTGAAAAAAGAATTACCATTGACAAATGGTATGATTTAAGAGTTAAAAGTAGGTTATTGGAATCAAGTTAGTAGGTCCACGTCAAATGTAGGGCCTATTAACTACATCAGGCTACAAGCTTTAATAAGTATTGGCTTAAAGGATAGGCTTAAAGGGGAAGCACTTTGTCATGTGAAAATTAAATATGAAAATGCAAATAAACCTATTAACACAATAAAAGGGACAGAGTAGGCGATCCATAATTTGTAGTCTATTGCCACATAACTCACCCAATGAATATCATACTTAGTGACATTCCATATGTCAATAGTATGATTTGATTTATGAGCTCAGATATGTATTTAAGTCTTGATTACTCACTTGGACAAGGCAGAAATAACCTGAATAAGCTGTTCATTATTGCCAATAGAATATCAAAGCTAAATCATTCTTTTATGATTTATGCCATTCTTTTATGCTGTTTTATTCTAGTAGTTTTTAATTTATCATAGTAACTAATATTGCAACTTTATAGAATACTGTCTTTCTGAACAAAAACTGTAGACTTCAAAATATACTATAAAATAAAGCAGTATTATATTCACAAAATTCACAAATTAAAGTATGTCTTAAACATCTAAGCTTCTGTGGCTTACTTAATCAATGTTTCATTTAATAAAACCCACAATTTAATCAGGTCCCAAATCATTACCCTGTGTTATCTGTAACTCCAGGGAAATATAATAATGTAATTTCTCTTACCTTTAGAATTTAGAAGTTAGGCATTTAAAAAGTAAATGTATTTAGGTTAAGTATTATAATATTGAAAATGAGTCTTAGTCTCTCAGCTGTAGAAAAATATCTCTGCACTGGTAATTCACTGTGAATTGCCCAGATGCACCAGTTAATCTTAGCCACATAGAAGCTTCAGACATTAAAATCAGTTTGACACTCATGAAATAGAATATTTTAACTGCATGCACTACACAAGGACTATACCTCCTGCATCCAAATTACTAATATCACATTAAAACATGCTTCTTGTTTTCCTGATATGACATACGGCTGAGAAATACATCTCACTATGAGAATGTTACTCTCCAGCACATCATTCTGCCCTTTTCATTCTGGGACAGCTGTTTTGCTTTTACTTGCTTCCAAGGATTTTTGAAAAATTTGTTCCACAGCATAAGTATAATTATTTTCAAATTCTCCCCTAGCTTTAAGAGAAGATGAACTCTCAAGTCGATCTCCAGTTTTCTGTAATGTTTTATTTCATCTTTATTTCTTCAAATGACATTTGCTCAAATTCTTTTTAAAGTAGTTGAAAATATATTTGACCCACTCATAGATGTTTTCACAAATTGCTTTTTTTGTGTCTGTCTTAAGTTAGAAACGTATGGGCAATACACACAGAGCTCTTAAGTGATATTTCAAGATGTTTACAGCTTACACCTATAACATACATATGTGTGTATATGGAATTTATAATACAGTCTGGTTTCCTCCACAAAATACTAAGTGTATATGAGCATTTCTTAATGTGTAAATATTTTTTCTAATGCTACCAAAAATATTTTCATAGCATTTTCGGCTGAGTCAAAAGTCTCAATCTTGTGGCAAAGCTTTTCACAAAGGAGAAGAGATAAAAGCATTACAAATTTAGGTATCTTTTTACTGACACTTAATAGTTAAAATGCCAAAACAATAGCTTGATAATGCCAAGGAAACTACTAGGAGAAAAATATTTTGAGGTTGTATCTTCTAAAATAAAGACATGCTTAGAGATTATAGCATTGTTATAATTAGCTGATTGTTTTTAGAATTTCTGTAAAATGAATACAAGTGATATCTTCTCCAAATAAGAGCTACATTAAATCTTAAGTTCAGCATTTAAAGAAAACTTACAGTTTTTTGAAATGAGGTTTCAGGTTGCACTTCAAGACACTTCATGTATTATTAACATGGCTGTTTTATATAAATAGTTCCAAAGCAAATGTAAGAGGTTAAAAAATTCAGTCTATAAGGGCATATTGCCTGTTTCTGAAACTTGAATATCTCTATGCATCATCTTTAAAACCAAGCTAATACCAGTAATCTTACACTTAGTTGTTGGAATTGTTAAATGAGTTGAAGCACATAAAAAGCATAGAAAAAAGCGTAGAAGTCTCATATACTTATAAATTATAATTCTTATTAATAACAATAAAAAACATGCTTTTTTGCTAAAATTTATATTATTCTGAATGGATATTTTATATATGTAGGTACAAAAATATCATCAGTTCTAACTTAAATTTATATCAAATGATAAAGTCTACTTTAGAAGTTCAGGTCAATGTTGGTAACAAAATAGAGCCAGAACTCAAAATAGTAGATTCCTTTTTATGCTTCTTTAAAATTATACATCTACAGAAATAAGTTAAATTTATATTTAATTTTAATACTTTCATAAGCCTCAAGAATTAAGCTTCTATGGCCTAGAATATATTAAATCATATAGGAATTATCTGATTCTTAAAGGTTACATTGCACTCACTTGCAAAATTATCCTAGTATCTATAGTAAAATTTTAATATGAACAAATTTTAATAAGAATTGTGTCTATTCTGCTCTTCTGTATCTTTAGAGCAAGGAGGAGTATTTGAAACTGGCATCCAATAAATATTTGTCAAATAAAGGAAGCACTCCTTTATATGCTAAGTATTTTATGTCATTATTTATAGTAGTTCTCTAAGGTTAAATATTTTTTCATATGAGGAAGACAAAGATTAAAGAGATTAGGAATTTACCCTTGATTAAGAGTCTCCAAATATTGGAGCTATGTATTCAATCCAAGATGTCTGACTCTAACACACATAATTTTAAACTTTTTAAACTTTTAGCATTCATATAATTGCATTATTTATCAATCTCCATATGCTTTACAAAGGCACAATTTCTCTGAAGTTCCACATTTGTTCACAATACATTCCCAAGGCAATTCACTAGCTAGGATTTAGCACATGCCATTATTTTAATGTATTCTTGACTTAAAAATAAATTAATAAACATTAAGCACTTCTGCAATTCAGCTATGTTTTTATAAATTTGAATTAACCAGTATTCCATCCATGTGTGGCTTTATGTGAAAGCAGGTTTGTAATACTGAGGATCACATTTTCTACTCATTCAACAAATCTTTGAAAGAGCTCAGATTGATTAATGAATACAAAAGAGCTAAAGATAATTAGATGAGAATGAGCTAGGGAAATTCTAACTGAACACAGAGAAAACTTTTCTATTCATCTTAATTATTATTCTGAGAAAAGATTTTAAAAGTTAAATTTGAAAATAAGGAACAGTGATTAAAAAAACCAAACTACAAATGAGAATAAAAAAATAGACATGTGGCATGTTCTTAGCTTTCTTTCTTAGGTGAGTAGATTACATTTAATCAACTATTAATATCATTTCACAGTTAGAAATAAAGTTCCTGAATTTGTTAGCTGCTAAATTTGTTAGCTATCCAGTACAATAAAGTACTTAACTCTTTTTAAGCTGTTAGAATTATTCTATAATATCTATTTTCTACAAATGATGAGTAACCTTTTTTTAAGGACTTTAAAGAAAATAAAACCATTATTCATTTAAGTTTGAAAAGTTGTAATGTGTTTTGCAGTGTTAAATAGTATCTAAGTGCCATGGTGAAAATATTCCACAAAATTGAGTTGGAAAGAAAGTATGATGATCTCTAAAAATATTACAATAAGTTACAAGTATATTAAAAATAGACCAGAGAAAGAAAAAAATTAACCCTAAACTGAGTACTTTCTTATAAAAGAAATATTTATCAAGAAAACACTTGTAATGTTTAGAGTTGTTATAGATATCCACATGTTAAAAGTTTTAAGTAGGCATTCAATAATTAGATGAAAGTTGATCTGTGATTAAAATATATCCTAACAAATAGATCACTGAACAATTTATTTCAGCCATTAGAGAAAAATAAGTTTTATATTTCCTATTATTATAAGAATAATTACACTTTGGCTTTTATAATTTTACTAACCTTTGTCTGTTATAAATAGAATTAGGTATATGGCTCTGGCCAGTACAGCTCTGATGGTGGAGCATCATCCCACACACCAAAAGGTCGTGGGTTCAATTCCCTGTCAGGGCACATACCTAGGTTGCAGGTTTGATCCCCAGTGAGGAAGCCTATAAGAGACAACCAATGTTTCTCTCTCTCTCTCCCCCATTCCTTTCTTTCTAAAAAGCAATGAAAAAACTGTAAGTCTTATAAGGATGAGGAAGAGTTTAATAAATGACATTAGTATACTCTATTTGATAGACTTTTAAATACTTAAAATTTTTTGTAGATGATTAACTTAATAATGTTATATCAGTCCAATTGATGCACAATACCATACATAGCATTTGAAGAATATTATAAACTTCCTTAACCGCATAATTTTTAATGTCAATTAAATTTTAAATTCATAGAAGTTACATTTGCTCCCAAGTCAATATTAAATAAGAGTAAATATTAAATATTTTAAAATATTTAATAGTAAATAATTAAAGAGTAAAATAACATTGTTTTTAACAATACATCAGACATTACTATTAGACTACTTCAAGAACTATTGTTTCAATAAATAACCATGAAATCAGAGTATAATTGTTTACAGGAAATCATAATTTATTGGGATGTTTTTCATGACAGTACAAATATAGAACACTAAATTAAATTCAAATATTTATACAAATCATTTTCTATTGATCAAGAAAATCTATAGAATATGCTTAAACCATTGATTTATAAAGTCCATAATTTATTACCTAGGCCATTATTTTAGGTGATAATATTATCAACATTTGATCTGACCTGGAAAATAGCCTCTATTCTTCTTAATGGATGCACAGTAAGTGATTTATAATGTCCTTTACTTTTTCCAGTATCAATAAATTAAGATATATAATTTTCTATGAAGTTATTGAGCACATGTTTTAACATATGGCTTTAAAAATACAGCTGAACTATGGACGTGGGCAGCACAGACCTCATATTCACATTTATGAGATTTGTGGGAAAGTGATATTAGAAGCAATCAGCAAAGTAACTGAGCTCCTTTTCACTACTAAGGAAAACTGCAATTTATACAAATTAAATGTTAACAAACTAGTGTTACGTAGGGCACAGTTCCACAGGCCTGTGGAGATGGGGCCTCCGGAGGCAGAAGGGAGACCTCGACTGCACACAATCGTGAGCACGCAGTATAAGTGCAATCGTATTGATTTCAAAAAAATTATAATTATGTGAAAATGAATTTCCTTTCAAGGGAATGGAATATAGGCATTTTTGCTTGTCTCATGATAACCTGTTTTATAAAATTATATAATCTAAACAGGGAATAGTCTGTATATTATGAATATTTGAGGAATCACTTATACTGCTTCTATAATTCACTGTTTAATTATGCTCACAAAGTGTATTGCCAAGAATTTTTGCCACAACCAATCTAATCCATTCATGATAAAATTCCCCTAAGTAATTGAAAAATGCTTAAGAAAAAAATACAAGAAGTAGCTAAAGTTTAAGGTCATTAATTTAAAAAAAAGTATTTTAATAAAATTAGAAAGTTCAAACAGAGATTGGTTTAGGGAATTTGCTGACTCCCAGCTCAGTGCTTTTACTATTCCTTCATGTTTCCTAGTTGAGTAGAACATAAAAATTTGCTAAATAAAGATTTCTGGATTTAAATAATCTAATTTTTATATTAACATGTCCCAGAAAATAAAACACTGCATAGTTTTATAGGCCACTTTGTTTTGTCACTGTTTACTATTTTTTATGTCCATTATAAAATAAACATGTAACAAAATATTTCAAATAATAAAATTATTCTCCTCTCCCTCTTGGCCCCTATATTCCAGCCCTCACAAATTAACCATAGTTACCAATTTCTTCTGAATTCTTTAAAAGAACTCCCATGATATACAAGCATTTTTTAAAGGCAACAACTCATAAAATCTTAATTCACTTGATACACTGAATTAACTCCAGTATGGGCATCTCCCTATGTCCATATCTCCAGTGTTGGAATTCCTCGCCAGAGCAGTTAGGCCAGAAAAAAAAACAAAAGGCATCCAAGTCAGAAAAGAAATAGAGCTGTCTCTATGTGCAATAGATATGATATTATATCTAGAAAACCCTAAAGAATCCAACAAAAATCTGTTGGAAATAAATGATCTCTATGAAGTTGGAGGGTACAAAATCAATATATAAAAATAAGTTATGTTTCTATACACTAGCAGCAAACTAAGAAAAAAAATTCAGGAAACAATGCCAAAAAGAATGACTATAACCAAAGAGGTGGAAGATTTGAACCCTGAAAAGTATGAGACATTGATGAAAGAAACTGAAGAAGAAAATAAATGCTTACGGATTACAACAATTAATACTGTTACAATGTTCGTACTACCCAAAGCAGTCCACAGGTTCAGCACAATCCCTACTAACACTAGTGTTCTTCTGAGACCCAAGGCAAAGGCAACAAAATGAAAAACATGGGACTACATCAAACTAAGGAGCTTCTGCACAGCAAAGAAAACCATCAATGAAATGAAAAGGCAACCTACAGAATGGGAGAAGATAGTTGCCAGCTATACATAAAAATTTTATATATCTCCAAAATATATAAAGAATTCATACAATTCAATAACAAAAAAAAATCAGATGAAAAATGGGCAGTGGATCTGTATACACATTTCCCCCAAAACACACCGGTGGTTAAGAGGTACATGAAAAAGGTGCTCAACTTCACTGATCATCAGGGAAATACAAATCAAAACCACGATGCCTCCTCCTACCTGTTAGAATAGCTATCATCAAGACATGATGATAGACATGATGATAAGAAGACATGAAATAACAAGTTTCGGTGCAGATGTGGAGAGAAGGGAACACTCATGTACTCTTAGTGGGAATGTAAATTCTTATAACCACTCCAAAAAAAACAATATGGAAATTCCTCAAAAAATTTAAAATAGAACTACCATAAGACCCAGCAACTCTACTTCTGAGTAGTTTCAACCCACCTCCTCCCTCAAGCTGTTGTTCTGACTGATGCTGCCCACTGCCTGAGAGAGCAGCCTTCCCCTCCAGGGGTGGACCGTGCTCCTAGCTACACCCACTTCCTCCCGAAAGCCAGGCCTGAACATGGCTATTCTGTGCGGGGCCTTCCTGTGTGCTCCCAGCATGTGCTCCATCAGAAGACTGAACACGTGCTGCCTCATTATTTAGTCACCTGAATAAGCTCTGAGTTCAGTGAGATCCAAGACTACTTCCCTCACCTATATATTCTCAGCATGTATCATAGTCTGCTATCAAGGGCTCAAAAATATTTGTTTTCAGCTTTGGGCTTTAAGGCCCAGTAGACCAACATAAAGTCACTTCTTAACCATAGGATGCTTAGTGGACTTGATAAAATGTAAGAATGCAGACACTAAATTTCTAAGGGAAAGAAATGATAGGTAGCCTTTGTCCTTATGTCCTATACCTAAGTAGCTTGGTTTTTTTTTATCAGGACACAAATATGTCCCAGAGAGAGCCTTCTCATTTCAAAATAGTAAAACAACCCTACACATATGCAGTACAGTTAAATACTACATGGTTCTAAAGAATGTACAACACTAACAGTATTGATTAGATTAATCATGTTCCATTTTGTTTATTTAAAATTAGCAAAAATTGAACTGAATTTTAAAAGCAAGTTAAAAGGGCTTATTTTATATCCCACATATGAGTGAAATCATACGGTTCTTAACTTTTTCTGTCTTATTTTGCTTAGCATGACATTCTCAAGATCCATGCACGTTGTCCCGAATGGCAGTGTTTCATCTTCTCCGATGGCCGAGTAGTTTACACTGTGTACAAGTACACTCGAAACCTATACAGTCTTACTGACCAGCATCACCCTGATAAACTTAATTTGAAATAATAGAAAAATAAAAGGGTTTGTTTATTTCTAGAGAACAATTTATAATATACAAAAAAAGTCTGCCAAATTCTTCCTCCCAACAATATCACCTAATTTCACCCCAAAAAATATCCAGCAACTAACACTCAAATGTGTAATGGAAATAGTATGGTAACAACACGCTTAAACTTTTTTCAAGTATTATTCACACCATCCCATTAGTAAACTATTAATATCACTAAGGCTAAGTAATGTTATATCATTTGCTCAAGGTAATAAAATTCTTAAGCGCAAAAACACAATCATGCCTCCTGCTCCCACAGTGCTGTTGGATCTCCCTTTGTATCTGCAGGAACCCTGAGCTCTAGTCCATGGCTCTGCCGATAACTGAGTTACACTGGGCATGCCACTTAACTCCCATGGCCTCAGTTTCCTGATCAGTAAACTTGTAAGCATTTCCCTCCAGGAACCTTTCATCTCAAAAGGCCAAAGACAAGGTCATTTTAGAGACTGGCCTGTTCAGACATACTTTACATCCATTACTCTCCAAATTACTTGGAAGGTAATATTTTTAAGCACATAATAGTTACCTCCAAAATGGCTTGGAATGTTTTAAGCATCCCCATATACAGGGATAGGCAAAAGTAGGTTTACAGCTGTGAGTATGCCAAACAGTTTATTCTTGTATTATTTATTAATTATTTATCATCATTATTAACCTACTTTTGCCCACACTTGTATATTAAAGGCAGAAGCAGCACATATGACAAAAGCAATTATAGATAATACAACCTCAACGTGCACACATACATAAACTCAAGTAAAGTATAGAATACATAACCAATAGAAGAAAAGTCTAAAATGCAATTTTATATTTGATTCAAAATCTATTTCAGGTAAGAAATGACATCATAATTCATGAACATATCTAATTAAGACCAATCCAGTATCCAAACATTGCATATTTAGTTGCAGCTTCTTAACTGACCTTGGAAAAGTTATTGCAAGTTTTTAATTTTATAATAAAGTATTTGAAAAATTTTGGTTCGACAATTTTCCATAACACAGCTATAGAAGGATAAGGATGGCTCTTCTCTCTCCCTTCCCCACTGATGGGCAGGCTTGTGCACACGAACAGCCTAGAGTAGAAACGTCTCAATAATCTACAAGGGTACATTTTTGTGAGCTGTCACTTAAGAAAACTGGAGTCAGGACTATGTGAGTTCTTTTCTAGCATTGATGTGAGTGCCAAAATTGCCATGTAAATATATCAAGCAAATACGGTATCTGCCCCTCTAACCAAAAGTTTTCTCTGCACTTCTCATTGTCTTTCTCTATTTCAGCATATATAATTTAGGATTAGATTTGGTTGCTAGAACAGGGAAATCCAGCAGTATCAGTGGCTTTTGTTTATTCCCTGATATTAAAAAGAAAAAAAAAGAGCCAAGACTGATTGACAGTCCTGAGCAAGCACCGTATCTGCAAACACACCCAGGACCTGGGCTCCTTCCACATCCCTCCTCCATTCTCTTTGCACAGGTCTTTCATTCTTACAGCAAAGCATGTTTTCACACTGGCTACTGCAGCACCAGATATCACACAGACAAGAAAGGGGAAGGAGAGGAGTCATAAAGGACACATATTTTGAATAAGTCATCTCACTTCTGAAGAATATGCCTAGAATTCTTAAATAGCACCTCACATTGACTAAATTTGTTTATCTCTTATTGCTCAAGAGTCACAGGGCCAGGCCTACATGCAAGAATGGTTGGGATGGGAACATTACCACTGTGAATAAAATAGGGATTCTTTAATGAAAAAGCAGAGAGGAGATTTCAGGAACATAACCCATCTGCCATTCTCATACTTGACTTCAAATCTTTGACCCTCAACCCTACTTAACCCCTTGGAAGAACATATCCCAGCTTAAAGCTATGGGAAAATTATGAAATTAATCATTTTATCTGCTCAGTCATCTTTCATGTACATAATGATCATGTTCCTGAGCACAAACTAAATCCACAGAGTGATAGTAATTACTGGCACGCATACACAGAATCACTACTGTGCAAAGCCGGGGTAAGGGAGATGAAGAGGCAGAGGAGTTCTATTCACGTTCAGTCAGGTTTTGACCACCCTTTATAGTTTCATGAGTTTTTTCTTGTCCTTGGACTATTTATTATCTTGTTATCAAAAAACAAACAGCCTTTTCATCAGTGTTTCTTAGACTGACAAGTTGTTCAGTCTGCCTTCCTGCATCCCTCAATAATCCCTTGACCTCCTTGTCACAGATATGGGACTGTCATTTCTTTAAGTCACATTTGAGCTCATAAAAATACAGGCACTTGAAATGGGCCATGGGAACACATGCCATATTTTTCCAGCTTATCTGGCTGCCCAATGACTGCAAGGCACACTCTGATAGATTAAGAGGAGGGACTGTAATCCTCTCCAGAGGGCGCTGAGCACTGCCCCGGAGTGGGAACACATGGTGTTGCGCCATACTGCATGCAAAACAAGTGTGGCCATCCAGGACCTCGTCGTGTGCCCCGGCGATGTGGGGTCACTATCTTTTCACATTTACAGGATTTGAAACACACTCATCTTATTCAATGGGATCAGAGCGGAGAGGAAACTTCAGTAATTTTTTTTAATAAGACATACTCTCAGGAGGACATAAACACACATGGCAAAACTGCCTTGAGTAAGAAAGTTTCTTCTCATCTAACAAAATGAAAAATTTTAAACAGTTATCAGGATAATTAATGTACTCAACGTACTTTTTAAAGAAGAAAATTTATCTAGGTAATTCAAGGGAAAATGGTGATTTTACCTAATTTTCAGAAGTAAGAGTAGCTGCAAGGCTTTGAAGCAGTTCTTACATATAAGTGGTAATTGTGGGCACCAATCCCAAACCTAATGTAAAACTATCTGTCTTTATGGTCTCTTCAGTCACTTGCCACTAATAAGTAAATTGGCTCTTGGGTTTGGCTATAATATAGAAATGTCACAGAGATCCCAGAATGGTGGCAATTTCCAGGCTAATAACTAAAATGAGAATAGGAACAGAACCCTTTTGGATAATTCAAAAAATATGCTATAGCCCATAAGACAAGATTTCAAAGATAGTCTTACATCTGAGGAAATTAAAGAAGTACATCTTTCCTAGCAATAAAAGAAAAGATTTTATTTCATTTAATGCCTCTCCCAGATGATCAATTTTCTACTACAATGAAAGATATAAAAAGTTCCACAATTGTGAACACGTTTAAAAATGCCCTCATCCCTGAAATCTTTAATCCATTCATGGATTAAAATTTCAGTCTAAACTGAAATTTTGCTGAGCCAATGACCAGAGATTGCCTTTCTCATTAACTTCTGTAAAGGACAGACAGATGCTTTTTACACTCTTTTCTTCCTAGAATCTATTTTAACAACAAGAACCAAATCTTTAATTGTTCTGAAATGGCTGTCCAGTGGTTAGGTGGAAGACATGGGCACATCTCAGAATATCTATGGTAGATATGTACACTACCTATATATATATATATATATATATATACACACACACACATATATATATACACACACACACACACACATACATACATATTATGTTCCCCCAAAACTTAGTGATCCACACACATGTTCTCTTAGTTACTGTGGTAACATTGTGTCTAAGGGCCTAAGAACTACATTAATGAGCTGAAAGTGGAGTGAGGAGGGCAGAATTTAGAGGGCCTGGTGCTTTAAATTGAAAAGAAAACTGGTCCATGTTTGATGAAGCTCATAGGCTACTTGGACAAGAAGAGTTTAAGAGAAATGGCCAGGAAAAATAACGATTGGAGTGAGTTACAGTAATAAATGGACAAACGTGAATAAATTGTAGTTACATCCGGTGACATGGATAAATCTCATTAAACATAATGTTAACCAAAGGAAAGTAGTCATAAAAGCACATTTACTATATGTTTTATTCTATTTTTATAATTCATAAAAGGGAATACTAAATCTCAGTCTTTAGCAATGTCAACTGACATGGTAAAATTATAAAGACTATAAAAGTAGTGATCACCACACCATTGGAATAGTGATAAAATTTAGGGAAGAGGAACGGGGTTAGATTGTAAAGGGATATACAGGTTTGGGGACACATTTACACAGTAGTGAAAATGTTCTATTCCCAAACTCGGTAGAAGTTTTAGTGATTTTTTCTATTGAACGGTAAGTTGTACACTGTATTTTATGTTCATTTCTGTATGTGTGTTAACTTCAAAATAAAGCACTTTGAAAAGGAAAACAAGATGGAACATACTTCAATTTTTATCCATGACAAAGTCACTAATAGTGGATTTGGCTCACTGCTCTAAATGATTATAAAACTAGAGAAAAGATAACAGACACAACTAGATAAATATATAACAGGCACTGCATAGAGAAAGTTGCAAAGTATTGTAATCCTAAAGAAAAGGAAAACATCTAAGGGTACTTCCCCATTACCCAGGTATCCTTTATTGGAGGTGGTTCCCAAAAACAGCATGGCAGGCTCACTGAAACTGAGATGGTAAAATGGGATAAAAACAATAGAGAACAGAAGCAACAAATCAAAGCCACATCTGTCAGTTTAAAAAAAAGTCTGCAAGTAATTCAATTTGCAGACTTCAAAACTCAACAACCTGCAGATGAAGGGAACATAGTCCAGAATCCCTAAAACATATTCATATTATCTAGCAGGAGTTACAACTACTTGGCATGCAAAACAGACATAATATTTTAAAAAAGAAAGCACACAATTAAAACAGTTCTGAGATGACTTGAATTTGAAATTAATAGACAAGGATTTTAAAAGAGCTGCTATAAATAAATCCCAGGGTCTGAAGGAAAATATGAACATAAAGAATGAACAGATGAGCAATCTCCAGAGAAATATAAAAGTGACAAAAGAACTAAATGAAAATTTGAGAATAGAAAAGTATAATATTTATGTGAAATTTTATCAAATGAGATTAAAATCAATTTGAAGAATGCTGAAGAAAGTCTAAGTGAACTAGAAGACCAATCAATAGACATTATGCAATCTCAAAAACATTCCTATTCATCTCTTCATATTAGGGATCATGGGTACAAAATTAGGCCAGACAGAATTATGGAATATTCTTCAGCTACTTACAGCTTCTTTGGTATACACAAGTTTACAGGTTTTTTATTTAACCAAGATTAAATTTTAGCTTCAAGAATAAAAGGAAATGAGAAAGGGGCAAGGGAGTTGAGGGGAGAAAGCAACATTCTAATTATAACATAGGATCATAAGACTTAAGATGGTTAATGATACTAGTAAGAGCATGAAGGGGGTTAAGGAGTGTGAAAAAAATGCTAGGATTGATGAACTATGTGTCCAGGAGACATCAAGATTGTTTGATTCAGGCAACTACAGGCAGTGAGCTGGGAGGATAGAAGGTAAGGTTCGGAACATGGGAGCTACAAATCTGAGATTATGGAGGGATTTCGCTCACAGACAGTGAAGGAGTCTAGGAAGCCGCACTATCTAGTAGCGCCTTCTGCAATGATAGAAATGTTCTGAGCTGTCAAATGCGGTAGCCAACTAGCCCCATGTGCCTATTGAGAATTTGATATGTACCAAGACAACTGAAGGACTTAATTACTAATTTTTTTAAATTTAATAATCACGTGTGGTTAATGGCTACCATATTATGTAGTGCAGGTCATGATATGACTGCAGAAGTGTGTAGATGAGGCCAGATAGGAAACCAGACATCAGGAGAACAAAGCAAGGGGATTAGGAGGATCCTCCTCTGGCTATTAAAATCACCAATTTTAATGTGTGTGGTGACATGAGAGAGGGACACTGATCCAGGAGTAGCAACTTCAAAACATGAAGGAAAGTAATCTGGAAGACTGCAGTGAGCAAGGTGATGGGTGCTCTAGTATTTTGGCACAAAATTCAAGCTTGGAGGGCCTTAGAGAGAAAGACAGGAGGAAGATCTCAAAGTGATTGTAAGGACCACAGAGGACACATTCCCACCTACAGATACTGAGGCATGTGGGTGAGAGGGCTCCATGGAGGAGAGGTGCCCTCAGGGCAAAGCTGGATTCCAGTTAGAGTGTGAGACTGAAGGGTATATTCAATGAAGGGATACATTATTTTCATTTCCTGCATAAGGCTCAGAAAGGTGAAGCAAATTGTCAGGATCACAGAGCTTAAATAAAAGGCAGAGGACTTGAAGATTGATAGTTTTATTCCAATGCCCATCCCCCTAACCACTGAACTCTACTGAGTGTCCAGCACCTAGAAAATAGGGAGCACCTGGTACCTATTAGGTATTTTTCAAATTAATGTTCAGCAAAGTCACACACAGAATGCTCATAACGATGGTCCAGCATTCAACTCCACTGGCCCCATACAATTGCAGCATATAAATTGTGCCTATTTTGTGACAGTGTACAGGTCACTTGGGATACAAAAAAAGGTTTTTTTATATTTGTTTCATGTTGCTATTTACGAAAGTGCTGTGGACTTCATTTTAATCTTCCTCAAACTACTCTCCCATTCCAAAACACTGAAGTATAGGGTGACTTTTTCACCGTGGACTAACTATTCTTTTCTTCCCTAAACTTCGTCCCCTATAGTTGACTTCTCAGCTTCTCTAATTATCCATTTAGAGCCACTAGGACATGGACAGCAAAAATTTTTGACAATTTTGAAGTCACACGATTTATCGTGAGTTTTCAAGGATTGTTGTAAATATAATGCCGACGCTACATTTAGTTACACAGAAAATTTGAAGGTTGGCTAGTGGAATGCTAATTCACTTCCTTACTAAAAATCAGAAACAGAATGTGAAACTGACTTTTTCCTCTCAAAAGTTACAGAAACTTGGGTACTCCTAGAGTTCTTTATACTTTGCTCAACTGACTTATTCTATTTTCTAACTTCTTGAAACTGAGGTTTAAAAATGTGCTTGTTACGTAGTTATGTTATATACTTATGATTTTAACCAAAAAAGAAACTTAGATCATTTGTCTTTTGTTATTTTAATTTCCCCTAGAAGTCTATATGTGTAGTTATACCTATAAGTAGGGAGGTATGAAAGTAAGAGATGTGAAGCAGAGATGTGGCTAAGAGCAAGGAGAGGCTAAGAAAAATAAAACATAGAAACAAAAGGACTCAAAAAGATACATCTTAGAAGTCCAAGGCAAGAAAGCGGATCTGAGAGTAAACAGCCTGAGAGGGGATGTGCAAGCTGAGGCAGCATCATGAAGAGACATAAAACTATGAGAGCATCCCAGGTCACGAAATAAAAGACCAGGGAGCAGTCACCAGCAAATGGTAGCAGCACTGAGTATCTTGGGTGGCCTGGGATGTGGCAGCAGCAAATGGGAAGGGACCTGTCTGACAAATAGAAATAAATAAATCCTAAAGGCCAAGTGCCAATCATTTATAAGTCATTGCTGAGCTCAGAGCAAAGGACCAGCGGCTTGCTATCTAACATCAGATCTGACGGTGAATATGACAGCCATAAACAAAAAAAGTGAACAAGTGGCCCGGTGCGGAGAGGTAAGAAACATACTGAGAAATACAGTACAGGGCAGAATCACCTGAAATGTCTCTAAGACCCATGAGCAGTGGAAAGCAGGGGTGTCCGGAGGCTGTGTTTGTTATGTGTTGGGCACGGGAAGTTACACAGGCAGGACAATCTCTCTACAGATTTAAGGTCTGGCCACCTAGACATCAGCAAGTACAGTACTTACGGAGCTGCAAAGTGTTCACAGAAACAGACTACATCCTAGGGGGAACAGAGTAAATATAAAACATGGTCCTCTCTCTAAAACTGACTTGAAAAAGAGAAAAAAAATAAGGAATATGTGATTATTGGATGGCTGTTGGTTATGTGCAGAATATATACCTCCCCTGTAGTAGAAATAATTTAAAAAATAATGCATGAAATATTTAATATACATAAAGTAGATAATTGTGTACACCACACACCTATAGGTCACTGTGTAGATACATATATTCGATAGATAAGAGAGACCCTAGGATAGAGGAATTAAGAGCATAGGCTTTGGAGCTACACTGCTTGGTACAAAGCCTGGCTCTCTACCTTAACTAGCCACGAGAAGTTGGGCAAGTTCTGTTACTCTTCTGTCCCTTGGATCCCAGAGGATATAATAGAACTTTCCAGGTTCCTATCACGTGCATCAGGCAGAGGATAAAGTGCTCAGTAAGTGTTTGCTTTTACAGTTATTATCATAACATTAACTAAGGGCTAGAAAAGCTCTCTTTAATAGAGTAAACCACAATCATTTATTTGGGTTCAACGATGATACTTAAGAAAAGCAGATGATTCCCTAGTGCTGTCAAATGTTTCTGCACAGGAAGTAAAACCCTGGATAATTAAAGCAAATACCTATACCCCCAAGTGAAATGCAAATCAAGGGTTAGTCGGTGTGAGTCATCAGGTTTCATTATTTAGATGCACCAAGCTCGTTGGGCTTGCTAAATCAGAAGTATTTCTAATTCTCTAAACGTACCGACCACAAACCAAATCTGAGGGTGACACTGAAGCTCTCACAGCACAGAGAGCAAGGCACTGGCCTGTCACTCACGGAACTGGCAGACTGTTCTTCCACAGCTCAGTTTTCAGAACTAGACGGTAATGGTGAAATCCCAACAGATCTCAGATTGCACCTAGTTTTCCCACTTAACTATTTTCTTACTTGATTTCTAACTACCTAAAATCCCTAATGCCTCTTACTGCTACAATATTTTACAGGTAAAAATTTTAATGCACCAAATATGTTATCATTTATCTGATAGTCATTCCCTGCTTAATAAAGATGTATTTTACAGAATATTTTTAGAGTGCAGTGTGTTGGTTTTTTTTGTTTTTTGCTCATTGAATCTTGCTATATTTAGCATAATCTTATCAAATCCTTATAGATAAGTAATCCTGTTTTCTGAGATTGCTCTTTTCATTTTTGTTGGGTGTAATCTTTAATGTTTATCATCAACTAGATATTTTTCAGTAAATTTTAAAATAATTCATTTTGACAAAACTATTTTAAATGTATGTATATATGTATATATAGAGAGAATTAAAATGACTAAAAGCTTGTTATGTAAAATGATAGGAATCTGAAATTGTACTTTATAATTGCAGGATGTCATTTTTTTAGATTAAAAAGAACATCTAACTAGCTCTGTTCTTGTTAACCGAGAATTTAGCATTATTAATTTAGCATTAGGAGGCTCAGAAAAAAGTTTGATATTTATAATATAGACTAGAAAATTGTTGAACATAAGCAAGTCAACAAATAACTTTCACAGCTAAAATTATCTTAGGACTCCAGCTTGTATTTCAGCTAACTTTGCAGATTTTCTTTAAGACATTTACATAGTTTGCCTCTACCCTTCCACATCTCTCAATTGCTTTTTAAAATATGTAATAATTCATCTGACATATGTCCCAGCTTTTTAAAACAGACACCGTGAATGACTCTTAAAGAATTTTTGAAATTAAATAGCAAGAATAATCTTTCAAGTCCTTCCCTATTTCCTGAAATATGAAGAAAGTTGACTTTTGAACTCAGTTACCAACAAAACAGGAAAATTCTCTAATATTACAGCTGTCAGAAGTTTTCCTACTAAAATGTTAAACAATTGCACAGATGGATCAGTTTGAAAGATATTACTTCATATTTATGAACAATAATAAAATGTGTGCCAAAGTCTTTATGGCTAAGACTTAGTGAATTCATCAGATTCTTTCACTACTAGGTTTGCCACCAAACAAAAACACATGTTTCCCAATATTCAGTTATGAAATTAGATCACAACAAGTCAACACCTAAATTATTAGCTCCGTGTCTCCCATTTGCTTAGGCAGGATAGTTTTCCTCATTTCCAAACACTCCTGGTGGTTGCCGAGGTGTCTCACCTGCGCCAACCACATCCCTGGTCTCTCTGTTCCAGTGTCTGTCAGACCGCTGATCTCCCTGAAGCCTGATTCTCATAGGCATCCAACCATGGAGGTTTGCAAACCACGGAGTGACAAGACAGCTCACCCAAGTGAGGAGAAAAATTCTCTCTCCTGTTTTGCTAAATTAAGGGGAAATGCCACTGTAGGGTATCTTATGTCCTCAAGTATAACACCTTAATATTTGTCTTAAATTTAATTCAAATTTTCTTGGACCACACAGCTATACTATCACCTTCCCAAGCAAATCTATATTCCCTAGAGTACTAGATTGAATGGATCACGTGACAGTCACTCCACCACACCCAGAAACACCATTCTCCTAAAATGATTAAATCACAATGCAAAGTCCAGGTTATTATGTTGAATTACAACCTCTTTGCTGCAGTCATTCCTAGCACACTGGGTTTTCTTGCTTTCTTGACCATTATGACTGCTTTCTCCTCTGTGAACCTGCTCTGTCTAAACTATAATTGGGCACAGAGCACATCATTTTTCTAAAAAAGCTCCTGACCAGCAGTCCAAGTCGGCAGATGCAAATAGATACTAGCAGCTACATCTGGATGAATAGAAGCTCAGACATACAGTAGAAAACCCTGCTTCAACTATTCAAACAATTTCATTGGAAAAGATTGCACCAAGTTCTATCCTGACTTTTAAACATTGCCTCACAAGTTAATAAATAACTATCCCAGAGCAACTTGAAAATTAAGACTAAATTGCAATCTTGGCTGCATTTTGAAAATTTCATTACAAGTCATGTGAATAATTGATCAAAAGTTTCTGAAATGCCATGAAAATACAGAAAACTAAGGCTCATGTAGCACGTGATCATATGAATTTATTAGAGTGGATTTGATGGGGGGGTTTCAGCCCACATAATAATCTATCTCTGTGAAACAGGCCAATTGCATACTGTTTATGCTCTGGCCAGTGACCTGGAAAATTAACCATCCCATCACCTGTATGGACAGGCTCTAAAATTTACTGCATTTTTATGTGGCATTCTATTTAGTTAATGGAACCCCTGACTTTTCTAACATAACTCCATGTAATTGTCAGATGTTACTGATGGGATTATTAACAATAAAATGTTAATAATATTTTGCTTGTAACAAAATTATGATCCAAAAGGATCATCAAAATAAGTATAAAAAGAGGAAAGTATTAATCTGTATGCTAACTGACAGAGTTTCATGTTCACATGTTGGCTCAATGAATAACAGAGAAATGCTGATGTTTCTAATATGGTTGATAATAATAATGATGTAAGCCACACATTATATGTAAATGATGAGGACAAAATGGCCCTACACTCTAAATCACTGGGAGCTCAAAGTCCTTTCCTTGTATTTTATAGCTTATAGCCACTGGTGTGTATATACACATTTAATTTTGTCCAGTCTCATGTGTTACTGCCACGGTGCAAGCAGAGTCAAAAGCTTTGGTGATGCGTGCTTGCACAGTTTTCCTCTCCTACTGCATGTCATCAAATATTCAAAAGGCAAACAGCATATTATATCCTTTCAAAAATTCTTAATTAAAAACTAAGTACTAAGAAGCAGGTTCAATAGCATAAAATTCATGGAAATTGTTACTTAAGTTAAAAAGAACTTGTGGAAGGAAGACTTTCCACCACAGAGCAAGCCTGGCTCCTGCGCACAAAGACGGGCTCTCACACACTTAGGAGGCTTTATGGGAGTCTCGCCCCAGCCCGAGCAGCTGGGCCAGTGTTAACTTCTTGCCTGGGATGTGATCATTTCTCCTGCCACATGTATCTTTCTAGAAAGGAAGAAAAGCTCCACTGGGTACAAAAGGTTTTAATGAAAGTATCTTTTCACATACCGAATATGTTTTAAAGTTTTTCGTGTGTATCTATAAAGCAACTGTATACATCTAAAACTAGAGAACTAAAACCAAGATGAAAGAAATTCAGAGGAAGTTAATCACTGCGGCACGAACCCGTGTCCTCAAACACACACTACTTGAGCTCAGCTCTTGGAAAAGGAAGATCCTATTGCAGTCTTCCAGATTATTGACCTGTTTTTATTTAGTTTGGGGCAATGGAAGTCTTTTTTTTCTTTTTTTAACAATGACAATACCACTGCACTGGTTTCTAAAAGCAAAGGGGTTCAATTCCTTCACTCTAGTTAGGAGTTAGAGGAAGATGAATCTATAATTTAACACAAATGAAGTACTAAGTTTCTCCTTTTTGCTTAGCAGATTCCAAGATGATAGAAAATCTTTCCTATAATCTGCTGATTCACTATAATCTCCGAGATTATTGTGACCACACTATAGTTTTGTTATAAACTCTTTGAAGCCAAGACCTCCTTGGACAAAGTAAGTTAAACCCTATGTAAAACATTTTGGGAAATTCTAAAGATCTCCATATGAAATATTATTTCCATCTGTGCCCTGAAAGAAGTTTCTTCTTACCATAAGTAATATGCTGTTGGTTAAGGCACTGATGTTTCCATGAAAATACATGTGTTAAATTTTTTGTGACTAAGGTCATAAAGAAGTGAGCAATAATCAAGCCATTTCTTGATTGAGGATGATGCAGAAGGTGCTGCCTAACTGTCCCGCAGTTCAAGCTAGCATTCTGTTCTGGTGGACCATCAAGGTTAGTGGTCGGCAATGTTATCTGTAAAAGGCCTGGAATAAATACTTTCAGCTTTGCATAAGGTCTGTGTTGCAACTACAGGACTCTGCTCCTGGGCCTCCGAGCGGCCAAGGACAAAACAGACAAATGAGTGTGGCTTTGATACAGTAAAACTCTATCTATGGATACTGAAAATTTAATTTCATATAAATTTGACTAAAATAAGTACTTAGTTATTTCTCACCCTTTAAAAATGTGAAACCCATCCTGAGTTTGTGGGCCCTACAAAGACAATCAGGAAGGCAGACTGGGCTCAGAGACAGTAGTTTGCAGACCTTTGACCTAGGTGGTGAAGACTGCAAACTTTGTATGTCTAAAACAGAGCCCTGAGGCTCCCATAGCCCCACACCAACAAAAAAGCTCACCCGACCCCATCACTCACAAGGCTACACATCTCAGTAAATGCTATTTGTTTGATTATGCATGCCAAAAATCTTACAGTTTTAATTTGTCTGTTTTCTTACATCCAGTCCTGTCAGCTGAACCTTCAAAATATATTCAGAATCCTCTCACTTTTCATCACTAGATCCTGTCACACTATCAAACCACTATCATGTCTCACTTGGTCTGTTATTACATTAGTAGGAACTCCCTACCTCCAGTCACACTAAACTCAACCTGTTCTCCACACAATTTGGAAAGATCTGTCTAAAGTGTAAGACTGTATTCCACTCTTCTGTTTCATTCACTCTCATGGCTTCCCATATCACAAAGAAGAGAAACCTCCACCCATACTTTGGCCCACAAAGTCCTGATCCCTCTGCTATCTCATTGGCCTCCACTTCCATCACTCCCACCTCTGGCACCAGCCAAACTAGCCTCCCTACCGTTTCTGAAATACTCAAACACACTCTGTCCTCTGAGTGTTTGCATTTACTGTTCCCTCTGCCTAGAGTGCTTTTCCCTCAAAGATCTGCATGGCTTACTCCCCCATTACTAAAAAGGCCTCCCTGACCAACCAATATATAACATAATAGCCCCCACCATCACTTTTAATTCATTACTGTATTTATTTTTCTTTGTAGCATGTACCACCTCTTGACTTAGGACATATTCTTTATTTCCTTATATTTTTCCTCTCTTTTCCTCCAGAATATGGACTCCACAGAGACAGACATTTTGTGTTATTTTTTTTCTTGACTGCTATATATCCACTGCTAACAGAACATTAGTTGCAAGGATAGGCCAATGAATGAATAAGGAATGAATGGAAGGATATCAGAATTTTCAAAAGGGGCAGGAGGAAATGGACCTGACCACTTAGTCATCTTATTTTAAGCCTTTTCTTTGTTCCATCATGAAAACCAACAGAGGCAATGTTGCATGGCTACTAAGAGTTCAGGCTCAGTGTTAAGTCATGCTTCTATTCAAACCTCCATTTCCTCTACAGCTCCATAAAAGTTTTTGGAGGGTACTTCGGGACTTTGCATCTGAATGGCCGCAATTGTAAAATGGGGATATCTATTATTCTGAGAATTGAGAATTTTATATAAACTTCTAAGTACCATGCCTTACAATTTTATCAAACAAGTGATAACTGACAATATAATGGATAGCTTACCTATGTGCATATATATTGCCTTTAATCCAAAGTAGGAAAACATGAGTAATGAAAAATAGATAACTCCAATGAAAAATAGATAACTCCAAAAGATCAAAATAAGGAAGTCCTTAGATTCAAATAAGAAACAAGTATAATTATAGAATTGCATGGATCAATGGCATTAATATTAATCACCATATTAATATGGAGATATTCATTCTATACATATGCATTGGGTACCAATATAGAGGGGCGGGGCAAAAGTAGATGTACAGTTGTGAGTATGTGAAATAGTTTATTCTTGTATTATTTATTAACTTTTAAATGTTTATTGGTTTTCAAGAAAGAAGTGAAGGGTGGGGAGAGAGACAGAGAGAAACATCAACCTGGCACTCCACTCCCCTCTGTGTTCATTGATTGATTCCCTTATGTGCCCTAACCGTGGATCAAACCTGCAACCTTGGCTCACAGAGATGATGCTCCAACCAAATGAGCTACCCAGCTGGGAATATTAATTAATCATTGTATTATTTTTTTGTATCACACCTGTAAACCTACTTTTGCCCACTGTGTTCAGATACACTTTAAGCACACTATCTTTCCACATTTTCAATGGGAATATAAAACCAAATAAGGCTATTTTGGAATGATCATCTAAATTTCTACAAAGTAGTAAGAAACATTCTTTATATTCTTTACATTTCCAGCATATAGTTTTCTAAAATCATAGTTAAAATAAAAATTGATCTGGCATGGTTTGTTTTTACTAAAGCCATTAATTGAATTCTGTATTGTGTGTAAATCAATAGTTTGCGAACTTCAGTGTACGTTAGCATCACAGTAAGGGATGGGAGCACAGATCTTATAAAAGTGGAGATTCTTGGACTCCCCTTGACTTCCCAGTTTTCATTCAGAAGTTTGCACCCAGATATGTGCATTTATAACATCAGTTCATGTAATTCTAGTATCTAATTACCCTCTTTGGGAAATACCAATCTAATGTACACATTTAAAAAAACAAAAATTTGCAACATTATTTCTAAATTAAAAACTTTTGAACCAAGAAATATTTATCATTTCAATGGCATGATTAACATCTTTCTGACTAATTTAGAAAGGGCACTTGCATGATTAACCAATAATATAATGGGGTTCAGGCCACACCAGAGCAGTGATATGATGGTCTCAACAATTTGTAGAATTTCTCTCCAACAACTATTCTATGAACCAAACTAAAGGGGTATGCTCTGTTTTTTCTTGGGTTTTGAAGAAACAAAGATTAGCAGTCTCACTGAGAACAAGGACACATCATGATTAAGTTTAGAGCCTGGAAAGCTATAAATTATGTTTAAATTTTTGCATGTTGTTATAAATTCTAATTTTAAGAGCAGAGTTTGATGGAAAATATGGCCCATCATTAAAACCTCAGTTCTCTCAGCCCTAGCTTCCTTCTCTCTGAATGGTCCATAAGAAGTAGAGAAAGAAAAAGAAATCCACCAAGTTTTACTGAGCTTGGAAAAGGCCACTGATATAAAGCGACTGTCACACTTCACCTTCACTACTTTAGAAATAATTATTTCCACTTAATGGTTGACAGATTGGAATCAAATTTTACATTCCAGGTGTTTGAGAGTGAGGGGCAGGGAATGACAACTAAAAATGCCTGTCAGCAAAAGTTTATAAAAATCATGAGAAGGTGGAAGGCAGGGAGGCGCCTGTTTGACATGACCTTACAAGACATACAAGACCTTACAAGGTGCCTGACTTGAAAATAATTTCTTGCTCTGAAAAGATGCAGAAAGTTTGTATTTATTTTTTAATTAATTTGTGGTTTCACATTTAATTTCTTAAATATCTTCTTATAAGAAAAATCAAAGTAAAAATGGGCTACATATTATCAAGTTTCGTTTGTTGGGGACTTACCCCTAATCTTTCCATGAAGTCTGTAAAAGTGGATAATATCAAATAATAAAGGAAACTTATTTTCCACAGTTTACACAGTAGAAGATTAACTATTTTTCCCAACTGAGGTTAAAGATTTAAGTTATTATTATAATAAATGTTTTTAATAAAATATTTTAATATTTTGGGTAAGACAGAACAGCCTTCTTTGTGAACATTGTTATTATGTAGTTGATAGACAATTGAAACTGATGTGCCTTCATATTACTGAATATTGTTCCATGTTCAATATAAATTTATATATAGATTTCAAATTTTACCAATAAGGTATTTTCTAGCAAGAGATTTTTTAAATTGAAGAAATGAACCTAGATTAGAAATAAATCAGAAAAAGCTAAGGGCCTTATGATTTCACTCAAAATGTGGGATATAAAACTGAAACTCATAGACACAGACAACAGTGTGGTGGTTGCCAGAGGAAAGAGGACAGGAGAGTAGGAAAGGGGGTCAAATATATGGTGACACAAGATGATTTGATTTATGGTGGTGTCACAATGAAATATACAGATGACATATCACAGAATTGTACACTTGAAACCCATATGATCTTATTAACCAATGTCATCCCAATAAATTTAATTTTAAAAAGGAACAAATAAGTCAAATTAAATAAAAAAAGTTTTTGCTAACAATGTATTTTCCAGCACAGATTTTTTAAATGGAAGAAATGAAGCTAGATTAGAAATGTGTTTCCTCATCAGTGGCAGCATGTGTAAAGCACACAGCCACCGCCTCCCTGTGGGAGGGGCAGTGAGCCAGTGCCCTGAGTGCTTCTCCACACAGCTGCGAATCATTCATGCTGTATAGAATCTAATGTACAAACTTACTCTGTGTTTTGTTAAGGACACTATATCAAGTGAAAGAATATGTTGGTACGGTGAAGAGACCACTGAGATTCATAAAAATATTTAAGAAACTCAGTGGAATCTGATGGTCTCTGTAGGTTGAGAATGTGTTTTAATTTGGTCATATATATATTTACTGAATCACAGTAAGATGTCTAATTTCATTCAGAATAAAAATTATTGTATGCAAGATCATGTTCATAACATTGTATCGAATGATTGCTGAAATTATCATTCTAACTATGAGAATAATAGACAACAAGACTGTATATCTTTCTAATTATTCACTTGGTAAAGATGTGGGGAAATTAGGCAAATAGGTTATATTTTTGTTGTGTGAAACAGTGCCTCCATATATTATGAAGTTATTATATTTTCTTGTTTCCTTAACCTATTTATAATAAAATTTGAATAAATAAGTATATTATAATATCCTCATTATCCTACTCTTTTATTAGTAAAAAATGCTATTATTAAATAGATATTATATATAATATATAAAATAATACAGAATATAATATGAAATGTGGAATTAAATATCATTAGCTCATTTTAAGCTTATAATTTAAATCACCTTAGTATATAGCTCTACATATCTCATAGTGATCTTCAACTAATAGGACATAAAATATTTATTGATATTCATTATACTTGCCTAAAATTAGCATAAAAGATTATATATGTAGCAGAAATTACTAAGGAACAATGAACTGAGGTATAATTTATTACAAATTAAATATAGTGACTTAATTGAGTATTCTATTATTTTTAAATATTATTGACAAAAAACCCACAAAATTCTAAAAGTCTTTTGATAATATGTGCTTTCCATCATGATAAACAAGGTCAGACTTTGAAAAGTAATAAAATGGAATTATTGCTCTAGAATACTTTAAGAGTGATAATTATCTTCTACAAAATAAATCAACAAGGCACAAATATGGAAATGTATTGCTTATTGTTCCTTTTCTAAAATTCTTCAGGTTGCCTGATATTTAATTTTAACCATAAATCAACATGTACTATATTAAAATAAAATTACTAAATATTAAAGGCATAATCCATTTTCACCTTATTTATGAAGTATAGGGTCTAAATTTTTTAGATTAAAACCAATTTTTCTGATATTTTAATTTACACAGCAAAGATAAGAAGAGCCTAAAATTAAAGTTTAGGTAGCATTTTGTCCACAGAAATGGAAACTGTGATCAATAAGACTTACTCTGGCCTCACAAAGAGCTAGTAATGTGATTATTCTTGACCTCTAACAATTAGCTGGAGAAATTAAGGGTAAATACAAATGGCTTATCACAAGCTCCCTTATCCACACATTGGCTGCGCAAATTGAGAGTTCATGTCAAACATTGAAAAGAACAGAGACTACTAACTGCACACAACATTGAAAACGGAGGTAGTAGCATGGACCACGACCACCCTATCTCGAGGCTTTCTTCAGGAGTGGAAATGGCTGGTGGCTAAAATAAGGATGTGGACTCTTCTGGCCTCATAGCTTGACTATGACGGGGCCCCTCCATCAGTTACTTGCTCATTAGTAAGCTATGGGATAAATTTTGTCTCATGCTTTATACAATCCCAGTTCCATCACATGACAGGACTTAGTTTTCACATTTCTTGATACCAAAAGTTAAAACCCCTTTCTCACTGGCACATCTGTCTTCACTTTGACTTTAGAGCTGGGCTTACTTCTCACTGACACCCTTACTCCTGAGACCTAAGCATTAGCTATTAAGCCAATTCCTGTTGGTTCAACGACTTGATCTTTTTCAACAAGACAAACCATAATAACACTTCTATGGCTGTTACTTTCTTCATTTTACCTGAAGGAAATATCTACACTTGACAAAGTGATGAATCTGGCAGAAGGAAAATGTATTAGGCCTTAACATGGAGAGGAGGAAAGAGTTCATGGGCTTTTGGAGATTCAAACGGCGAAAGGCTGGCTCTAATAAAAGAGAGATACCAAAATTCTATGCAATCCAGTTTTATTGTATTGATCATGTGCCACAGACAAAGGACTAGACAGATGTATATGAATGCAAAGAGTTGACTACGTAGGCTAGAGTGAGAGAGAAAAACTCCTTTCCCCTGCAAATGCACATTCCAGCCTTGGTGGGAATGACTGGACTGAGCTGGTACTTCTAAGGTGCCTTACTGTATCTGCCACAGCAGTGGCTAGAGGGAAGGAATGGCCTTTAAACCCCCTGAGCAGTTTTATTTGCAAGGCAGTGGTATAATGAGGCATCCATGGCAATGGACAATTCTGGAAAACAAACAAGAGCAGCAGGAAAGCTCACAGAAGTCTGCCATCTGGGGAACTGGCTGTGAGGGGTACAGTGGGCTTACCATGCCCTCCCACAGGTGATGGCAGTGACTGGCACACTCATGAAACTGATGTGCATTTTCAGTGTTTCCACATGTTACTAGGGCAAGAGAATCTGGAAACAGAATCCCTAATCTAAGAATGATATATTGTCTCAGAGTCACTAAATTTAATATTTTAAAATATATTTTTTAAGTACCATAAACATGATGTGAGACATAGTGGTTATATCACCAAGTGATTGCAATTTGAAAGTATATTTGACATAGGTCTTGCCATCCTCTTCTCTCTAGGTAGGACAACCATAAATAGAACTTTAGAACTCAGTAATAGCAACATATTTATGTTTTTTCATAGAATTGGTAGACTATATCTGAATTTTGAAGTACTATATATATAATATTATATAGATGGTTTCTGAAATGATTATTCCAGCTATGATTGAGGATAAAATAGACAAAACTTTATATCTTTCTTTATATATTCATTGTATAGCTGCAACAGAATAATATTTTAACAGATTAGCCAATGTGTTTTATTTTCTTCATTTGTGCAGGCTCCAGGGCATTCTCTTTGTTGTTCACTCATGAAAGAATGGAAACATCAGAAAGAAGATAAAACAAAAATATCACATTTTGACTTCAGAAATTCAAAAGCCTAGGTCTCAACAGGATAAAAATAGCTAAGAGTATGACTGACAGGTTCGCATTATCACAACGAGCACAACTTTCTGCTCAACCCCCAACACCCAGATGCAAGACAGAGTTACCTTGGACCAGAAGGACAGCGAAAAGGGCAGGGAAAGAAGAAAGGCATAAATGCACAGCAGGGGTCCTAGAGTAAGCCGGGGCCTGCCTCTGCAGCCCAGTGCAGAGAAAATGAAGATGCACAAACACTGACTCTGCTCCACGGGGCAAGAGAAGGGATGCAGCAAACGGCAGCACAGAGGAAAATCGTGTCTGTTTTCAGGTAAAACCCAGGAAACAGCAAGACACAGAGTAGAAGGGGTCTTCTATTCTTGACAGCTGTACAAAAGTAGTAGTAACTCGTCAGAAATAGCCTCATGGAGTTCCTCAAAGCCATACCATGTCACATAAAAGGAGGTAAGTGTCATAGATTCACAAGGAGTGATAGAAACAGATGAAAAATACAGACCTCTAAATGAGGTCCTCAGATAGAAGCACGCAAGGGTGGAACATTGCCAACGGCCATGTGCAGATCCTTAGAAACAGATCCTTCCCTGGTAGAGCCTCAGATGAGACTATCAGCCCTGGAACAAGGGACCACTTAGAAGTGGTCTTCATGAACTAAAAGCTAGAGGGAAACAAGGACATCTCAGTTCATTCTGGAGTAGCTTGGCAGTCCACTAGACAGGGTGATGCCTTCCCAGAAGTGCTGTGGGATAACAGAAGTACCCAAGAATTTAGAAGCAGCTCCAGGGGAAATGGGTAGGGCTCTGAATTGATGAACATACTTTTAACTGCCCTTGAAATAAAGTCATAATAGTTATTTATTTTTATATTTTATTTTTTTATCCTTATTCAAGGACACTTTTCCATTGCTTTTAGAAAGAGAGAAAGGAAGGGAAAGAAACATTGATGAGAGAGAGAGATATCAATTGGGTGCCTCCTATACACGCCCAGAATGAAAGTCATATGCACCTGGACAAGGGATCAAACTCACAACCTAAGTATGTGCCCTGACTGGGAATTGAACCTGCAGCCTTACAGTTAGGATGACATTCCAACCAACTGAGCCACACCTGCCAGGGGCTAATTTATTTTAATTATATGAAAATAATATTTTCTGTCAAGCTTCCCAGAGACGGGGATTTGTCCATGACCTCTACCACACTCAGTGCAGACCCCTGTCTGCATCACAAACTAACTGGAAGCCCAAGAGTTGAATTATGAGTCACTCATCCTGACGCTGACTTGTTTTGTGAGATATTTGGTGGGCTGAAATGAAAAACTTTCATCTATAAATTCTAACTTCAAAAATCATTTCAGTGAATTCTGATGAGACTGATATAAAATTAGGTGACTTAAATGTCTTCAAATAGAATAAATTCAATGCTTTAGTGTTTGTTAACAAGAATACTTAGAGCCGATTCATGCTGTTGCAAAAAATAAGCATTCCTTCATTTGTATGGCTGCACAGGGACAGACCTGGAGAGTATTTTGCTAAGTGAAATAAGCCAGTCAGAGAAAGTACCATATGATCTCACTTGCATGTGGAATCTAACAAATAAAATAAACTGACAAAATAGAAACAGACTCATAAATACAGAGAAAAGACTGACAGCTGTCACAGGGGAGGGTGAAGGGGAGGAATGGATGAAGGGCTTAGCCGAAGAACATATATGCATAACCCACAGACACACAGAGCAGTGTGGTGATGGCCTGAGGGAAGGGGGGCAGGGGCTGGGTGAAGGTGGGCAAAGGGTGGGAAAGTGGGGAATCTGTAGTAGTGCCAACAATAGAAAAAAAGTAAAAAGAATAAGAATACTTAAGGCATAGAACAGGATGTTTGAAGGCCTTATTGGATTCTGAATTTCTAACACAACCACCTTTAAAATGAAAAAGTTACTCCAGGAGTGTCAGGACCAGAAAGATAACATTTACCAATCAAATGTGCTCACCCCTCATTCTGTCCAGTCGTGGAGGCAAAGACAGGGTGAGACAAGGAGCCACCTGGGCACTGGCTCTGGATCACTGAGATCACTTCCCAGACCTTTGACAGTCACTAAGAGAATCACAGACATACTCTTTTTTATTTGCATTTAGAAAAACGAAATATGTTCTTATAGTTTCAGCCTAGTTAGAGAACCTACAGTGAGTAATGTGAAAGCTGAAGTTGGCCTGGGGATCCCCTCCAGGGGTGCCCAACCTTTTAGCGTCTCTGGGACACACTGGAAGAAGACTTGTTTGGGGCCACATTGCAACACGTAATCACAAAAAAAGTCTCATAATGCTTTAAATAAATTTACAATTTTGTGTTGGGCCACATTCATAGCCATCCTGACTGCATGTGGCCCACCGGGCACAGACTGGACACCGTACACACCATAGAGAGATAGAAGAGCAGAGCCACACCACTCTAATAGAGGCTCGTCTCTCCAGCATCTTCCTTTTCATCTGGCCAGATGACACGAAGCAAGAAAAGGCTACAGTTTCAATGAGAGGATCAGCCTATACCATCTGCTGCCTTAAACAGTTTGCCTACCTCACCATTCCCCTCTCCAACTCTTCCATGTTAATAATCAACTAAACAAATGCATGAATTAAAATATGCCTGAACAGATGAAATAAGGGATGTAACATGACAAATTTTTAAATAGTAATATTGTCTTACACTATATCAAAATCATAACTATAACATGAGAGAAAAGCAAATTAATAGAACATTCCAAAGTTATACTTATTTTGTTTCTTTTAAGATCAGTAAGCCAAATGCATCATGTAGTTGCCGTAAAAGCTAACGAGATTGTAGAATGCACTGATATAGAAGCAATGCCCAATACCAAAAACAAAAAGAGATGGTTGGTCCTTCATCTCTTCAGCACAGTATTATGTTTTGGATTTTAAGTTAAATTTTAAGAAAGCCTTGCCACACTAGAATGTATACATGAGAGAGTAGAACCAAGCTAAAGAAACTAATACAACTTTTTGAATAACTGTTGAATTACAATCTTCGCATAAAAATAGTACCAGAACTGAATGCAAAAATAAAAAAAACAATGCACAATATTTATTGGTTTGTGAATGGTTGTCTTAGAAAGATATGAAGTGTGTTTTACTGAAGGCAGAGATTAGGAAGAAAAAGTTCAGCTATGTTTTTGTGAAAACCTAAGCAAGACGTGACAGAACAAACACACAGTGTCTGAGGCATGGCTCTGTGTATCCACAGAAACCACTGTCAACCAGAACACGAGTGATTAGGGAATGTAGTCAAATGTGGAAAAGTTTCTACTCTGATTCCATTGAGAAGACCAAGAAGGCCACAGGCTGAACATGTAAAATAACTCATCAGTATTAACTACCTTAACTCGGAGTATTATATCTACATATTTCGTGATCTGGTTCCAGTCCACTTTTTAAATATTGCTGGAAGTTATACCAGTGAGTGTGTTGGGAGTCCATTTGTACCTTCTGGGATACAGACAAATTTTAGAACTGGTAATTCCATAGAAAGTAAATAAAATTAGATTCGTAGTACATAATACTACCAAAGTAATATTCCTAATAAACACAAGGACATCAACCAACTGCAATTATAACTATGATCATCCAATGTCAACAACATATTTCCAATAAGACATTGAAACATATGCAAATACTTCTAATTTTCTTTATAATTGTCTTATATTATTAAGAGTATGGCCTTACCATTCACAGCTATTGTTTCAAATGGCATACATTTGAAACAGAGTTCATGTCACAGCTTGACTTGACCCTGTGGACATGAAGAAGTTATTGAGAAGCTAAAAACAAGGTACCAACAGGTCAAAGCTGCATTTTAGGAAGTGAACTGTGATAAGTGTATGGATAATGGATTAAAGTAAGAAGAAATCATAGACAAGGGAAACACTTGGCAGGTTATTCAAATTTCTGAGGAAAAGATGAGGGAAGGGGTGGAGGAGAGAGAATAATAGTACTAAAGGAAAAGAGTGAACTTAAAGCTGTTTGGAAGGTAAAGCGCCTTTGATGATTTCTTAGAGGTAGGTAAGAGAAAAGATGGACTACTTGAATATGAAACATTGTTCTCTGGAAGGACAGATACTGTGCCGCTAATTAAGTTGAGAAAGCAGGTATAATTAAAGGTTTTAGGGATGAGATAATAAAATTGGCTTTGAACATGGTCAGTCTCAAGTGTCTAGCAGATACCAAGGTGAAGGTATCTACTAAGAAAATACATATTTTCTATTCTCAAAAATTGGTACAGAGAACTATTCCTTCAGTAATTCATGTCCCAATTTATTTTTAGAGCAAGTATATGATGTCTGTCTGGGAAATGTTCAGCCATTGTTAATAAAACAAAAACAGTTTGTACTATATTGATGTAACCTGGCATCCAAGAAGAGTGGACTAGAATATATGAACGATGACAACTTCACTGCACTAATCACTGGGGGCAGTAGACGCCCTTGAGTGAACATGTGTACTGTGTAGCCATTATATTCAAAATGACTGAGCAAGTAGAGCAACAAATCTGTATCAAATTGTGCATTAAGCTTGAACATTCTTCTGTGGAAACTCCTCCGATGATTCGGAAGTCTGCAGCTACAGACAGCTGGTGGGTGGCAGCTTCATCATGACATTGCGCCCACTCATGCATCATGTCTCATGCAAAGTTTTTGGTGAAACATCAAATCACCCAGATGACTCAGCCTCCCTAAAGTCCAGATTTGGCACCCTGTGACTTTTGACTTTTTCCAACACTAAAATCACCTTTGAAATGGAAGAGATTTCAGACCATCAGTAAGATTCAGGAAAATGCAATGGGGCAGCTGATGGCGATTGAGAGAACTGTGTGAGGTCCCAAGGTGCGTACTTTGAAAGGGACTGAGGCATCATCATCCTACATACAATGTTTCTTGTATCTTGAATCTGCTTCAATAAATGTCTCTATTTTTCATAGCACATGGATGGATACTTTCTGGACAGACCTTGTACCATGGACTTGTGGGGATATTTCTGTTTATTTCAGATAAAGTTAGTTTTACTACATACTAAGTTTATTTTTCTTTAAACATTTTAAACAGTCACATTTATTGTCATCTGGCCATTTATGAAGAAATCAAAATGTATGTAAATATATGAAAAACGTTTCCTGTAAATACAAAGTTTGGGATTCAAAAACTATAACTTCTTTTTTGCAGAGCAGTTGAATTACTAAAGTCTTATTTCCCAGTACAGTTGCAGAGTTATTACTATGTGCAGTTAAAATTATTCAAGTTCATCTCACTATGAGTTTTCCCTTGCCCCTATCAACAATAGATGTTTCAAATAGAATTGCCCTATGTGCCAATAACACTAGTGATTGACATTTGATCCTACAGATAAATATTTCTTCTCGAACCTACGTGTGCTAGTCACCGAGCTAAGTGTTTGGGGAGATATGAGTATAGGCCGGAACTGACATTTGCCCTCAAGTATAAGTCATGGAACACAAGGTAGAGAAGAGTAAGACTTAAAAGCAGTCAAGTACGATGGCACACCATCAACACACTCTTTAAAAATGCACAACACACACACATGCTCCTTCGTTCTTGGCAAAGTCTTGTTCACTTGATGATATTTTATACGGGCAAATGCTGAGGGCACAGAAGTCAAACCCAATTCCAGGCAGTGCATCAATATTGGTTTAAGCAATTCAGCGATGTCATTTTCTTACAAGAACTTGATTAGGTACGGACATTCGATTCCAGTTAGGGAAACTTGAGGAGCTTCAAGGAAAGGCTTATTTCCTATTAAAAATAGAACCCAAATAAAAATGCACTCAAATACACATCATTTTCTTGGTATTGTTTTATCTCTCTCTGACACCTGGGCTTCTCTTGTCTTGCAATCTGAGAGGAGATAATGCCAACACAGGAGGATTTTCCAGGTGGAAACACTGACAGATTCTGGATCCCTCACGATTTTTAGCTTCTGAGCAAACTAACCCTGGAACCATCTTGCCTCTATATCTCATGTGATGAATTAGATGATAAATCCACTTCTTAAGCAACTTCAGACTGAGTTTCTGTTACTCATAGCCAAAACATCTTAACTGACATAAAGTTATGTTTATTTACAGAAATACTGTAAAGTTGCCAACTGGCTTAATAATTTTGACAATATTTAAACCAAGCTAGAGTTAGATATCATTAAATAAGAAGTAGGTAGAAAGTAGACCTGCTTTTTAAACAGCATATAAATTGTTGCCAATCACTGATACAAAGATGGAAATATTCAGGACTAACTCTTTACTAACTATATATATATTGTATACACACACACGTATACATATGTATATATGTATATGTGTGTACATATACACTCACACATATATACACATACACACATATATGGAGAGAGAGAAATAGAGAAAGAGGGAGCGGGAACAAAGATGAAAATGTCTATAGATTTACAGTGAAGTCACATCATCTATGCTCTCCATTTCTAGAAAGGTAATATCTCCTTTTGACCTTCTTTGTTTACAGATATCTTTTCGCTTTCACTGTATCAAATCTGTCACTAAGTATGACCTATATATGCTGTATCAAGATCCTGAGCCAGAGTGATGATATTTTGAGTTATAGTATTTGTTTATGTTTCTATATATTACCCTGATATTCAATATCTGTCCTTAAATTTTTCTAAATTTTAGTTCTCTTTAATAGGGTTAATGGCAGCAATCTTTGGCCTTCTCTTTATCAATGACATTAAATTTTGACCACAATTGAGTTTGCTGTAAATGCTTTATATGATTGTGTGAGATCAGAAGAGTTGTCTCAAATCTCCACCGATATTAGGTGCTCAGATAAAAGTTTTGATTTACCTACACTGATTAGATTCTTGCTATTGGTCCTGGCCTTGATTTCCCCCTGCCCTTCCCCTTATGACCACTGTCATCTGAAACAGATTTTCGTTCTGAACATACTTTCCATGTCTCACCTGGAAATAGGCTGAATTATTTTGTTTCTCATTCTTATTTGGAAAAAGTATGAAGCGATTTTTTAACCTTTTAAAAAGTCTACTAAAGGCATTTTATCAAATAATGTTGTTTACTTACATGTTATCTCTTTCTGAAGTTTTAAAAAGCAGTGCTACTACCTCTAATTTACATGAACTGGGAAAGGCAGAATTGTTCAGTTATACTGCAGAGTATTACTGCTCACTTTTCCAGTTTGTAAGTGGAATGTTCCAACTCAACATGTTTTCCTGTTCCCTCCAAAATATAACATTGCTGGCATAAATATTATGTTTACACAGGAGAAAGAATATAAGCATATGTGTGTATATACACATAATGGCAGGAGTACAAAAGGCAGTGATGAAATTAGAAAATACAACTTAGTAACCTCACTACAAGCTCAACACTGTTTTTCCATAACAACAAAATTTCAGGCAAATATAGGAAAGCAGCAGCAAAAATCTCAAACTGAACATAAGGGATCACCAGCCACGTCTCCCTGTGATCACGACCCACAAGGCCTCTGACTCTTTTTCAAAATCACGGCTATTCCTGTCTGCTCATTGCTGCTCTTCCAAGGAAAGATTCATAGCTTTCACTAAAATCGCAATGAGTTGGTGATGGCCCTTTAAAGATGAAGAACCATTTCTAAGCGTCCCTTAAAGAATGAATTCAAAGTTCATGTTTTTAGGTTTGAGTTAGAGTTTTGCTTGATATCCAAAAAATATGCCCAAGTACATGGCAGAAGTGCTTTTTTTCACTGTCTTCTTTTGCCAGTTTGGATTTCACTGGAGTATGCAGAAACCCTCCCAATTCGTGCCACGTTGACTAGTTAATTCCTGGGCCCTCACTTGCTTCCCCACTGTCCCTGAGTAGAGCCCAAAACCGCGCGCTCTTTCCATTAGGTGAGCCCATCTTCACTTCCAACTTCCACTATTACTTCTATAAGCTGATAGCTCCCAAATCAGAATTGGAGTTCCAGTCTCTCTCCCAAATTCTACGACGCCAACAGTTTTTTTTTTCTTTACAGAGTGCCCACACCCAACTTCCGCCTCTCTGAAGGTCAGCTGTGAACACTGTCCTTCTGCAGCTACTCAGAAAGAGCTGCAGACTTACTGCTGCCCAAGTGACAACTCTCAGTCGCTCAGTCTCCCTACATACCCCCTACAGAGGTTTCCTGTGCAGGACATCAAGAGGACAGTGTTTTGACATTACCGGATCTAAGTATTTTTTGAATCACTCTGTCAACTTGTTTAACGTCTAAGTTGCAGCCCCTTCTTACTACAATTTGACAGTTCTATGCTGGACAGTGTTAAAGGAAAAAGTGAGGAGTGAGCAGTGAGTTTAGCCCAGTGTTGAGTACATTCCGTCAGGCAGGGCTAACTGGTTTCATGGTTCAACTCAGTCTCCTCTGAGCTCCTCAGATAGTGGAGATCATAAGAAACTTTCATTGAAACAAATCTACGACCACAGTATCTAAACAAACCAAGTTTCATTTGTTAATAGACTAACAGTGAACAGTTTTGATATAGTTAATACAATATGTAATAAAAAGTGAACTGCCAATCCCTCCACCCCTATACTAAGGGATTGAAAAATTGAAAGATCCAGAGGAAATCACAAAGAGGACAAAGAGGCTGCACCAACAGGCTAGTGAAGCAGGAGGAAAACCAGAGGAGAAAAAACAATGAGTAAAGTGTTTTATAAAGGAGACCATTATCAACTGGGTTTGATGCTGCTGACAGCTGAATAAAGAGCAGTACCGATAACTGATCACTGGATTTCATAGTGGCTAAGTCACTGCTTACCCTAACGACGTTCATTTGCATGAAATATTCTAAAGGGAGAACTGAGGGACAGAAAACAATTACTGACAGTTGGTACAGTCAACTCTGGAAGATGTTTGTTATAAAAGCAAGAAGAGAAATGAGTCAGTAACATCTAGAATACTTTTTTCATGAAATAAATAAGAGCATGTTTGACTACTGATTCAGTGCAGAAGGACCATTTGATGCATCAGGAGAAAGGAGCACCCCAGGAGCATGGCCCTGAGTGGGCTAAAGGGGAGTGGATCTAGTCCACTGGGGACGTGGGAGAGGGAGCTTCGGTGATGATACCATCAACAGTTCATCCATAAGAAGACAGAAGATCCAGAGGACATGAGAACAGATGAGGTTATGTCTGTAAATATGATACAACAGTTTGTGGAAAAGCTCTCCTGATTGCTTCTATTTTCTTAGTGAAACAATGGGCAAGGTCATGTCATCAGCTGAAACTGAGGATGTTGGCAGAGGAGTTAGAAGTTTAAGGACAGGCAAATACAAAATCATTCTCTATTGGATAAGACTGGGTAGGTGACCAAGGCAATCCATGCAGAGCTGTGAAGGCCATGGCAAGGCATTTGCATTTGATTTAGAGTGGAATGGGAAATTATATTTATAATAAAACTTTCCTTAAAATCATCCGCTTATGGTGTCCCATTCATGTATAGAGATAACATTTTCATCTATGTCATATTATTTTTATTTTGGCAATTTATTTTATAGGATAGGCAGGTAGTCATCACACAGGTGGGGTAAAGATAGTGATGCATAGAACAGAGAGGGAGCTATGGCTGTCTACACAGCATGTATGTGTTTGTGATACCCTTATTCTTTTGAAATTTTTCTTAACAAGACCAAACCTTCTCTGCAATAGATAACATACTTTATTTTTTTCCCTCATATATCAGATTTCTTAAATATATTTGTTGGATTTAACAGTGAATCTATAAAATCTGAATTCATAAGAATAAACCTGTGGACATGGCTAGCTCCTTTACCAGGCATACACTCTGAAAACTTTAGGACTTACATCAGCTGCCATCTGCTTGCTTCACAGGAATATTATATGAACTAATTAGATGATTCTTGTAAATCGCTTTGGTTCCTCAGAGATAAGTGCTCAATAAAGACAAAATAATGTTATTATTGTCCAGAGACCACTGGCTCTTTATCTATGCTCTCCTGGTTAGGGAGATATCAGCTGCATACAGGCACCTGCTTCTGTGAATTGGTGTGCACTCCTGATTTAGAAGCCCATTTTCACTTATGCAGCCCTTCACAGGTTGGACAAGCTGCCTCTCACTGAGTTTATGTGTACCAGCACTCAATAAGGGAGTTCTGGGTCCAAGGAGACTTGGTCTAATGAGGGAATGCAATAAAATTTCATTTTATCAACATGAATTTTAAATTAGGGTAAAGTCTTTGAATCTCTGATAAGTCTTTGAAGATGTATTTTTTAAATTCTATTGACCTGAGTTTAATGACACCTCTTTGTCAAGTTCTTTAAATTACCTCCTAATTCCTGGCTCAACTAATTCCTAAATCTTTTCTTATATGTAACATGAGAGAATATCTAACTCCTAAGGTTATGATAAATATGATGCATCTTGCCTGTGTCCTGTCCTGTAGTAAGTGCCAACAAAATGGTGATTCTTTCTAAATCATAACTTGTTCCTGGGCTAATGTTCCATAAAATCCTGTATATATCTTTGTGTATTTATAACAATGTATTATAATTTGTAAATGTGTCTATTAGACAAAAAAGAATTGCTTAATAATTTCCATGCCATTGATTTTT
>CM052545.1:28405073-28470173 GCA_028533065.1 Trachops cirrhosus | reverse complement strand
CTGAAAATACTTCATCTTTATCTTTTCACAGCAGCTCAGTTTTGAGTCCCTTTTCATGGGTGACACTCAATAGCTGAGTTCGTCAGTGCAATTTCACATTGACCTCGACATTCGCATTTTCCCTGACAGTCTACACTTTTATCTTCTTGAAGGAAGAATATACTGTCACCAAATAAACTTGTTAAGAAAGTGACTGCTACTTTGTCTCCTGCATGATATCAATGAGTTTATCTTTGTATCTTATCCAGAGGCAGGAATAGTTATTCTATATTTCCTAAACCAATAAAGAGTGAAAACAAAACTGAGATTCTGAAATAACAACATTTGGTAATTCTTAATGACAGGAATTCTTCTACATTTTAAATTCCGGTAAACTATAGAAAATATGTAGACAATAATAGTATCAAAAATTTTATATATCCTCTGATTGACCCCACTCCAAAAAATATATAGGAAGAGGGCAACTTGAAGAAGATTGTAAATCCTATTTGGGTGAAGAAACCACTTGAATTTAAAAGTATAATTTCTTAATGCTAGTTTTGACCATAAAAAAAAGATAAGGAAAAATTATATCAGTCAAGATAGACTAGGTTATGGTGCTATAATAAACAACCTCAAGTATCAAATGGCTTAAAATAGTGTGTTAGTTTTCTATTGCTGCTCTAGCAAACTACTACAAATTTAGTGACTTAAAACAACACAGATTCATTATCTTAGAGTTCAGGAGGTCAGAAGTCTGAAATCGATTTCAGTGGGCTAAAATCTTCCTGGAGGCTCTAGGGAAAAAATTTATTTCCTTCCCTTTTTGAGTTTCTGGGACCTACCTGAATTCCTTGGCCCCATCCTATATCATCAAAGCCAGCAATCCCATCAATCCAGCCTTTGCTTCTGTGGATATTTCAAGAATCCTTGTGACTATGATGGGCCAATCCAGATAATCCAAGGTAATACCCCAACCTCAAGGCCCTGCAAAAATCTCTTTGGTCATGTACGGTGACAGGTTCCAGGAATAGGACGTAGACATCTTTGGGAAGACGTTTCTCTGTGTACCGGAAACAGCTCAGATTCGTTTCCTATTCACGCCGCATGCCCAGGGAATGCAGGGCCCATTGCACGCAGCCGGCTACTCAAGCTTCAGAGCAGCAACTATCCTGAGCAGTGCCAACCACAGCACAGGGAAAAGGGCTCTCAAAAGCAATTAAATATTTGGTCTTCAAGTAATACAGATCACTTTCGTTAATACAGATCACTTTTGTTTATGGTTCGTTAGTCAGAACCAATCGCATGGTCTGTCTCACTTGATTTCAAAGTGCCATCCCACCATGTGAAAGGATGGCAGAAGCTGGGACACTCCGTGAATGGGATTTCTACCACAGCCCTGTCTCATACCCAAATCTTCAGGTCACCCTCCTTTCCCCATGCCAGCTGTATTCTTTCTGCACCAAGAGAATTTGTGCTTGCCATTAATGCTCTTCACCAAAGATTGCCAATTCTTCACCAGCCAAATACCATTAGGTGCCCTTTCCTGATCAGACTAACTCAGAGCCACATAGAGAAGGGAATTTTTTTAAATGTTCCTTCTAGATATCTTTTATGTGATGAAGAGAGAACCCCAAAAGGGAAGAACAGTAGTGGTGGATTAACCATATGAGACTAAGATGTTCCCACAAAAATGCCTTAATTACATGATTATAAACTGTTTTTCAATTATGACAATATCAAAACAATTTTGTAGTAGATTCATGGCATAATTCTGACTTGGAGTTGAATAGTCTGCTTTTATTCCAAAGTCCACAGATTTCTACTACTTTTTCCCCACTGTATATTTGTAAGTAGTGAGAGATTCAATCACTGATGTCAGTAACAGAGTCAGAATTAATTCACAGTAAAGAGACGGTATGAAGTATATAATCATGTGAGGGATGACCATCACTGATCAGTGGGAAGGCACATTATATGGCAGCAGAACTTTAAATATGGAGGCAGAACACCTGGACCGTGTCCCCATCTCTGCCAATAAACCACTTTTAAATGAATCACTTTATTATGTACCCAAGTCTTCTTTCCCTTATATTCAAAAGTGAGTAATATCATTGTCAGCCTATGCTGAAATATTATAAAGATGATTTTCAGTAACATAAGGGAAATATAAATCAATATATTTAGCCATAAATGTATTGATTGATGTAATCATTTGCTAAATAACCATTCCTTAACTATTTAAGGGACACTCAATATTTATGTTCACAAAGTGTTTGAAATAGGTAGAGATCTGTTCACAGACTGACTTGAATAATCATTACAAAAGTTTGAATAACATACTTCCTGCCAAGATTATGTTAGATCCTCTCAATATTAAAAGACAGAAACTACATAGTTCCTACCCTCAGAAAATCATTGCGCACCATTTCCTTGATAAGAAAAATAGTGACTTACACAAAAACGCACTTTTAGCACAGTTCTAAAGCAAGCATTTACACCATTAGTTTTATTACCTTTATTATTGTAACATATTTTACCTTATTTTCACAGAACTATATTAATCTATGTAAATTGTTTCCATTCTAAATACAAACTTAGAGATTGAATAACAAAATCATAGCAATCTCTATGGTAACGAATTCCATGTCATACTAAATGTTGATATAAATAACATATTTCAAACAAAAAGCTCATTAATGCATGTAGCAATATAGACTCCAATCAAAAAGAAAATATAATAATGGACTGAATGACAAGTTTAACTGCTTCCATTGTAACAGCTAATTTTTTGAAACATGAATGTGCTTTGTTGACTGTAGTTTTCTTTTCCCCTTCATTCCAAGCAGGTTGTCAGACCCACTATTTTATTACCTTGTGAGTTTTTGTGCACAAAAATAAAACCTAATTGTATCTTTTTTTAAATCTAACTTCACTGAAGATATGATGTAAGGTATCCCAGAGCAAGAAGAAACAGAGAAAAGAGACATTTCATCATTCAGAAAAGGGGACTGAATGTTGAAAACCTGTCTAAGGAGTTCGTGATCTCGAAGCAAGTTTAGAACTCCGCAGTAAGTAGTTGGTGCCTCTCGGGTGTGGCCAGAGCATTCACAGCATCACTGATGGGTGGGGATTATTAGAAAATCAGACTGACAGTGGTCAAAGGAGAAGTGGGAGGGAGATAATGGTGAAAAGAAAAGGAAGGAACTGGTCAAAGAACATGTATGAATGACCCCTGGACATGACATCAGCGTGGGAATGGACTGGGGAAGTGGGGGTGTGGGCTGAATGAAGAAGTGCAAAGGGGGAAAATTTGGGACAACTGTAACAGAATAATAATTTAAAAAATAAAATAAGGTATTATGTACTGAAATACAAATATTTTTGATGGAATATCATTATTTCTGTGTTTGAAAGAGCCTGATTTAAATTATTTATATGTTAAAATGATCAATAACATACCTCAGGTCAACATGTACAGAAAAGATCAAACAAAAAGCCGTCTGCAACCTAGGCACCTCTGCACCCGCACACACGGCAACGAGCGGCCGTCTCTTGTTTTGAATCTTCTGTTTTCAGCATAATCTTTGCCATATTTCAGAGACCTTTTGAGCAAATGAAATATTAGCATTGTGATATTATATTGATGCTCTGCCTTATATTGTGGGATGTGGCTGAAAAAAACATCTTTGTTGTTATCAACAGAATTTGTGATTAATCAAAAATGAGGGACTCAAGGAAAATACTTACAATTAGTTTGTAAATGTCTACTAATTCATTTTCCTTCTAACAAAGACTTAGTAAGTGACTTTCCAATGAAGAAAAAAAATCTTTTTGCAAAAAATAAACTCAGCTCAATAGTAATCATAGTAATGCAACTTTTGGAGGATCCAAGCTTTACAAAAAATTGAAGGGAAAGAGTCCACCAAGAACTGAGATTAGGTTCCTTGTCTGCCCGAAGAGACAGGAGGAAATGATAAATGATTTATTTTAATATTATAATTCTTGCACACCAGCAATTGAGATTGCAAATTCATATCTTTTATACCTTGATAGTTTTCTTATCCATACTTAAGCCTACATTATATCTTGCCTGCCCTCTGGTCTACTCTGCCAAGTCATCTGCTTAGAGTTTGAGTTCACATAAAACATTGCATCTTCCATTGAGTCTTTCCTCGTTGTTTTTGCTGGGAACATAATATCCCCTCCAAATCTCAAGTTTGATGGTAAGACTCGCTGTGCCAAGACATGGAAACAACCAAAGTGCCCTTTGGATTGGATAAAGAAGCAGCAGCAGCACATATATACAAGGGAATACTACTCAGCCATTAAGAAAACATGAAATACTGCCGTTTGCAACAAGGAAAATTCTTGAGAATGTCATGCTAAGCAAAATATGTCAGACAGAAAAAGTTAAGAACCATATGATTTCACTCATATATGGGATATAAAACTAAAAGAAATCAATGAATAAACAAGAAAAACAAAAACTCATAGACACAGACAACAGTATGGTGGTTACCAGAGGGAAGCAGGGTGGGGGTAGTAAAGGGTAAAGGGGATCAAATATATGGTGACTTCAGATGGTGGGCACACAATGTGATATACAGATCATCTATCACAGAATTGTACGCTTGAAACCTATGGAATTTTATTACTCATTGTCACCCCAATAAATTTAAGAAAGAAACATCAGTTTGCACATTGCATTTAAATTATTTGTACTTACATTTTTGTCTTTCTAATAGATTTCCATGTTCCTAAATAGAGAGACCTTATATATCTTATCTTAGTACTCTCATCGATGCTTACCATGCAGCTCTGTCTCTAGCATTTTCCATTGTAAATATTCCAAACTTTGGTAATACTACTTCAGGTTATAATCTCACATTGAACAGCATTCAACACTGTTCTTTTGACTTGTCCTAGCTACTTGTAATTTCTTTTTCCTGTGAATTCTGGCAACCCATCTATTCAGGCTCTCCTTATAATTTTCACAATCCCCATTTTCTGCTTCTTTTAACAGTTATTACTTCCAAACTATAATGCTTCCCTAGAATTACTACAGAATTGGCCCATTTATCTTCTTGATCCACATACTTAGAACCATTGCATAGACTCTACAATTTCATTCTCCACAGACAACTCCAAATACTGTTGATTTCACATCTTGAACTTAACCTCTGTATCTCAACTTCCACTCCCTTAGTACGTGCTCTCGTGATCGTTTCCCTGGTTTATTAAAGCCACTCGCCATCTGGTCTCCCTGGTCTCTTCTCCCTTCCTCCTCCATTCTAGGGGTCAGCGTAAATGTGAAAGGGGAAGTAGTAACAGCAAAGCACAGGTGAAGTAATAAAAGCCCAGATAATTTTCAAAAGTATACCTATAGGATTTATTTTGTGGTACATAAAAATAAAAGAATTTTTTAAAAAGGACTGTTTTGTAACCTGAATAACTAGCTGAATGATGGTGCCTTTTACTGAGATGGGAAACACAATAGAAGTAGTCAGTTACATATTAATGTTCATTTATAAACAAGGAAAACCTTAAAGATCTGTGGACTGTACACACAAGTGGCACTATCAAATAAGAGATTTAGATTTGCACATGGTGTGGGTATGTGTGGTGTGGAGAGAGAGTGATCTCAAAACCTGATACATTAATGTATAGACAGTATTTAAAACCATTGAAGAAGATTATTTAAGAAGTGAGTAAAGATAGAGAAAAAGAAGAAATCCAAGAGAGGAGCACTAGGGCACCCCAATATTCATAAGCTGGAAGTGAAGTATTGATGTTGGAAAATATAATTAAAAAATGAAAATCCTACCAAACCAGAAAACTTCCTCACAAAGGTAGGAGACAAAACAGTGTTACTATTGAAGAAGCATTTAACTAGAGTATGAGGTGTATCACCAGCAATCTGCTCAGAGGTTGCCGAGACAGAAAGAAATCTCCTCTTTTATGTAGCCACATGGATACAACTCATTGTATACATGTAAGATAAACAACAACTAGGCCTCAATACCAGGACCTGACACCACCATTTGTCCTACAAGCTCTTCCTAGCTTCACTAGGTAATTGGGGTGATCATCTGTGTTAGCTCACTGGCTTTGTCCAAAGGAAAAATAAACTTCTCGTGACTATCATGGGAGGTGATGTTGCAACTTGGAGCAAGACCCCCAGGGAAGTTAGGTGCCCCCCTCTGCCACAGACTCTGGGAGATAGGGGCCCTATCTTCTTGATGATTACATTTTGAAGAGATGTCTCCCAGGTCACTGAAAAACACATCCCTGGGTCTTAAAGCTAGCAAAAGACTTATTTAGTCATTAAAATGATTTACTCACATTTCAAAAGACAGAAAAATAAAAAACTTACCATTACAAGTTTGTTTTCTTTTGACCAAATAATATTCTAAGAAAACTATGGAATGAAAGTATCTTTTTTTTCTTTTTTCACCAGGAAAATTATCTCATTTTTTTTCAATTTTTATTTACCCTTATATGTTCAAAGAGGAAAACTAGGAGCACATGAAGCCTTAGAAGGCAAGAGGGGGCAAGGTATGCAACATAATGATTTTGTATAATATGTTGCAAAATGATTACCACAAGTTAATACCCATCACCTCCCATAGATACAATTTTTTTCTTGTGATGAGAACTTAAGGCCTATACCTTATCAACTTTCAAATATACAATATTGTTAACCATAGTCACCATGTTATACATTACAGTTACATCCTCATATTATGATTTCAACTGTAAGAGTTATCTTACAGTTGAAAGTTTGTACCTTTTGGCCACCTTCACCCATTTCTCCCAACCTTACACCCTCCCACCCCCTTCCAGCAAAGGCAAATCTTTATAAATATATAAATATATATTCATAGAAACAGAGAAATAGAGATGTATATATTTCTGTTTATATTTCTCTCTCTATATATATACATATATGTGTGTGTATATATATATATATGTGTATATGTGTGTGTGTGTGTGTATTCATTCCACATATAAGTAAGATTTCTCCCCAAATTTTGCAAAACTCTCTTGTGGCCCACTCTAACTGGAAACGTATGGGGTATGCTAGGCAGTGTAGTTTAGCTTGGCCAGATTTATACATTGCAAAGCCACCACAGCTTCAAATGCATGTATTAATAACAAATAAACGTTGTGAGTTAATAGATGAGTTATCTCTGTTGATATATTAAAAACAAAGGGCATACTACTAACAACAAAAGTTTTTAGAAAAAAAAGCACTATAAGTTTTAAAAGATTTTTAAAGTAGAAAACAAATATACAATTAAAAAGATTAACAAAGGTAGAAGCTTATCTTTGGAGATTTTTTTTAATGACAAACCATTAGAGAGATGAATTAAAAGGTGGGGGGAGCAAAACAGGAGTCTCAAAAACTATTATCACAAATAAAAAAAGCATTATTTAAGATGGCACATAAGAGAATATGAAGAAGAAAATTATACCAGCACTTTTTAAAATTTTAAAAAAGGACAAATTCTGAGAAAAAATGTAATTTACTGAACTTATACAAAAAGAACTAGAAAACCTAACTAATCCTGTAATTATTAAAGTAATTGAATTAGTACTCAAAATCTTCCCAAAATGAAAGTTTTGGTCTCAAACAACCTCATTGTCTAGATTACCCAAGCCCTGCATCTCCTCACCTGGCACTTTCATCCCCAAGATTCTGATGCAGGTGAGTACGAGGATACACACACGACTTGTATAATGTACAACATGAACAACGGTGTTCATAGCAGCATACTGTAATAGTCTAAAGCTGGAACAACATATGGATTCATCAATAGAATGGATTAAAAAAAAATTCCACCGACTGAGTACTGCATAGCAAAAATAAAAAACAAACCAACACAAAAACTCAGAACAATAGCATCATGTAACAACATGAATGAAATTCACTGAGAAAGTAGAAAGCAGAAAATCATGAATACAATATTTTATTAATGGATCTATTCATACAAAGTTCAAAAAATGGGCAATCTATTTTTAAGAATGCAAACATAGGAAACAAAATACAAAGTGAGTATGTTTACTGTTTACAGTGGAGAGCTAACAGTGAGGGGATTATGGCTGGGAAGGGGCACACAGATGGGTGGGCTTCTGAGGTGCTGGAAAAGTCTTATTTCTGGTTCTTAATGTTTCTTAGGTTTTCAATTTATAGTTATCAAACTGATGTATTTTATTCATTTGTATATCATAGTTTACAATAAATGAAGAAAATCTGTGAACCTCAAGGACAGCAGACTCTAAGCAGGCAGAGCATACATTATTTCAATTTAGGGGAATCCAGTGATAACCTTTCCCCAAAAAATCAAGCTATCTTTCAGAAAAGCTATCTTCGACACATTCAATTGCATAGAGAAGTTAGTAGCATTCTGATGAATTTGTATGGCTGACAACCAAGTCAGACCAGAAATGACTGACTTTGGTTTATTTTCAGTAGATGTAGCCAGGAGCAAGGTGTTTGATGGCCATGCTCTGAAGTGGCCAAGGACAGATCACCCAGCAGCAGTTACTACTGCTCCTACTCAGCTCTTGAGCTCTATTCATGAGAAGAGATTTTTTACCATCACTCATTCCAAACTGGGTGATTACATCTAAAAGAGGATACATTTATGAGATTTCCTCTGCCATTTAGCAAATCTGCAGATTAAAGCTGCAGCTGTGAATTCTCAGCTTAACCCACATGAGCACTATGTCTCAGCTGGACAAATGACGGAAGTACTTGACATAGAATCACTCAGAGTGTAAGAGCAAATTGTATAGGAGAACAAATTGATTTTTGAGTTTATAAGTTCAGTCTAATTACTACACTTTCAATGTTGTAAACTGAGACTCCAAAGGTTTAGTAGGTTCCCTAAGGCTGCTTATTCAACGAAGAGAAAAGAGGAGTCTGATTTCCAGTTGCCTGACACCCTGACTGATGTTTTTCCTTTTACAATATCTGCACCCCCAGGCCCAAGTGTGAAGGTTCTAATGACCTTAACTGTCTCTAGTTTTCCTTTCTCCTTCCAAAGTATACACTTTAGAGTTTGCCCCACACCTCCATTTGAATTACTTACACAGAGTTAGTTCTTTCAAGGGTCCAGTCCTCAATGGAAGTAAAAAGGACTGCATTTTATAGCCACTTCCTTCTGAAAATGTTAAGTATTAGTATAAACTACTAGCTAAGAAAATCCAGCTTAATTTCTTAGTAGTGGATTATCAGTTTGTTTCAGACAGTTAAATGTCCTGAAGTTGAAAAACAATCAGCCTTATTACAACTCCTGATTGGCTAATTTGAAAAATTTATGAAAATGTGATTAAACCTTTTTAACGGCATTTGTTATATATATACATGTGTACCCACTGTTACTCCTGTATCTGAATGCTAACTTTATAGAAAGTGAAAATGATAATTTTAGTGACTGCAGTATTTCAAAACAGCAACCAGGATAGCCTCCATCGTACCTCTCCCCCCAGGGCAGAGTAGGCGTTATTTGCAATTGGACGGGCCACCTGGGTCTCCAAATGCAGGGGACATTGCTCTTATCTCCCTGTGAATCATGCACTGGGAATGAGAACAGCAACATTATACACAGTGTGCACTTAGAAATTATGTCTGGGTATAATCAGTTAAATATTGAGTAGAAATGTGAGTACTGAAGATGGAAATGTGAGATGCATTTAAATGGACTCTAAAAATTCACACAGAAAAGGGTAGTCGCTTCCAGAAGTCACCTCATTCTTGGAATGTGGCCCTCATGCATAAAACTAAAGTTTAATTTTTACTATATTTTCTCCATCCTCAATCCTTTCCCCACTCTATAAAACCACTTTCATTACAGAACCTTATGAACTATCTGCAAAGAACTTATACTTCGATATAAGTTCCTTGTGGTAAACTGAAGAAACTATCTGTGATTCTCTTTCTTTGCGATTCCACAAAATTTGAGAATGTACGTGAACTCATCTTATTCGACAAGTTAGCACACTGCACAGGACAGTTGAGGGACTGAAAGCTATGCTGCATATTATAGAATAGGTTTTAAATGTAGCTTGCTTTAAGTTTTTTTTCTGATTATGAAGTACTAGAATACATGATCAGTGTACAAAATTCATAAAGAATGAATGAAAAAGTATTTTTTTCAAAAGCACTCCTAATGCCATCTTCTAGAAGAAACAACTTAGTATTTAGATATATTTCATCTCAGTCTTATAATAATAGTAAGGGATATAGTAATAAAACAGTCCCGACACATATATTCCTATTCTATTGTAGCCCCAGTATATCCATTTTAGTTACAGAGATGAGGGGGAGAAAGAGAACGGGAAGGGACAGGAGGAAAAGGAAAAGAGGAGGAGGAGGAGGGAGAAGAGGAGAGTGAAGAAAAGGAAGGGAGGGAGGGGAGAAAGAGGGAGGAGGGAGAACAGAGGGCAGGAGGAAGACAAAAAAGGGAAAAAAAGGTCAAGTTCCTGACTTCATGAGGTTTTATAAATGCGGTAAACTTTTCTCACATGCGGACATTAAAAAAGAGTCCTGAATTCCTGAACAATCTTTGAAATAAACTCCTCTATGTTCTTATTAGCATATGCAAATTCCTGAGCTCTTTCCCCAAGATTAAGATTCAGAAGTTTTGATGCAAATTCAAGTGATCTGCAGTTTTCAAAGCCCTCCCTTGGCTTCAGTTAATTAGGGTGCGTGTGACTGGTTTGCATCCACTGAAAAACATCATGCTTCACTGTCCAGTATCACAGCCATTAATCAGTCACACGTGCCTGCTACAACCAGTTTTGATTAGCTAAAATTAACAGTTCAATTATAATTACCTACATTTATCTTAATTAAATAAAATTCAAAATTCAATTTCTCAATCACACAAGGCCCATTTCAAATGCTAAGCCAGCACACGCGGCCACTGGCCACTGCGGTAGGTAGCACAGATACAGAACACGTCATCACCACAGAAAGTTCCGCCCGTGGTGCTGGTCTGGACAGCACTCCGTCTCCACTCTTCCGTCATCAGCCCGTTGACTGGGCTGGAGTCAGTAATGTCAAGAGAGTGGAAACAGATACTCCAGATCCAGAGGTTCTCTTAAATATTCCAGCAGATGAAGTCATCCTGAAAAGATTCTCTCTGGGACATTTTCAGAAATTTCTGAACACCACATATAATTTTGGTTTGACCTGGTCAAACTCAAATATATTTCTAATCACTGTGTTCAAAACTGACTATTTTTCATTTTTTTAAACACACAGCAGTAAAAAAGAGAAACACCAGGGATGGTTTACTTTTCTTTCAATACTTTTAGTACTGCTTTAAAGTAGTATGTACAAAAAAAGATCTATACAAACATTTTTAAACTAAGAGTACTCAAACCCCAACATCCCTATAACAAAGTCACTTTCAGACCTGAGGCCAATTATATAGTGCCAAGTAAAATCACTGGGGAGTTAGGACTTTGTCAGTCAAATCAAATTATGAAAACCTTACGTTAAATTTAGGATCAGCATGACTGGGATTAACTATACAGTTCACCTCTACTAGATTCTAGATATGTGCATTCTTAACCTGATCCAATACAGGTGCTCAAGGCTGCGGAGGCAGTGAATTCTCAATGATAAGGATCGCTGACTTAGTTCTGTCTCCAACAATGCTGCTGCGCAGTAAGGCAAATACCCACCCCATAAACTCGACAGGCACTTTCGTAAAGCGTAACGCCAGAACAATTGGAGGACTGGCAGAAAAATGTTACCAAGTATAGGTAATGGTAAGGGGTGGTGGAAAGACTTCCCTTCCTTTTTTATCATTTCTTTCTCAATCTTTTATATTCCAAAGAAACCGATAGCCAATGGTAATAAGTGTAATTAATAACATGTAAGATGGGGAGTGAATCAACCATGACCTATCTCCACTTTCTGAAAATATATTTTTTAGTTAATTCAGTTTTAAAATCTCCTTCTATGAAGTAATGTGTTGTCTTGACATCTTCACTCAACTCCCTAACTTAAAATGTAGTTAATATAATACAATGACATGATTGTGCCAATGAATACATATTAAAACTTCAACATGATTTCTTTGCAAATAAGTTTAAAGAGTAGGTAAGAAAACACAGATATAAGTTGCATTTCTATACACTAACAATGAAACATCTGAAAAGAAATTTAAAAAAGTACCCCATTCATAGTAGCATCAAAATGATAAAATAGGAATAAGTTTAACCAAGGAACTCAAAGATCTGTACAACAAAAACTAAGACTTTGCTGAAAGAAAACACAAATGGAGGTACATTAATATTTATGGATTGCAAGAGTTAATGTTGTAAAAATACCCATGCTACTAAAAAGTCATCTATACATTCAATACAATCCCTGTCAAAATCTCAATGGCATTTTCACAGAAATAAAAACCAGTCCTAAAATATGTATGGAATCATAGGAGATTCTAAATAGACAAAGCAATCATAAGGAAGAAAAATAAAACCAGAGGCATCATACTTCATGATTTTAAAATATACCACAAAATTATAGTAATTAAAACAGTATGGTACAAACAAAAATAAACACATAGACCAATGGAACAGAGTAGAAAGCCCACAGTTAAACACATGTATGTACGCTTAAGCAATATTTAACAGGTGAGTAAAGAACATCTGATAGGTAAAGGACAGTCTCTTCAACAAATGGTGCTGGGAAATCAGATAACCACTCGTAGAAAAATGAAATGGACTCATATTGCACCACTCACAAAAATAAACAAAGTGGATTAGACTTAAACAATCCCTGAAACTCCAAAAAGAAAACATAGGAGAGAAGCTCTTCAACACTGATTTTGGCACTCATTTTATGCATATAACACCAAAAGCACAAACAAAAGAAAGAAAACAAGTTTGATGGGATCACATCAAACGTGAAAGCTTCTGCACTGTGAGAGAAACAATCAACAAAATGAAAAGGCAGCAGGAGAAATCTTTGCAAACCATGCGTCAAATAGAGTTAATGTCCAAAATACAGGGGTTGGCAAAAGTAGGTTTATAGTTATGAGTTCATGAAACACTTTATTTCTGCATTATTACTTATTAATTATTGCATATTTTCCATAAAAACAACTGTAAGTCTACTTTTGCTCACCTCTGTATATAAAAAACTTATACAACTGAATAAAAAAATAATTCCAATGAACAGAAATGGACAGAACAAAATAGAAAGTTTTCCAAAGACATTCAAATGACAAACTAGTACATAAAAAGGAGCTCAGCATCACTAATTATTAATGAAATGCAAATCAAAATCACAATGAGCTATCTCATCACAGCTGTTAGGATGACTATCATCAAAAAGACAAGAAATAAGTGTGGTGAGGATGTGGAGAAAAGGGAGCCCTTGTGCACTGTTTGTGAAATTAATTATAAACTAGTTCAACTGCTATGGAGAACAGTAGGGAGGTGCCTCAAAAAGTAAAAATAGAACTGCCATATGAGACAGCAAATCCCACTTCTGGGTACATATCCAAAAGAAAACAGGTGCTCAAAGAAACATATGCACTAACATTTTTTGCAGTATTATTCACAATAGACAAGATACAGAAATGGCATAAGTGCCAACAAATGAGTGAGAAGATATTGTGTACACACACACACACACACACAAAATGATAACAATGGAATACTCATTCAGCCATGAGAACAGAAGAAAATCCCATTATTTGCAACAATGTGAATGGAACTTGAGGTGATTATGCTAAGTGAGATAAATCAGACAGAGAAAGGCAATACTGTATGATGTTTCTTACACATGGAATCTAAAACGAACTGAATTGAAAGAAACAGAGTAGAATGGTGGTTACCAGGGGCTGGGGTGTGGAAGAATAGGAGAGATGCCTTAAAAGGTGTATACTTGCAACTGGCAGATAAATATGTCTTAGAGATATAATATACAGCACAGTGATTATAGGCAACAAAACTGTATTATCAACATTAAACTTGCTAAGGGAAAAAGATCTTAAATGTTTCTGAACACTAGAAGAAATGAATATTATGTGAAATGACAAGGGCTTAACTAATTCTATAATGGCAATCATACTGCAATATAAAGGTATCAAATCAACATGTTGTACCCCTTAAATTTACACCATGATATATGTCAATTACATCTAAATAAATAAATATACTGTTCTCTTGGTAGCAAGTGGGTACCAGTCTCATAAACATCACAGGAGGTTATAAACACTTCTCTAAACATAATACATGAATGCTATCTAAAAAATAATGAAATAAAGACTAGAAAAGAATAAAAATTGGGTAGTTCACTACTAGAATAATCATTGGGAAAAATTAATAGGCAGAGCTATTTAGAGGCAGTTGTGCTTCAGTTAAAAAAGTATAGCACTAATACTTTTAAATGTCAATAGAAACTATTCTGAAGAAAAGGCTAACTCTTGGTAACATTTTATTGTTTAGAATAAATGTGTTTTAGTTGGAAGAGTAGTTAGTTTTCTTAGATAAATTATGGTTTAGTTGATTGCTCTGTGCAAATACTTATTAAAACAATTTTTAGGAAAAAATTTAATATGACCTGAAACACTTAATGTCAACTTTAATTCTTACACAAATTAACATCACAGGATATAAATCCACAGAAAAGAGGATTTATAATGAAAATTGCAATAGAACTGTCACTCTGGCAGAAGTGACAAATTCTGTTATAATTGAGGTCATAGTGTTTCGTTAATTCAAATGTAAAGTAGCAGATGAGTAGGAAACATGAACTAAGCTATATATAACTAACGCCATCACCAAATCTATTTCATGAATTTTCCTCAATGATAATAATTTAACCATAATGTATCTCTTCTTGATCTCTCATAGTGCCCAAACATATTTTATTATTTGGCGTGTTTTATCTGAAGAGTCCCTCTCATGGTACACACGCTAAAGTTGCGTCTTCTTATTAAAATGACACATTCCTTAAGAGCAGGCCCTTGGGAGGTCAGTCATGACAGCCGCGGCAGAGCGGAAAGGTCAGCGTTGCAAACTCCAATGTGCAAGGAGGTCGGAGGTTGGGTCTCGGCAACAGTGCAATGCCAGCCGTGTCTGTGCTGTGATCGTGGGGCGGGGCCTGACAAATTTGTTTCCTCCGGGCTTCCTGTTGATGGACAGAGTCAGTTACAACCCTTACAGTAATGTCACTTCCTGCTTAGTCAGGAAGAGTTTCTATGATTGGCAGCAAAGAGCTCCATCTGGTAACCCAGAAGTAATAAAAAGAGCAGAAAGTGTAGGCTTCCCATTAGCAGCCATGCGACAGTGTGATCCAAGCGGTTGTTCCCAGGGTCTGGGCCCTGAAGAGCTGGGATCTGCAGCTTTATTCTATTACGGTGTTCTTGAATTCCAACAGCCTTCAAACACGTTCAGTAGACCAGAAAAAGATCACGTTTGTCACATCGTAAACCACTATTTTTCGGGTGAAAATGCTGAACTGTTTAATAAAATATCAATTTATTTAAAGACTTACTGAAGAGGAAGCTTCCATCATTCTGTGTGTTCTCAAGCAAGACAGAAGTAGTACTGTCACTTAGGAGTTTAAAAAACTAATTCATCTTTTCAAAGAACGGCATTCTCAAAACAGGACTAAAACACTGTCAAAGATCTTTTTTTCCACATGGAAGGAGTTATTATAAGGTTGTTTTCAACCTAAGTTTTCTAAAAATCCGTGAAACCAGTGGAAGCCTTCTGAAGCAGCCCAGGAAAATGCATTCCTGAAGAGCAGCATGTGGTTACCCACAGCTCGGTGACAGCAGGGAGCACAACTGTGAGACAAATGTAAAAATCAGTTCACCGTGATTGATACTCCAGAGTCCCGACTTGAAGCAACGGCAGCCGTGTCACCCAGGGTCTTTCCTAATGAATATAAACCGGTCTTAATAGAAAATGAAACAACCAAATTGAAATAGGGCCCACACCAGCCATGGTCAATATAGAGAATAACACAACAGTGACCTGAAAAGAGACAAATGCAGGATGGCAGCATTTACCTGATTAAAATGCTTTTCTAGGATGTGCACAATAGGTTTTACAAGGACCTAGAATTTAAGACCTAAATCATATTGTAGCTGCACAAATATTTTATTTAGATCTATTTTATTATTTTGATATACATTGTTTAAATGAATAGATTAGTATTTACTTATGTTTTATTCTGCATGAGAATCCCAATAATGCCTATGAAAATACCTTTGACTAAATAAAGAGAAGCATCTGAAACAGTGACTGAACAGATTTTGTGCCCTGCACTGAGTAGACAAATTTCGTGAACATTTCCCCCTAGAGCTTTGCATGAGGCCTTTCCTATCTGGGCAGGCCACTATGACCGGTTTAAAACATTTAATCCCATTCTTATTTTCCCTAAAATAAAATATTACTGACATGTATTACACACATCTCATGGCTCCACCCTTTAATTATCCATAATATGAAACTAATTGCATGTGTTTTTTTTATTGGAAAAATCAGAGCTTTCAAAAGAATGTGCAAAATTCTCAATTCATGACTTCAGTGAGGTGGTTTTTTTCAACTTTCTCTTACTTTTAGTATTGTTAACATCACTAAAGCATGACATCAGGTCTTCAGTGTCTGTCATTTGGTTTGCAAGGTAAACTTAAAATATATTGCCTGTGTTAGAACATCCTAGGTGATGAATGAAAATAAATATATTTAAAACTAATCATTTGAAGAGTTTCATTTCTAGCAATGAAAGATTTAATCTCCCCATGAAAATAACAAAATGTGTGGGGTAGAAATATAAAAAGCATTACAGATGTTTGCGTGAGCTGGCACCGCAGTGAGGAAGTCAGGAGGGCCAGCGTGCAAAGGCGGACACCCCAGGAGGGAAGTGGGAAGTGGAGCACCCGGAGTTGCCCTTGCACTTCTGAGCTTTATCTAAAACCCAGCGAAGTGGGGCAACAACTTTTTGACCTCCTAGGGTTTGGGGATAGAAAAATTAATACAACCTCACTTTATTCCTCTAAGAGAAAGTCTTATAAAAGAGTAAAAGTCTTGATAAAATGGTGAACCCTTATGAAATCCCCATCCCTAAAGGTCTATGGTTAAGCTGCATGCACCAGGGAGAGGAGAAAATTCCTCTCAAGAATTGGAAGCCATAAGCCACCCAACATACAGGTTTTTAAACTACCGTAATTCATATTGTTCCACTCACCTAAGTTTAACTTAAGAATGGTGTCCTAAATGTTACTGAATTAATAATATAAATACTTTTCGGATGAATCCACCTTCATGCTAGTTTTCAAACAATTTCCATAGATCAAGTTCCAAGGAAACTATGTACCTTATGGCCAACAAGAATTAAACAGAGGGGTTTGGTGGTACATTTCATGTGTCGAGTTGACTGGGCCACTGTGCGCACAGGCATGTGGTCAAACAGTATTCTGAGAGTGTTTGTGAGAGAGGTTTTTGGGCGAGATTAACACTGCCCTCCTTAACGTGGGCGGCACTCCTGTAATCAGTGGAAGGCCTGAATTTCACAAAAAGGATGAGCCTGGCGCAGGTCAGGGACAATTCCTCATGTAACACTGCCTGATCTGGGACGCTGGTCTTCCCCTGCCTCAGGACTCACAGGGAAACATCAGCTCTCCTCAGGTCTCGGGCTTGCTGGCTTTAGACCGCAGATTCCACCCATGGTTCTGCTGGTTCTCAGCCCTTTGCCCTTAGACTAGAACTACACCATCAGATCTCCTGTATCTCCAGTTTGCCAAGTGTAGACTGTTAAAAATCAAACACAAATAGAAACCAGACTTGAAATTCCCTGAGTAGACAAAACCAATTTAGTCATACAAGCAACACTTGATTCAGCTTATTCTGCAAAACAAGCAAAACTTAATTTGAGCTACTTCTTGTTAATGCCTCTAAAAATCAAAACTTAAACTGTTCCTCAAAATTCATGTGAGATAACCACTTTTCAAAAATGCCTTATTTCTGTGGCAATCACTGTTATACCCAATCACTGAAGAATAAATAGTCACCACCTGGTCACCGTACAAACTGTGTTATAACACTACGGCCCTAAGTCTCATTCCAAGTCCAGCCTGAGTGCTCTGTTTGTGCACCGGGTTTCTGTGTGTGCACAGTAAACTTTTACTAATTACTATTCAGTGGCTTTACTTCTGCTATTTCTGAACTTTGGACAACATTTTGGAATTTTTCAGCCTCCAAAATTATATAAGCCGATCCATCAAAATCTCTCCCTTCATACATACAACATACACATGCCAAAGGAAGTGGCAAAGAAAAAATTCAGATTCACAAAAACTTCAGATGTTGGGATCATCTGACATACAGTATAAGAATTTTCATTTTGCCCTGGCTGGTGTGGCTCAGTGGATTGGGTGCAGGACTGTGAACCACAAGGTCACCGGTTCAATTCCCAGTCAGGGCACATGCCTGGGTTGCAGGCCAGGCCCCCAGTAGGGGACATGCAAGAAGCAACCACACATTGATGTTTCTCTCCCTGTCTTTCTCCTTCCTTTCCCCTCTCTCTAAAAATAAATAAAATCTTTAAAAATTTTTTTATTTTATTTCAAAATATCAACTTTGCAAAATTAATAAGTAGCAACCAAACTTGAAAAAAAACACAGCAAAACCATACTTCTAGAAATGAAAATGTGTAATTGAAAGTAAAATACTGATATATGTGCTAAAAAGCAGCCTATACAAAGAAAATTATTAATTGAAACATAAAACTGAAGAAATTATCATGAGTGCAGCATAGAGAAAACAAGAAGTAACCACATGAAAAGAAAGTTAACCATCATGTAAGGTAAAGTGAAAATGTTTAACTTTGAAAATGCATTCAAAAATCCAAGAATGTAAAAATAGAGAAAATATGGCAGAGGCCCATTTCAAAAAGGAACACCTGAGAACCTTTCCTAACCGATGAGGAGCTCCAGTTAACATTTACTACGCCCAAGAAATGTGAACCATAGTAAATGAAATCTGAACATATCCTGGTGAACTCACAGGACAGCCATGACCAACAAAAGACCTTACACGCAGCCAGAGAGAAAACAATGCTTTCAAAAGAGTGACAATGAACCGACAGCTGACATCTCTAAATGACTCGCAGTTGATTTCTGTAAGCCATGCTGAGAAAAATAAAACTATCCATGAGGAATCAACATCCAGCAGAAATAAGTTACAAACTGTAAGCAAAGTACAAAAAAATTTAAAATGCAATGAAAAAAATATTCCTTCAATTTCAAACAATGAAAGAAATGAATAAATAAACATGATGCAAATGGGAAGAAAACAAAATTCAAACTAAATCAATGGGCACAACCCAAAATGTATTAGTAATTGAAATAAAAGTACATGGACTGACTTCCCAGTTCTAGTTCTGTATGTAAGGAGTTTAGAAATCGCCACTCCACCCTAACAACAAGTAAACAAGCTGAACGCACTGAAAACCCAACAGCTCTTCTTGAGCCCTGGAGAAGGAGAAAAGATGGGGAACCACTGCCCCAGACTTGGAAAAACAGACATGGCCTACCTGAAGAAAGACCCGAGCACAGCCAGGCAGGAACAAGTGCCGGGGCAGAAAACCGGACGGTAATTGATAAATTGCAGGATGCTCGTAGTAGACAACTCTGAGATAAAATCTCCTGCAATAGTCCTTCAGGATCTCAAGGAGGTTCTCGCAGTATACCTTCCAGAAAAATCTCCTCCGGCTTCTGGCAGGGGGAGGAGAAAAGAAACCATTTTAAATATACCCCAGCACACCGTTCTTCTTAACGAGGTGTACCCTCACGTGAAACTGGCTAACCAGAGCCTCACCCACTGGGGTTGTCATCAGAGCTGAGTTGACCCAGGGAAAAGGATATACCCAACTCTCACCTTTTCCTCAGGAGAGAAGGGCAACACCCAATTCTAGCCCACTCTAGCCTTCCTGTCCCTTAGAACTAAGGGGGGAAAAAACTGAGAAGCGTTTGTGAAAATCACAGTTCGGGGGTATAGGTTCAGGAAAGACTACAGAATGTTCTCCTTCCACACCTCAGTGTACTGTATGCTTTCATATACTCCTGTGAACTTGTACTATAGTTCACATATTGAAAAAACACAATAAACTACTGAAGTAATTGCATTTGGAGATATTTTGCAGTTCAGACAATTGAAGATCTCTGACTCTATAGAGAAAATATTGAAGTATGTTTACAGGGAATTTATGAAGCACAGTAAAACATGGATACAAAGATAAATAATCATTCCTTCTTCATAGCTATTAGATCTAAACTAGACTATTTCAGCTATGAGTAGGCTGAACAGACAACTAGCTAGAGGGGAGAAAGAATAATTTCACCCTCGGCAAGGATTCCTCACTGTTGGTTAAATGCCAACAGTTTTCTTTGCAGAGTACAAGGAAAGAGGTCAAACACTTTGGAAATAATCGAGTAGTTTAACCTGTGCTAGAGGGGCTTGTTAAACACAACCTGTTTCTGTCGAGAAAGTGACAGATTTTCTGGGGCTGTTCCAAAGCTGCCAATTTATCAACCATAATTGGCCATATAATGAGATCCTTACTTTCATCAAATGCTTGAGCAAAAAAACTTTCTTCTACTAAAAAACCAATAAACCTGTGGCAAAATAAGTAAATAAAGTTATAATAATTAAATTATGAATAGAATACTGTTTTAAATTAATATTTTAATTGGTTGATAAAATTCATCTTTCTACCTCATCACCAGTAGATATGAGGATTTGAGAAGATTAGCTTATTTTACAGAGTAAACTGTCACTAGAGGATAAGTCAATTATGACTTGAAAGTAAAACATTTTCCGGAGAGGATGAAGTTTGTAACACATTGAGCTGGTCAGATCCTTTGGGGAAAGACTGGTACAATCACGTAGTAATGCTGCAAGACAAAAGTCAGTTCCTTAGCGTGTATACGCATCCAAAGCTGCTTATTTTCAAAATAATCTAACCTTAATTTGGTACAAAACTTAATTATTATTAATTTTAGAGATAAAGAAATAATTTATTTGGCAATGAAATTAGTATGGTTATGTTTCAAGTTACGTACATTGAATTTAGGGCCATACCACAGTATTTGAGCTTAAAACTTGACTTGAGATTTTTAATATGCTGCAACCACAAGTGTTTTCTTTTTAACCTTGGAAGATAACTTTGAGTTTAAGATCAATAATCATATCTGCAGTTCCCTGTATTTACATAGGGAACTAAAAAAATACATGAATCTAAAATATGTGACTCATATTTGCATTTTATTATTTACAACCTCAAAGGCATGATTCCTGACTTGCAATCAAACCACCATAAGGAGCAAGGGCATGAAGTACATCAGAAGTCTGAATTCAGAGGGAGGAGATGACAACTGGATGCAACTCCTCTCATCAAGGCTTAATTAATTACACCCTCAGATTTCTGATGGTTTTTCACCATCTTATTCCACAAAAATTTTACTTGATGTTATTTCACTGAACTAAAAACAAATGCATTTGTTTATTCAACAAACATGCATGGACTACCTACCATGTACCAGGCATGCCGTTGGGCACTAGGATATTAAAAACAAACCAAACCAAAGTACCTGACTTGGCAGAGGTTCTATTTTAAACAGAGAAGATTGACCTAGAGGAAGAAAGACATAACAAATAAAAAGGTGGAAAGACGTGTAATAAGTGAAATGACTTTAAGTGCACATGACACCAGGGAGAGAAGGGCTGGCTGCTAGGGCTGAGTGCGCATGCTCTTGTACAGATGGCAGTCGGGGAAGGCTGTCTTCGTTGGTGATATTGGGTTGGCCAAAAGTCCGCTTAGTTTTTTCCATAAAATAAAAGACACATTTTTCATTTTTCACCAATAACTTTCTTGATTTGGATATTTTGAGTATGTTGGCTATCTCCCACTATTGGCTTCTAGTGGGTAGAGGCCAGGGGTGCTTCTAAACATCTTCCAATAGATAAGACAGCCCCACAACAAAAAATTATTTGGCCGTAAGGTCAATGGTACCAAGAAACTTTGCAAACCACTTTCAATACATTCAATCAGTCACAGCATCTTCTCCATACACTGCACAAATCTTTTTTTTTTTTTTTGCATTTCAGTTGCATTCACTTTTCTTAAAATAAAGCATAATACACCAAAAAAGCTGCGTATTTTCTTCCATCTTCAATATTAAAATGGTGCACAAAAATTCACCAATTTCAATAAACATTTTTAAAATACATGCTGATATGATAGCTGTCACAATACAGTCTAACAAAATTGTTTCAAATAAAGTTAAAGACAACTAAATACTACTAGAGCCATTGTGCAGTAAAAACTAAGTGAACTTTTTGGGCAACCCTATACTTAAGCAGAGGTCAGAGGATGGGACAAAGTGAGCCTTGTGGATGTAGGAATAAAGCCAGAGCAAAAGTGTTGGCACATTTTAAGGATCTGCAAGGAGGCCAGAGCAATGGAGAGAAGTACAGAGGGGATGTTGGAAGAGTATGGTCAGCAAAGTACTGAAAGGTTGTACAAGGCTATGACAATGAATGTTTTTGGTGCCCTGAATAAGATGGAAAATCATCTGAGGCAGAGAGGAGTGATTTCAAGGTGAATTTTAAGAAACTAGTCTTGGGACATATTTCTTCGAACTGTCTTTTAGACTACAAAGGGGAGAGTTGAGTATACAAATACAAGCACAGATTTCAGAAGACAGGTCTGGCGTGGAATTACAAATTTTTCAGTTCAGAGATTTAAAGTCTTGAAACTATAAACATCTACTAGGAAGAGTGTGGGTGGAGAAAGCACGAGGTCAAAGGGCTGAGCACATCGAAGTTCAAAATTCAGAGGCCAAGGTGAACCAGCAAAGAAAACTGAGACACAAGCATCTTAGAGGAAGTCCCAGCGAGTGTGGTGATCCAGAACCTGTATTTTGAAAGTGGCTTTTGAAGAAACACTGCTAATAAGAGCTGAAAACTTTCTTCTGTTGGAAATCTTAGCAAATTAACGTCCAGTTATATTTTTAAAAGTTGTTTTAATAGAGGGATATGTGTGAAAACCTGTTTTTACTGTATCTGGAATTTATAGAGATGATTGAATGATAACTTGGAAAGATCAATGCCTTTGAAATAAGGTTTATTACTCACAGTTCTCAAGATAGGAAGGTGGTGTACACTACATCAGGCACATGGGGGAACAGAGCGAAATGAGACACTAAAGGCTCATTAACACTCTACCTAGAGCAAATATGAAGCAGTGGTCTCCACACATTATTCGCCCCAGTGACAAAGGTTTGCCTTGAACAAAGTTTCTCCAAACCCACCCCCAAAGCCAAGGCATCCACCAAACATCCAAAAACCCACAGAGGAAAACCTTCCCCAAGGCTAAAAGTGTAACACCTTCTCCAGGTCTTTCTTGGACAATAATGGGATTACTTCTTCACCATTGTTCAGCTTCTTCCCCTTTCTCAGGTCAGTAGCATACTTCTCTTAATAGTGTGTCTTTGATGATTTACAAGCAGCTTCTCAGAGGGGATGGGAATGTCAGGAACACACAGAGGCAGTGAAGGTCTTGGAAGGAGTCCAGGAATAGCCGCACCCAGAGAGTGCTCTCTCCTAGATATGTTGGCTCACGAAGCTCTTGGAACACTGAAATGCCTAACACCTCCTACTGTAGGGCTGCAAATAGTAGAAAAAAGAAGTGGGACAAAGGCTTCCTCGCATTCTCTATTTTTGGATCAAAACTTTTAAAAAATCAAGATCAGAGACTAAAGGCTATTATGGCTATTTCAAATTTATACCATTTTTATAAGATATTTTCATTTGTAATGATACATTAATCGCACAGATTAGAGAGACAGAATAATCAAAGCCATCTAATTTCAGCTGTTCATCCCAATTACTCTTCAAATTTTATTATTAGCAGGATTTGACCTGACCCATTTTAAATTATTCCAGCACCTCACCTCACCACTTTTTTTTTTAAGACAGTTTCCAATTTTAATATCCTCACCTCCAGCAAAATTTCTAATCTAGAACCTAAAATTTTCTTTCACTTGGTGCCTGGACATTACTGTATTTATATCTCATTGTGTTTTTTTCACCAGGAAAATATAAATGTAATGAAAAGGTTTGGGAGAAAAACAGCAGTAGATGGGACAGTTATGAGCCAGTTCCATACTCTTTTCCTTAAAGGAGGAAATAATACTTTAAAAACTGCGTTTATCTCACTCTGTTCCAACTGATGTTTCCAAGTGCTCTCTATTGTTCTAAGATAAAGTCCAATTTGCTCTGCTTAGGATTCAAAGCATATTGTAAACTTTCCTAACTAGTATTTCTAGCTTTGACTTCCATTATTTAATCAGGAAGAAAAATTCCACAAATCTCAAACCAGTCGTTTGAGTTTTCTTCAAATATTCTTTGGGGATTTTTTTAAAAGGATGTGCTTTTCCTGATTATAAATTTCCTCAATATAAAAGAAGTTTAAAACATATACAATGAGTGACAAAACTAAAGAAAAAAGGAAGAAAATGTTCCAAGGACACACATCAGAGAAGTACAAACTGCTAATTAACGTTGAGAAAGTAATGCTTAATATGGCTAGGAGTGGAAGAAATACAAATTATAACTCCAGTAGCAGGCTACTTTTAAACCTACTGTATTACTTAAAACATTTTAAAGAACCGTGATACATTTTATAAATGTACATTTCTTAGCTCACACCTAATTGGTAAATAATTTGCTTATTTAAAATTTTTCTCCTGCTGTATTTTTCCTGTTATCTCCCTGAGATACATTTCTATAACTGGAAATTCTGAAGGAAACAATAGGTGCACGGGATATGCCAAGTTGCCTTCCGGGACGCCTGCACTTCGCTGCGCCTTTGCCAGGGCCTGTATGCACAGTGCTGCACTGTGCACGCCCCACGGGGCTTCCTGGCCAAAAAAGGGTCTTGAGGGACAGGAACGTGAGGAAGCTGAAGTCTGGGCCATGCTTAGAAGTCTGGGTCTTTCTTCATCTTTGTTATTTCTGTTCATAGCCACACACCGAGACAGCCTACCTTCTCCTAGGTCATTACATGTCAGAAATGATGAGTAGAGTTGCTTAATCATAAGTGAACTCTTGGTTCTTATTGATACAACTGCTTCTTAGTCTTTCAATACAGTGAGCCGTGTCTGTAGCACAAACTAATGTTGTTATTTTTGCATTTAATTTTATATTTTTATTATATGTAATCTGTTTATCCAACATTATACACTGAATAATGTATTATTGTTAGAAAACTGCCATTTACCATACTGAACTTTACCCATATATGGTTTGGTTGAATATTGTCATTATGATATTTAATTATCTATTAATTCAAACCTCACATCATTTTTTTCTTTAAAAATGCCTTAAGCATTTTTATGCATTGGTTTTAACAATAAATTTTGTAGTTCACTTGGAATTTTTATTGCAATTGTATTGTATTTATATTTATACTTAATTTTAGAGGAAATAAAATCTTTATTATATTCTGTTTGCCTTCTAGGAAAAAGACTTCCTCTCATTAAATTCTTTTTTTTTAACAACATACTGGGATGTTTTATAATTTTCTTCATATAAGTCCTGCACATTTCTTGTTAAGGTTATTTATAGGTCTTTTGCAATATTTTCTGTTTTTATTCCTAGGATCTGTTTTTATTACATTTTCTAAGAGATTATTGCTGGCAAACAAAAAGGAATTATTGATTTTTAAATAATTTTCAACAAGGCTACTCACATATGTTCAACAATATTAATTTTCCAGGTACTTGCCTAGGACTCTCCAGACATACATTTATTTTCCCTGCAAGGGCTGCCCAGGGTGCGAATGCCTGCATGCATAGAGTTCGGCACAGCCGTGACACATTGACAGATTCAGACGCTAGTCTTCCCTTCCACGTATTTCACTTCCAATTTTTCCAACAGTTAAAATAGCATAGCAATTTTACTGCGACAACAAACAAAACTCACGTATGACCGCACACCTGTAATTCAGATGTATGGTTAGAACAGGTCTGTTTTCATGTAACTGCTTATAAAAGTCATTGACAAATCACGGGAGTTTACCCAGGGTGTTATTTCTCAGCTTGCCCAGGGCCACTCTCCCTGCTCCAGGCTTTCATGGGAACAAAGGCCGAAGCTGAAGAATAGAGGATGGAAGAGGTTTTCCTGTACTCAGCAGTCATGTTCTGAAAGCACTTTCTGACATCCAACTATTTTAAAATATGTTTGTAAAACACAGGGTTAGAACAATTATTATCATAATTATGTTCATAATATCACTCTGTGTTCGCCAAACATTCATCCTGGGGTGCTCGTTGGGACAAACCCACGAGCAGACACGACATGAGTGGGCAGAAGTGGCCTTGCTCAGTCAGCTGCTTAGTGAACTCCCCGCCATGCCAAGAGCTCGAGAACTCACCTGCGAACATTGGTTAGCGGGCGGGGAGCCCTGCTGAGGGACTGCTCATCCAGCCTTCAGTACCAGCTCCCCAGTTTAGCTGCTAGGTGACCCCACGTGCCCGTGCCTGATTTTCATTACATACGCTGGAAACTATGTTGATAGCTTCACTATACTTACAAGAAAACAGTATTATTCTAATAAAAATGTACACCTTTGTGTAGTAAAAAAATTCTCATTCCAGTTATGTAAATTCCCATAAATCATTGCCTATCCTTCTATGTGAAAACTCAGTCATGTGCACATTTGGCTTCCAGGGCCCTATCAGGTTGAGCTCCTTAAGGGCAGAGATGGGGGTCTTGAGATTTTTTGTGTAGTACTGGACACATAATAAGTACTTAATACATGACTTCTGAAGGGAAAACAAAGCAAGATGACTCAAGACATAGGAGAATAAAGAAGGGACTAACTAAAAACAGGCCAGTGTACAGATTCAATAGGAAAAGAACCGACTACCCTCTTATTTATACCGTCATTCTCCATACCGTCTTTTCTGTCTTAACCATATTTACATCAGGATATGAGAGATGAAAGGAAAGCATAGTCTCATGTGGCGATATTAAACAGGGAATGTGGCCAAAAGGCTTTGAACAATTTCACAGGTCAGCTTGTGTGTTTTTAGTGATTGGCATATGAGCCTATAAACATCTGAAAAAGGCTAATGGCATGTTAAGGTCCTGAAATGTGGTCCAAAATAGAGAATTTTTCCATGATCTTGAAGGTGGGGAGACTTGTTTTTAAGCTTTTTTAAAGGGCCACTTTTTTTCCTCATTAAATTACTCCTTAAAGCAGTAGGTCCTTATGGGAATTTTAGGCTTTTGATTTTCCTTAATACAACTCATCACAGATATCCAAATTTAAACTGTAGAATTAAGAAAACACTGAAGAAACAAATTGAATACATCTGAAAAATCACATCACCTGAGCTAGTAAACAAGCTTACTTACAGATTCATAATCTTTATAGAGATTATCACAACCATGCTGCATACAGGTCCAGCCTCTAGACCACACTTACATTTCCTGCCTTAACAGAAAATATCTGAAGATGCAGACTGTGATTTGAGTTAAAAGAACACACAGAAATCTCACCACTAATCACAGTATCTTGGTGAATTTTCTGAGCTAATATCCTTTCTTCTTGTAATATAACCTCCACATCCTGTTTCTATTGCTCATGAGTTTTCTGAGCTCCTGTGGCTTTTAGTTGTGGAAACACAGTATCTTCGAAGAACAGAATAGTCCTTTAAAAGCACACAGAGACGGAGAGCAGGATGACTAAGGACGGGAGGAGGTGAGGGGGTGGAGGGACAGAGCAAAAAGGAAAAAGGACTCAACATGGACAACAGTGCAGTGATCACAGCAGGGGGGTGGTATAAGGGGACTAAATGGTAATGGGAAAAATACAACAAAAATGTTAATGGTAATTTAAAATAATAATTAAAAAAGAAACATGGAGAGATTTAATTTTCATCTAGACGTCTCTAGTCTTCATTAACTAGTTTACAGGTCACCAGGCCTGATGACCAGAGCTTTATGAAGTCTCAGTATCTGTCGACGCAAAGACGATACTCTCACATTATCTCTAAAACGGTCCTGGTAAAGAGACTTGGGATTTTACACTGACTTTACTTACTTCTCTGTCTCCACTCTTGTGTGAACATGTCCCGTACGGCAAAAAAAAAAAAGCAGATGTTGCTTGATAGAAGCATTTTTCATAAATAATATGCTATTTTCATCAAGCAGTCAATAAATTCACTTCCTTACAGCAACATTCCACCTCAGAATGATAGAACCCTCAACTTTCTGCCAATATAAATATTTTTCATAATGAATGGAAACTGTCCAAGATTAAATTTAAGTCTTAGGTGACTGCTACATCACCCTCAAAGACTTGTGATATATGAATAAAGCAAAAGAACTCCCAGCATCCAAAGACAGTAGTTTTACCGAGGTCAGACAGGCTTTCCTGGAGAGTAAATCTGCATGTATTTGAAGGCTAAATAGCAAAACACAAGCATTTTGATAACATTTCACATCAGTGTCATGTCTTTCCTAAGGTGAACTGTCTTTACATTTTTTTCCTCTTGTGTTTAGATAAAAACAAACTAATCCTAGAAATACCTGCATGAAGTCATTTCCTATAACAATGGGTTAGGAAATTAGGATTAACTCCCTGGCTAGAAACACACTGAATTTGCTGAATAAGACATAAAAACATCGGAAAAGCATCAAGGAGCTAAGAAGATGTTAGGGAAATACTAGCTCAATCTGAAGGGCACGTCTGAACCCTGAGAACAGAAGGGCACTGAAGCTCCTTCTGTCTGAAACCTGAGCCACTTGAAAACTGAATTCAGTTGGAGGGTGCATGTGGAATGAGGGGAACAGAAATCAGCATTTCAGGGTCTGTTCAAGGTAGAGTGTCTATTAGGATACTCTCTCCATATTAAACTGAGGCCATGACAGACACACCCTCAAGGTAAGTTTGCTGCTTAAGTCAAAACACAGCCCCACACTTCCTGATTCATTGGGTCTGGCATGAGGCCCAAGAACTCACATTTCTCAAATTCTCCGGTGATGTTGATATAGCTGCTCCAAGGACCACACTTTGAAAACCACCGCTCTAGATGAACATGTCATTACCCAAGGCCGCAAATTATTTCCACAAAAAAATAATTTGCAAGGATAATGAAGAGCATATGATTAAAAAATAAATAAGCACTCAAGGAAAATGATGAGCAAATATCAAAACCAGTGTGGCAAGACATTGGATGCTGGAATTATTCGTCACAGATCATAAAGCTACTATGCTTAATTAAACGTCTATGGCTTTTTTAAAAAGTCAAGCTTAAAATATCCTTAGGAAATAGGACATTGTAAATATTGATGTCACAGATTTGAAAAAATAAGCAAGTAGATATTCTGGAAATGAAAACAAAATAAATGGTTTCAACAACAGATTAGAAGCTAAAGGCATAATTAGAAGAGTGGTGTACAGGCAGAAGGAAGAATCCAGATAAGTCAGGCAGCTATAGCCCAAAGCAAAGTCGGCCCACTGCTTGTGTTCGTAAATGAAGTGTTACAGGAACACAGCCATGGTCTTCCATGACTGTGTCTTCTGTGACTGCCAGCGCCCAAGCTGGGGTGGCGTGTGAGACAGCTGGGAGGTCACATTTTAGGAGGCACTCACTCTCAGGTTCATGGAAGTGCCCATTCTGCACTTGCCCAACCCAGGTAGTAAGGCCCTTTTTCAATTTAATCCATAGGTGCTCTCCTGCCCATCCTCACCTTGGCCTTGGAAGGAGGCATGAGGGGGCTTTCTGAGTGGTAGATATAAGAACTCTTCATTTTTGCTATAATACCCATAATTTGTGCAATTTTCTGTATTTCAATTTCAAACTTTTTAAGAAATGTTCTTCTAAATCGGGGGAAAAGTAATAAGAATTAGAAACCCTTTAAACTCAACAATAATGAGAATATTATATATCAAAACAAGTTAGGCAAAGACGGCACTTCAGTGCATGTGTTAGAGAAGTAGGTAAGACAACTACGGTCATCCAAGCACTGTGTTAAAGGACAGCACATCTGATGGCTTAGCCCTCCTACTCCTGGGCAGAGTCACCCCCCTTACCCTCTGTTTCACTTCCCATCATTTCCATTACCCAAAGTCATGGCCCCCAAAAATAATAAAGTCAAAATTCCAGAAATAAACAACTCATAGTTTCTAAACTGTGCACCATCATGAGTAGTGTGGTGAAATTGTGCGCCTTCCCACTGCTTGAGACGGGTATCACCCCAATGTTCAGCATAGCCACGCACACACATTCCCAAGCCATTAGTTACTTAGTTTCTGTGTTGGTTATCAGGTGGACTGTCACATGTTTGTGTTTAAGTCACCCTTATATACTTAATGATAACTCCAAGGCATAAGAGGAATGATGCCGGCAATTCAGGTATGTCAAAGAGAAGTCGCAAAGTGTTTCCTTTAAGTGAAAGGGGGAGTACATCACACTAAGATATTATGAGAGAGAGAGAGAGACCACATAAATTTTATTACAGTACATTGTTATAATTATTCTTTTTTTAATATTTTATTTATCTATTTTTAGACAGAGGGGAAGGGAGGGAGAGAGGGAAAGAAACATGAATGTTTGGTTGCCTCTCACACGCCCCACACCAGGGAACCTTGCCCGAAACCCAGGCATGTGCCCCGAGTGGGAATTGAACCAGGGACCCTTTGGTTCACGGGCCAGCACTCAATCCACTGAGCCACACCAGCCAGGGCCATTGTTATAATTATTGTATTTTTATTAGCTATTGTTGTTAATCTCTTAGTGTGCCTAATTTATAAATTAAATTTTATCATAGCTATGTATGTAATGAAAAAACATAATATGTATAGGGTTCAGTACTATCCAGTTTCCCACTTGGGGTTTGGAACACATTCCCCATATATATGGGGGGAGTACAGTTTATAGCATTCATTCATTCAAATTGTGTCCAAAGATACATGTACAAGAATGTCTTTAGCAGCATTATTATACTCGATAGCTATGAAACTTGAATTATAGCAACAAGCAAAACCATGAGCAAATCTCATAAACATAATATACAAAAGAAGCAAAGATAAAGTAATATATATCATGTCATTCCATTTATACAGAATTCAAAAATAGGCAAAACTAAGTCAGAATCAAGAATTGTCTCAAGGTACAGGACAAGAGTTCTGGTCAAGAACATACACAAAGTGAATTTCTGTTGTTCTTACAATAGCTTACTTCTTAATATGAGTGAAGGTCTCACAGTAATTACCTTTTAATTATTTATTAAACTGTATATTTATTTCTATGCACTTTTCTGCATATTTTTTAATTTTTAATATTTAAAAAATTAAAAGGAAAACTCACATATGGTAATTAACTGAATAAAAAAGGATTAAAATACTCATAATTCTTCCATTTAACTACTGACTTTCATTTTGTTTCTGAAGTGAAGCTATTATGAAGTAAAGCTATTATGACATCAAATTATCTAACAATACATTGTTTGCTAAGGTTCTCAAGAAACCTGCTTCTGTGAACAACAAGATATACACAAGTGGTCTGTCAAATGGTCATTTTAATAAATGTGGTGGGAATCAATGATTACTATGGAAAATGCAAAATGTACACAAAAGTACACAGAACAGTGTAATGAAATTGTATATACCACTTACCCAGCTTCAATATTTATTGATATTTTGCACATCTAGTTTTACTCACTCTTGAGTCTTTTCCTGAAGATTTAAAGGAAACCCCATATACCATGTCATTTCATCTGTAAATGCATCAGTATTCCATTTTAACAAATATAAATTTTTAACAAATATTTTAAGATTTTATTTATTTATTTTTTAGAGAGGGGGGAAGGGAGAAAGAAAGAGAGGCAGAGAAACATCGATGTGAGAGAGAAACATCATTGGTTGTCTCTCATATGCACCCTGACTGGGGACTGAACCTGCAACCCAGGCATGCGCCCTGAACAGGAATCAAATCTGCGACCCCTTGTTGTGTAGGGCAACATCCCACCCACTGAGTCACGCAAGTCAGGGTTAAACAATATTTTTAACATCACCAGCATGATACCATTATCATACCAAAAGTCCCAGTAATTCTTTAATATCATCAATATGTTAAATTGTTCTTGGTTATTTCAACAATTACTTATATGGTTGTTTGCTATGAGTCAGGATGTAAATAAGGTCCGCACCTAAGGCCTCCTGAGTCCTCCGTGATCTTCAGCAGCCTGCTCACGTTCTTTTTTAATGTCCTGGATCTTTTACAGAAACCAGATAATTTTCATTATAGAACGCCCCATATTCTGAGTTGGGCTGACTGTTTCATTGTAGTGCAGATAACTTTTTCTTTACCTGTCTGATTTTTTTTCCTCTAGAAGTATACAAACTCACCTTTCACAATGTCCATGTACAGAAGCCAATACTTTTCTGTGGCAGCATCATCCTGTTCACCTACACATGAAAACTCAATTAAACTCATCTGACAAGACATAAAAATCACTCTCAAAACATTTATTCAGTTGCCAATGGTAAGATCCAAACCATCTATTTAATGCAATAATAATTGCATTACTATATATCTAAATCTAATTACAGAAAAGACTTAAAATTAATGGACTTTTGAATTCATTATTTTTAGGATAATGAGCTCTTTTCCAATTAACTATTATTCCTAAACCCTAAATCAATCTTCTCTGTGCACTCAGGAAAGTCTCATCTGCAGCCCAAATCCCTTCTTTTATAGAGCAGAGTTTCTCATTTGTGGACCACTCACTGTGTATCCACTGAATTCATAGGGTATCAATCAAGACATATTGAGAAACAGTATAGTCTTTTAAATAATAAAATGTATAACCAGACTTTAAATTAACAATATTAAGAATATGTTGTACCAGTGAGATGGATTATATTATTTGAAATTTAACCAATTTATTTATATTTGGCCTAATAATAAATATCTTATGTTATGGACTAGGTCTCATATCTAGCTGATTACTTCATTTAGCCTTTATTTCTACCAAATCAGAAATTCTTAATTAACAAATATATCCCCTAAAATTAGTCTGAATGTTTTGTAACTCTGCTTTATAGTTCTGGATTATTTCAAAGAAACATAAAATTACATTTGAACTATTGGGAGATTTCCTATTGAATGCCATGAGCCTCGTGCTAAAAGATGCCAGGTTGATTACCACAACACATTCCAAAAAATTTGAGTGGTCAGGAAGGCACAGAATGATAGCTATTTTTCCAATTCTCTTTTTCATTTTTATTTATGGAAAAGGTTTCTTTGTGTTCTATTACAGCATGAAATTTTATTTTTTAAAAATGTATCACAGTATGGCATTCATTTTTTTTATCTGACAAGTGAGGAAGAAATTCAAGGGCTGGGGAAAAAATCACATTCTTGGCAATTAAGCTGCCTGAACCAATTTAGACTTCTTATGAAATCCTGTTGTCTTATCACCAATACTAACATCACAGTGTCACTAAAGTAATAAATGCAGACTTTTCAAGTTAGTAAATGTATTTTTTGGTTATGTCACCAAGCAAAAATCCCTGAAATCAGAGAAATAGACCTTAATCTTTTAATGGTGCTGGGACTCTTTAAAGAAATCTTATTCCTCATTTGAAAGCTCCTAGGAGCAACCTTCCCCTTGACAACTAGCAGACTCCAGAGGGGAAAACTGAGTATGATTTTTACTTCCAGCCTGGGTATTCGAATAGCAACCTGAACAGTGAGACGCTCAATGGCCACGATTACTCACATTCACAGTACTTTCTATTTATCTGAACATTAAGGCCAGATTGGGCATGTTGCCCATTACTGGCTGAAGAAAAACAATATTTGACATTTAAATGAATACTTTTTAATTTATATATGAAAACCTTACTTATGACAAATATATTGATGGAAGTTTGTCACTGATACCAAACACCTTTATCCACTTACAGTTAAAAAGATTATTTCCCACATCAAGACTTTCTTCCATCCATTACACATAACATTGACCATAAACACAGATATCTGCTCTTCCACAATGTATGCCGCTGGCAGCTACCTGATTCTGTCTCCTTTCTCTGTCTTATTCGCCCAGTATGTTCCAGTCCTGCAGCTCCTTTTGCTCTTGCATGGGAAGGCCCAGCTTTTGGATGCCTCAGTGACTCTGCATGAGCTTGTTCTGACCTCTGTCCCCACGAGAACAGAGGCTGCTCCCCTCTGTTTCCCATGGCTGCTTCCTTTTCATACTCTAGACCATAGTTAAAGGTCTCTGTTCATATGATTTGCCCTAAGTTCTCAATACATACTACCACACTCCCAGTCACTTACTATCACATGCAGAGGGACATCACAAAATATTTGATGATCTATAAGCATGAGCACCAGTCAGAAGGGACACAGGTTATGAACCACAAGTATGGCTGTATTGGTGCATGATTGTTGAACAAATACCCTGACAACATTAACCTCTTCTATTCTCTTCAGACTATTTGTCACTATCTGAAATTAATCTTCACGTGGCTGGTCTTTGCCTACCCCGCATAAGAATATGAGCTCTGTGAGAGCAGAGCTTTATCCACCACTAAATTTCTAGTATCTAGAATAGAGTTGGGACACATCAAGTGTTAAATACAGATTATGGTATGTTCCTGTTTTTTCTCTGAAGAGTACTATTTTGAATGTGTCATTATAAATAATATTGGATTATTACTCATAAGAAAACATTATTTTGTTACCATTCTAGGAAAAACTCAAAAGAGTTTGCCAAGCAGATGACTGTAGTTTGTTGAAAAATAGATGCTGCAAAAGCATCAGTGGTTGCCTGCCATTGTTTTATATCACCCAACAGATCTGACCAATTCGTAGATACTGATCACTCCTACTGAGGACCAGCATTGGGCCATGGGCCACTTGTTGTTACACACTTTCTGTAGATGAAAGTTCGACTCAGGTAGAAAAAGAAATGTGTACATGTCTACTAGAACCAAAGTGGGGATGTTCAAATGAATTTTATATTATCTTGTTAATGATAAGTAAAAACCTTAGAAAGTATTAAGCTTTTAAAGGTATAAAAAAGACACTAAATATAATCATACAGTTCAGCAAAATTCTGAAAGTATCAATAAAGATTATGAGAATTTACAGATAAAGGACAGTAGTCACAGAATTTAGTAAATGCTTATAAGGTACACAACACTCTCCTGAATTTTCTTCATCTGTGAAATAAAGATAATAGTACCTACTCTATTGTGAGAAATAATAAGATGCACATGAAGAATTCAGCATATTGCATGGCATTATAGTAAATGCTCAATAAATAGTTATTAATAACCATTTTGGCAATTAATAAAAAACAGATATAAAGTACAGCTCTAACAGCTCTAAGAGTTTATGATCTTATCATTCCAGGAATTTCCTAGAAATATCACACTCAAAAACCAGGCAAGAATGTAGATCCTGGGCTATGTAATAAAGGTCCAGCCCTCTCTGTCTTTCGATCTCCATTAAAGTAATAACTTCAGAAGTCACTTAAAAAGTATATGGTGGCTGTGAAAATGCTTCTTCCAAACTAACATTTTAAACTATAAAAAATGTATCTATATAAGCTATAATTATAGAATTATGAAGCTGAATGAGGATTCACAGTGCCACCTCCTCATTTTCAGATGAAGGCCATGCACCTCCAAGGCTAAGCCATTGGCCAGGAGTCCTGTAGCTACTCTCATTCAATCCAAAACATCTGTTGAGTATTTACTCTGCATAAGGTAGCCTGCCTGCTATTACAAAGAATGAAATATAAATAAAACATAAGTTCTGCCTCCAAGTAGTTCACAGTAATGGAAGAAGAGAAAACACAAGTATCAAAAAATTATATAGAATACATATTGTAATATAGACTCACAAAGAAGATACCCTGGTGAGTCAAGAGATAGGCAGAGACAGAGTGAGAGATTATGTCTGTTTGGATGAAAAAGAGAAAGGATTTTTTTTAATGAACTGGTAGGTGAGTTTTGAATGCTGGCTTGTCTTCCACCATACTGGCATAAGAGATATGACGATTCTTCTAGGTAGAAGCATCAACAGAAACAAGGGTAGCAAGAGACAGTTAAGCACAAATTCAAGGGCTGTAGAGCTATCTGGTGCACTTAGTACATTGGGTATAGGACTGATAAAATTTGAATAAAAGTCTATAAAAGATTTAGGATGCACTGGGTCTGGCCTCGAACACCAACTACAGGAGTTTTAACAGTTCAGAAAGCTGAAAAGACACTATAGGCTCTTTATCGGAAGAATAGCCTCATATAAACTGTGGTTTAGGAAATAAGTCTGTAAATGCTATGAGTAGTGATTTATCTCAGGGAGAAGCTAGAACTGAGTAGATGACTGTATTTCACTGTAATACACATCAGAAATATATACTTTATCTGCATATTGACAAGGGCCAGGGAAGGAAGAGAAAAGAAACAAGAAAGGTAGTAGCAGTAGAGTTGATTGTGTTTGGCAACATATTGAGTTTAGAATTAAGAGAATAGGAAGAGTCAAAGATAAAAGATGAAGGTAGAACCTCTAATATATTCAATTAAAAAACCAAAAAATAAAAACATCTTGTGGTTCTCCAAAAAATTAATAAAATATCTATATTCATAACCTAAAACAAAAGAGAAAGGAAAGAAAGAAAGAGAGAGAGAGAGAGAGGAAGGAAGGAAGGAAAAGAAAGAACAAGACTTGAACAGAAGTAGGCAAGACCAATAGCAGAGAGAAAGTCCCTCTGGGAGAAAAGATGACTGGTTTAGTGTTTGGCCTTAAAGCTGAATATATTGGCAATGCATTCCATTCATTTGAGTAAAGACAAATGTATACAGTAAGAGGTGGCAAAAGCAGATGGAGGACTTGTGAAAGAGACTGTGGTTAGAAAGCTAGATTTTGGAGTCTTCCACATGGAGTTCTGGAGTAGGTAATATCATCAAGAGAGACAGCATCAAAGGGAGGACAGTGAAGGTTGAGTGCTGGGGATTATTTTCTTTACTCACTGTTGACAGTGCGGAGAAGCACTGTCAGAAAGGACATAAGTACAGTGCATTTGGAGGAGTGGGAAAGGGAGAACACCAGAGAAGGAGGGAGGACACAGTTGGAGTGGGTGGTGACACTCTCGTTTCCTCCTCCCTAGCTCCACACCCTTTCCTCTTTCCCCAGACTTGCATCTGCCCGCCCTGGGCTCACACCTTTTTTGAGACAGCATTAGAAGAACATACAGAAAATAGAGAATAGAGAACAGAGCAGGAAAAAAATTAGTGAGCTACCACACAACTGGGGTCAAGGAGAGAATTCAGGTTTGGAAAGTGAGATGCTCCAAGCAGCACAGAGACTGTACCTGCTGAGTATTAGGCAGGGTTACAAATGAGTGACCTTTCTTGGAGAAACATAATAGAGATCAGAATTTCTTTGTAATTTTTTGGTTGCTGACCTGGGCTTATTCTGTGCAGCTTTGCGCTATGGGTCTCACAGGGCCCAACTCTCATTAGAATTGCTCTAGTCCTTAAAGAGCATAAGCCTGCTAGATGCTACTCATGGTCAGGCACTTTACACACACATCTTATTTATTCATAAAGCCATCCTGTAAGATAAGTGTTATTATACACATTTTACACGTAAGCAGACTACAAGATCAGGGATGAGGAGAGAGGAAAGCTAATCTAATTTGGTGAAAGGACAGTCCCTGCCCATCTCTGCTAGGAGAATTCCAGAACACCGACCAGAGAAGCAGTCTGACATGGAGGCCTCAGCTGTCAGCCCATAAGCAAAGGGAGTCAATGAAATTGATCAAATATTACATGGTGCTTGATTAGCAAAGCAGGGGCATTATAATACATTGAAGACCAGCAGCTTGGGCATAAACAGATGTATTCCAATCATGCTGTTACTAGCTATTGTCTCTTTCAAAAAATCTTTCAGCATCAGTTTTGTCATGCATATAGTGGTGATAACATGAGTACCCATCTTTTTTGGTGAATGCAGGTTTTAAATGAATTAATGCTTGTCATACACTTAGCACAGTTCGGCATAAAGCAGGTCAGTAAGTTTTAGCTATTACTAATTAAAGAGGCATTAAGAGCCTAAAATTAGCCCTGGCTGCTGTAGCACAGTGGATTGAGGGTGGGCTGTGAACCAAAGGGTCCTCTGGTTCAATTCCCAGTCAGGGCTAGGTTGCGGGCCTGGGTTGCGGGCCAGGTCCCCAGTGGGGGGCACAGGAGAGGCAACCACACATTGATGTTTCTCTCCTTCTCTTTCTCCCTCCTCTCCCCTCTCTCTAAAAATGAATAAATACATACATAACCTTAAAAAATAGATCATTAAGATTAATTTCATCTAAAAAGAAAAAGAGTCTAAAATTGACCCCAAAATTTGGTAAGCACTCAATATTGCTAACAATTTAACAATATTATTGACCACACACTAACCTCATAGCATCTTTGTGAGTTAATATTGAATAGGAAAAATGCTTTGAACACTAAATGGCATATGATAATTAAATATAAGATTAAAAATTTTATAAAATATCTTAAGTGCAATCATGGTCAAGAATAATTTTTATAGAATCATACAAATTTCAGAATGTTGAAAAAATGTTTCTTAAAATCTTGCTTTTGATAATCTAAGCTTTTGAGAATGAGGGAAGGAAGCAGGCACTTGAGTATGAGATATTTATTTGAAGAATATTTCTGTGTTCAACCCAGGCCCTGCACCCTGCTTAGAACAAGAAAAGTACAGGTCATGGTAAGTATATTTCATGTCAAACTTTTACTAAATCAAAGATAATTAAATTTTCATCAGAACAAACAAGCTGGAAAATATTTTGATTTATGTGATTGCCAAATCTTGGTAATATAATGCAGTTGAATAACTAGATTAAGCTGATAAGTCAGTCAAACCCAATCTTTAGTACCTGCTTCCTTAGCAGAGAAAAGCCAGCCTTGTTCTAATAAGCAGTAATTTCTGGGGTGAACGGAAGGTGAAGCAAGGACTCAAAAAGGTGAGTCGGGGCATGAAGTGCTCCTTTCCTCTCCTCCCTTCTCTTTCCCTCCCCTCTCCTCCCCTCTTCTCTCTCTCCTCTCTCTCTCTCTTTGTGTATATATCATATATAACGGTATGTGAAATAAATCTCTCATACACAAGTCAGAAGAGCAGAAGACCATTTTGTCCAAGAAAAAATTTATCATCACTATCTATAAATCCAGAGACTTGCACACCTCTGCTATTTTTATGTTTCCCTTTCTGTTCATAGTCAATAAAAACATCTATTTCCTGAAGAAAACAAAAGTCATCAGAGTAGGAGAAAATGCAAGCCAAAGAAAAGATAATCTATGAAAGCAATTTCTTCCAAAATGGAAAAAGAGATGGAATCAAGAATATAAATAGAGGGATTCTTTTTAGTAAAGCAGGCACTATGTTTTTACATTTTGCTCAGACATAGATGAGAAATATTTCAATTACAGTTAACATTTATTAGGTGCCTATTACTATGTCCCATATTCTCTGTACACTGGAATTAGAGATGCAAACAAAAAATTGTGCCCCCCCAGGAACTCATAATTTCATGGGCAGAGCAATCCATTAAATAAACAAATGAAAATAATCACTACATGGAATTACACAACAATAGAACTATGAGTCAAGAGGTATGGGACCAGAAATGATATTCGATTCCACCTTCAGAAACAGGAGAAAAACAGTATAGAGCAACTGACATTTGCTTGTGACTAAAGTAAAAACGAAGATTTTGCCAATAGATACATTGGGGAAAGGCAATTCAGGCAGAGGAAACGTGAGCAAAGTCACAGGTCAATGAAATAAAAGTGAAAGGAAAATCATACGGAGAACTTGGTCCAGAAAGAGGTGGATAGTTAAGAGTTGTTCCCCTACATATGGGTGAAGAGGTGAGGGGCTTAAAAAGTACACATAGGTAGTTACAGAATAGCCATGGGGATGTAAAGTACAGCATAGGAAATGGAGTAGCCTTAGAACTTATAGGCATGACCCACGGACATGAACAATGATGGGGGGATAGCCTGAGGGGGTGGGGCGTGCTGGGTGGAGGTAGGCAAAGAGGGAAAAATTGGGATAACTGTAATAGCATAATCAATAAAATATATTTTTATAAAAGAGTTGTGTTCCAAGGCCTGGTGTCCTCAGTGAAGAGGGAAATCTATACTGAAAAGGACTCAGGTGACAGGAGCTTTGGAAGGTGAGGCCTATGGGGAGTGACAGGCACTCTACCAACAGCTCTCAGAATCACTGAAGCCCAGAGCCACAGAAGCTCGGAGTTCCTCACCGGAACCCAAAGCTGGAAGATCCATCAAGGACACACACACACACCACATATACACACATGCACATGTGTACACTTACTTGGGCCCTTAGCTAATATGCTCTTTTAATATATTTTTAACCTTTCCTACAAAAAATAGTCAGACATACACAAAAGAACAGTAAAAAGTATGTTCTTGTACCTACTATCCAGGTTCACTAATTATAATCTCATGGTCAGTCTAAACGGATGGGCTTTTAACCTCTTTTACATTTTAAGAGGGCTCTCCACAGGGACTTAAACAGTCATACAAAAGATGACAAAAGTAGTGAAGAGAACGGAAGCTATTTGATGCCTACAATAGTACAGAGCTGCTTATCTGGGCTATAAAATATAAAACTGAAAGTTTCAGAATTCTGTTTCAAATATAAATAGAATTAACCATAAAGGAAACACAAAAATTATATTCAACAATTATATTCACAAAAGATTAATAAAATTATAGGAGCTTCAAATTTTCCCAAAAGAGAGTTTATATAAGCCCCAAATTATTTTTTATGGCAGTACAATGTAATACTGGAATGGGATTCTATGGGAAACTATTAATTTCCATCTGTAATGAACATTAAACATATCGACATCCATTTATCTTTGAGACATGGAGCTTTCACTTAAGAATCTTTCTATCTTTTCACTTATTTGTATCCTAAGTCAAATTACACTACATGGAATTCAAGTAGTTATACTGAATTATAAATGATTTAATGAAATTCCAATGCACAAGTGTATTATTTCCAGTTTGGTATAAATGCAGTTAATTTGCTAAGGATTTACATGCAATGTGGTGTTATATTTTTATGGGAAAAACAATCAATTGTATCACTGTTAATTTAATCAGTTTATGAAATGTATCTTTCATCTGATTAAAACAACTTTCAGCCCTCGTGGATGGCCTTCATTCCATTCGGTACAGGGGAAGGGCAGACTGTCCTTCGCCCCATCTAACTCTGCACATGAGGAGAGCTGAGCTGCTACTTGTTAACTGACTCAGGGACTCATCTGGCTCAGTATCACCTTTCTCCCCCTTATGCAACTTTTCAATCCTTTGACCACTCAGCTTAGATTAGCAAATACTACCTAACGCAAATTCTCATGATAGCCAAATATGTATCCCATTAAATAATTCTCATCACTTCTAATTTTTATCAAATTATTTGAAAATGTTTTCTTTCTCTTCCTCTCTTTGGACATTTTGTGAGCTAAAAAAATAATTATCCCACTGTGGCTCATAAATGTTAGTGCAATGGTGGGTGTCTATCTGCATCAAGATGGCAATGAAAAAAATAAAGGGGCAGGGCATTTTAAAATAAAATTATATCGAGTAAGGAACAACTATCAACCTCTAAAACCTTAAAACTCCTCCGAAGTTCCCTTTAAAGGTATTTTCATCTTTCTTACCATCATTTGGTAATTAATCTGTTTTTCTTCAAATGCCAGCAAGTAGGACAAAACTTATTTATTTGCTTACTCACCCAAATGTGGTGTTCATGAAGAGCTGAGCACTGAGCTGGGCCAGGAGTGTGCAATAGTGAGCGGAACCAGACGCGGCCCCTGATTTCATGGAGCTACAGAAAAGAGACATGAATCAAATATTTTCATTTTGGTCCTACTCTTTAAAGCAAAGAGAATCCAATTCAGTGTTTTAACTGTGAATCTGTGTGGTGAGTGTGTGTGAGGTATGCACGTGTAGAGAGGTGACATATTCAAATTTGCATTGTTAAAAGATCATACTAGATCTAAGGTGAAGAATCTTAAAATGAATTCTTATTAATTTCACTTTTTTGTTTTATCATTAGCTTTATCTAATATGTTCTCTTTATTGTAAATAGAAAGATTTTGTCTTTGTAGCATATAGCAAATTGGTTCACTCAGGCTAGCCTAGAAATCTCACCAAGGTTTTGGCATTGCTTGTAAGACACAGAACCATGCACGTACCAAGTATCATAAAAACACAGGAAAATGAGCATGTGAATGCACCTGCTATTCTTTAGATCATTCCTTAGGTATTTTTATATTCCTCATGTTTTTTGCCTTTCTTCAATACTCATATAGTGTTCCCTAATACAGCAAAAAAAAACACATTACTTTTTTGAATATGGTATTAAATTGATCCAAATAACCTTTGCTTCCAAAAGAGTAGGCCTATTTTTTAAAGATTTTTTCAATTATATTTTATTGTTTATGCTGTTACAGTTGTCCCAATTTTTTCCCCTCTGCCCCACTCCAAACAGACCCCCATTCCCTCAGGCAATCCTCACACCGCTATCCATGTCCATGAGTCATGTGTACCTATATATTCTTTGGCTACTATATTCCCCATGAGTATTCTGTAACAACCAATTTGTACTTCTTAATCCCTTCACCTTTCTCCCCCATCGCCCGAACTCACCTCCCCTCTGGTAACTGTCAAAATGTTCTCTGTAACCATGATTCTCTTTCTGTTCTGCTTGTTCGTTTATTTTGTTTTTTAGATTCAATTATTGATAGATATGTATTTATTACCACGTTACTGTTCATATCTTTGATTTCTTTTTAAAGAAGACCCTTTAACATTTCATACAATACTGGTTTGGTGGTGATAAACTCCTTTAGCTTTTCCTTGTCTGGGAAGCCCTTTATCTGTCCTTTGATTCTAATGATAGCTTTCCTGGGTATTTTAAGACAAAGAGGACCAAAATTTAGCCTATGCTTATACTATACTTATGACAAAAAATAATAACTACATCGACCTTTGCTAACTATAACTAGTTATGGACTGTGCGAACACACACAATTATCCATTCTGGCTACTAAAATTGCAAAGTTGTTTCCAGAGAGACATAGAGCACAGTAAACTTCTAAAGAAAAGGAAATATGTTTTATTTATCTTATTGTTTTAGGGACTAACAAAGGATTTAGAACAAGAATCTTAATGTTTTTTATTTTACTACAGAAATATCTTTTAGTAACAACCTCAGATTTAATTGTACTATCCACAAATTAAAGTTTTTCATGGAAAATATTACGTAAAAGAGTTTGAAATAAATTTGATGACTTTTAGGTCAAATATTTTTTTTAAATTTTATTTTAATAGTCTTTCAAGTACAGTTTTCTGTCCCTTACTCCCATCCCAGCCCACCTACCCATTCCTCCCCACCTCTCTCCCATTCCACCCCCCCCACCATTCTTTGTCCATGTGTCCTTTATATTTGTTCCTGTAAACCCTTCCCATTCTCCCCTGAAATTCCTCTGAAATTCCCTCCCCTCTCCCCTCTGATCAATGTCAGCCTGTTCTCTATTTCAGTGTCTTTGGCTATATTTTGCTTGTTTGTTTGTCTTGTCAATTAGGTTCCTGTTAAAGGTGAGATCATATGGTATTTGTCTTTCACTGCCTGGCTTATTTCACTTAGCATAATGCTTTCCAGCTCCATCCATGTTGTTGCAAAGGATAGGAGCTCCTTCTTTCTTTCGGCTGCATAGAATTCCATTGTGTAAATGGACCATAGTTTTTGATCCATTTATTTGCTGATGGGCACCTAGGTTGCTTCCAGCACATATTTTTAAAACAATAGGCATTTAATATTGTTATTTAACTTAAATAACAATATCATGAAGAAATACAATGAAATGAAAATAAATGAATAGTTTTAATTACATGCAGTGACCTTATCACAGGTACACCAATACCCAAGTTTGCCAAGGCCTGAGGCTTTCAGTACCAAAACTGGGAAAAATCCAGGAAAACTGGGACATTGGTCACTAAATCATTGCCAAACATAACAGTAAGTGTCAGTTGCCCTTACGGTTTGAGACTCTTTGTCTCTGTTTTGATTATCTGTTTACTTAATTGTGAGCTTCCTGAGCAAGAATGAAAAATTAACACTAAATTCACGGCCTCTGAGGTCCCGATACTCAGTCTTTGAGACTGCACTCAAGCTCCAGTTTGTTACCAGGTTTTGGACTCATTGCCTGAATTACATCCATTTTCTTTTCTGTTGTTTTTTAACAATTGCTGAAACAGTGGGAGGACTTGAAAATCTGGACATTTCATTCCCATCAAGCAGGTTTTAACAGAATGTAGGTGATAAATCAGCCTCTTAGCCAGACAAATTTTCAGTTTTGTCTGAATTCACAGTTATAGGCATTAAGATATCATGGAACAACTTAGGAAGATGAAATGTTCATAGTGTCTCATACCACTTGGAAACAATAATTAAATGGAAAATGTTACTGATATACTTGACTCTCAGAATTCCTAACGATAGCTGAAATGACAAGAGAATAACCGGAATGCACTGAAATAAAATGGGGGGGGAAGACAATGAAAGTATTTTCTAATTAATATAATAATAAAAAGAAACAAAATTTCCAGGTCAACTCAACATGAGCTTCAAGCTGTTTGCAGGCTGAGAAAAACATACAATCAGAGGTGAGAGGGGCTAGGTATATTTGGTGTATCAACGATGCAAGAAATGTCCAAACCAGCAAAGAATTTTTTAGTTTATTTGAGCCAAACTGATGACAATTTCTGGGGAGCAAAATTTCAATGGGTTGAGAAGTAGTCCAGAGAATGGCAGTTTTACAGCTTATTTTATACGTTAGAGTCAACCGCAGAGATGTAAGGGAGTTACATGAAGCCCCCTGGTGGTAGGCTGGGGGGCGTGAGAAGCACAGCAGGGAAATCTCTGAGATTAGATAAAGAATAACATGGAGATACAAATACTTCGTTCACACCGGTGGGTAGAGGGTAGTTAACAATGAACACAGAGCATGCAGACATGTCATTCAGGGAACAAGATAATACTGTGGGGTTGTGGTCTCAGGCTCTGGTGAAAAGCTGTACCCTGAGGGGTCCAGAAAAAGGGGATTACTCTGACATTCCAAGGTAAATTACCAGAGATGCAAAAGGACAGCAGACAGCCTCACTTACAGTAAAGATTGGCCTTTGTGAAGGAAGCTACAGACCTAGGACGTGACTAGTCACCATGACCTGCTTTTAATTAGGAATTTTTATATTCAGACCATCCTATATAGCCACTTTTGGTTTATAGGGCCCACCATTCAGGCCTCTCCTGGGATTGTCAGGTTTCATATGTGGCCCCTTTGTCACCCACAGATGTTTCTAACGAAGTTTTTATAGGGCAAGATTATGGCTTCATAATGAAATGGGGAGTCACAATACACTGCGACAGCATCCAATAAAGATTACTTGGACTTGAGCCATTGAAATCTCTTCTTTTTTTAACAACTACATTTGGAGTGAATTGCATTCTTATACAGTTTCATTGAATAGAATCAAAACAAACAGTAAATTATCTACTATCTTCCTAAGAACAACAAACATTTAAAATGGGATCATTCATCTTTTCCTTTTTCTTATAGAAAAATTAATCAGAACACAGCAGGTGCTCTCAGTGTAAGCCTTGGAGCCCCTGATCTATGACAGCCATAGACAGAGATGACAGGGGACATGAAGTAGACAGTCTCCTTGAATGTCACTTTGTATATGTTATTTGAAGAATGAGCGTGCTGTCTCCATTTGTCACATTTAAATGCCAGATTGGTGTTGTCAAATGTGACTGAACTTTCCAACAAAGCAGAAGGATACAGAGGGATTTAGAAAGCGGCAAGTACATGACTAGGGGACTTAATTATAAATAAAACAATCTGCGTATGCAAATACCAAAGAAGCTTGTGTGAAATTAAATCACTGGCAACTTTAAAAGTTTATTTGTGCTTCTTCAACATTCTGTCCCACTGTGTACTTCATGGGAATGTAGTAAGTAAGTTAAATGAGAAAATAGACAGTGTTACTCACGACGCCCCTGCAGAGTCTTTAAGCTGCACAAATGTTGTGTGTCTCTCTAACCAGGGCTTTGTCAGTACATTTTAGCACAATTCAAATTTTGAAGCTCATCTTCCACATAAAAAATAATGCAATCACCTCAGTTAAAATATAATTAAGTTCTTTGAAAAATGTGCTCCACAATGGGCACAATTTGTTTAATATTCAAGAAGCTAAAATTTAATTAAAATTTGGGGGTATTTTTGAAAATAAAAAATCAATACAAAAGTCATATATATACAAGTCAATCAAACATGAGTAATGAACTACTCTTAAAAGTTATTCTTCTACTTAATTATAAAATCATTATCCTAGTTATGTGAATAATAAGGATTGTGAATGTGAGGGTTAAAAAAGATGTACTATTTGAAATGTCAATAACAAAAGTTTTGGAAAAAATAAAAATTCTCATTAAAATATTCTCTTGTGATTATATGAGCAAAATAATTAAAATAATCCATTATTAACTATAAATATATTTATATACTATAAATATGCATATATTTATACATAATTATATATAATATTAAAATAATCCATTTTAAACAGAATTTGGGAGCATCTACACAAAAATGCATTAAGGCCATGAGGCAATAAAACCTAGTGAATGAGTTGCTTAAATAGATGTCCTGGAAGCCATCCAGAAACAGAATAAATAAACTTTGCAGGAGGGCGTACAAAAACAAATGCAAGATAATTTCAAAGCAGAGTTCAAATCCAGTCCATTGGAAATAAAAAATGAATAATAGACAATTCAGTATGTAAGGACATGAGAGCTATTTGAAGATGTTAAATTGACCTGACAAAATGAAAGGACAAAAGTAGCAATAATTTTTTCTCACTGAAAAAATGCACATTCAATTAACAGAAACAAGAATATGAATCTACAATGCTCAACCAAACCAATTTGGAACTTTAAGAATAGAAGCAGAGAGAAGATTCTTAGATCTCAAAAAATATTTAGACTCACAAGTGTTCTATACACAATAATCAGTTGGAAGAAAGATGATCTTGATTAACTATTTTTCATAAAAAGTTTTCATGGAAAGTTTCTACCACAATCATTCACATTAGCAGTATTCATTATTTAAAAATGTGAATACCATAGATTCAGTGAGAATTAAATGGAATTGTTTAAGAATAATAAATAGTACTAATTCTTATCTATTTCTCATATGGAAACAAAATGCATAAAAAATAGAGTAAATGATAAATCGATTTGCTTGTTAGCCTCGAACTGGGGTAGACTTGTAGAGAATGTAGGTAATATGAAATAAGAAGGGAAGTAGGAGTGCGTAGTATGAGTAAGAGGGATGTGTGACTTCCCAAAGGTGATCAGCCTTCTGTAGGAAAATACTTGCTGAGCTGATATGTCTTAGAGTAAATTTTGTACTGGTTTCAGGTTCTTCTCACTGCATTTGAGCAGCAGTTCTAAAGTCAAATGTTATAGGATGGGCACATCATACGGTTTAGAATCACATAAAACTGAGTTGAAATTCCAAAACCAGAGCCAATTTGTTATGTAAATTTAGGATTATATCCTTTCTGATTTTCTAATCTGTGATGAGATTACAATATCAAACTTGCAAAAACATTGCATTACTATATTAGTAAGGGTTCCCCAGAAAACAGAACCAGTAGGACATGTAAAACATGTGTGTATGTATGTATAGATAGATACAACATTTGTTATCAGGAAGAAATTGGGTCAAGCAATATGGAGACTGAAAAGTCCCAAGATCTGCAGCTGGCCAGATGTAGACTCAGGAAAGTCCATGGTGTAGTCCAGTGTGAGTCCAAAGACCCCAAAACCAGGAGAACCAATGGTAGAAATTCCAGCCTAAGTTCAAGGGCCCTTGTTCCAGCTCAGGGCCAGATAGGCAAAGTTCTCTCTTACCCAGCCTTATTATTCTATTCAGGTCGTCAACTTATTAGAAAAGGCAATCTGCCTTGCTCAGGCCACAGATTCAAATGTTTGACCAATTATCTGGGCACCCCAAGGCCCAGTCTACTTGACATAAAATTAACCATAACAATTACATAACAATAAAATATACAGAGGAAATAACAGTGTCCTCAAATATGGTAGATGCTCACCAGGTTTAACTACTGTGTGTAGTTTCCAAGCACTGAAGTATATGAAGCATGGACCCTCTAATATTGCTATCTAAGATGGCTTTTAGAGAATAGAGACCTCACAGGTTAATTATGAAAGTGAGATTAATCAGAACGAGATAGAAGGAAAGGAAAAATAGTTTAGAAAACTGAAAAAGTGAATGTGACCTTAGTGAGATTTAATGTGGGGCATTAATGATATCCCAGTCAGGAACAATAATAAATTTACCAGTTAAATGGAAAACGAACAAACAAAAGGACACATTTATTACATCTGGGAGTATATAGCAAAACAGAGTCACATGGTCTTAAGCCCAAGTCTTCAGGGGTAAGATTACTTCATATGTTAATATATTGCCTCTCTCCACAGAGAGAATGGCCTTAAATAGCTTGAAATCAAATCTTCCATAAAGTTGCAAGGAGATTCTAGAGAGACTTATTAAGGGAAAGAAACAAGTACATAAAGTGGTTGTTTTTCCTGAATACAGTTGAAATGAGGTTGAGAAGAAACTGTGAGGTACATTAGCCCAGAGCTGAGGAAGCCTCTATCCCTCACATCAATTAAAAGTGACAGCCTCTGCTGGAAGAAACACAGAGAAATAAAGTATATGATGCTTCTTCATTACTATGGGGATGGGTTAGGCGCTTCAAATGATACTTTCTGCCTTTTGTCCTGATTTCACATGGCACACATTATCACAGGATAAAGCTCCTCTCACTTGTCCACTGTCACGTAAATACTCATGGTTAGAGGTTAGTGTGGCTGTCTCACCCAGTTATTTTCAAAAACCCTTTTTAAATCTGCCAGTTGCATGGCTAATTAAGAGAAGTTACCCAAACTAGTGAGTGTAGAGCGTCCACTAACTTAAAGTAGGGGAGATGGGAGGAAAAAGTCTATCAGAGAAGTGCAGCTGTGGTTATTACACGGCAATGACGGCTCGGATATCTGGGGCCCAAAGCGCTCTGAATCCCAGAGGCAGCACTTAAAAGATTCATTCTCTGGTAATGGCTTCTTCTCAGCAAGGTGCATTGCGCATGGAGTGCTGAGTCATTCTTCTTAAATTGAACAGATAGATTACAAATGATAGTTGGAAAGGACATCGGAGGTGGAGGCAGCTCTTTATCAGCTTATAATTTAATTTTATGAACTCATTTGATGAGTTTTAATTTCCTCCTTTCAGAGTCTTATCTGGAGAAGCTACTTAATTTATGCTGGCCTTTGAAAATTGTACTAGGCTCTTTGTACTCACTGATAAATACATATTCTACCATCGTACATTTATACAGGAAATACATCATGCTTTCTCATTTCTAAAATTAAACATAAATCTAGTGAAATTTTAGTTAAAAACTGGTTTACATTTTAAAGCCATGAAATAAGGTGTCAAGCTCTATTATCTTTTAAGGGAAAACAATAAATTACTAGAAATTAAAACATGCTATTTTAGTAGCTTAATATTCGCTATATTCACACACAGTGCTTTCCTGAATGTGTATGAAGATCAGATTACTGAGCATAAAATAAAAATATACTTTTAAATCCACAGGATATTTCAGTCTTATTCTTGAGGATACAGAAGACTTGTCACCACTGCTGCCTTTAGCCATTTAATTAATTACATGTTGTGTATGTTCAAGTCACCTGGATAGAGTACTTAAATTATAGTTATGTCTGTATAGCAGTTGACAGGTTTCAAACATATTACTTTATCTTATATTATTGATCCAGAGAATGAGAGAGGGCCAGTCCTAATATAAAACTTCACTTTTAATTTCCTGATCTGCAAAATGAAGTTGATTACAGTATGTCTATATGTCTATAGTGAAGTTTAAAAGGGATAATCCATCTAAAGCATTTTGCATGTCCAGAATATATAAACCTCTCAATAAATGTTGTTGCAGTTATCAATATTACTAAGTAAGCTTCCAATAATCTTTTGACCCTATCAGGACATAGAATCAGTTATTTTTCCTACTTCTGTCTTTATCCCCATAATAAGCTGTTTTTTCCTCATTACCTACCATAAATCTTATGGTAAATCAGTAGAATCACAATCTAAATTTTTTTACCCTCTCTGGTTTCATTATACCCATAATTCTTGTTAAATCCAACTTTCTTCCTACTCCGTGCATGTCTGCACCTGTAGTGTAACTGAATGTAGATGACACACACACACATACCACACAAGCATTCTGATTTGTCTAACTTCATAGTCATACCCACAGACCTCAAGTTAGCCCTTAACAGAGCCCAGAAACCCCAGTACACTTCCCATGGCCCTCCACTCTCCATGAATCTAGTCAACAATTTTATGCCCTCCTCTATGTAAATCTCTATGCATCCTTGTTACCTTCACTCTCCTTCAGATCTTTGTTCAAATGCCAACTTGGCCTTGGCTGGTGTGGCTCAGTGGATTGAGTGCAGGCCTGTGAACTGAGGGGTCGCCATTCAATTTCCGCTCAGGGCACATGACTGGGTTGTGGGACAGGTCCCCGGATGGGGGCATGTGAGAGGCAACCGATTGATGTCTCTTTTGTACATTGATGTTTCTCTCCCTCTCTTTCTCCCTCCTTTTCCCTGTCTCTAAAAATAAATAAAATCTTTTAAAAATGCAACTTGAATCAATAACGATCCTATGATGCTATTTGAAATTATGATCCCTACCCAAGCCCCAGAATCCACCCTCCTTGCCTCACTCAATATTTGTCCCAGTACTTAACTCTAACTTGCCACATGAGCACTTCTTTCATAGGAATACTGTTGTCTTCCCTAAGAGAACATGAGCGCCACAAAGACAGAAATTTTGCAAACAAAATCCACTTTATTTACACATATATCTCAATAGCTTACAACACTGCCAGGATCATAATGGCTATCTTCAATACATACTTGAATGAATGAATCAACATAAAAAGGACATTTTCTTAAGGTGGAGGGATTAAGAAGTACAAATTGGTAGTTATGAAATAGTCACAGGGATGTAAGGTACAGCATAAGGAATATAGTCAATAATATTTTAATAACAATGTATGCTGCCAGGGGGGTACTGGAAGTATCGAGGGAACACTTTATAAAGTATGTGATTGTCTAACCATTAAGCTGTATACCTGAAACAAATAGAAAATAGTATTGAATATCAACTGTAACTTAAAAATAAAATTTAAAAATAAATAAATGAACAAATAAAACAGAAAAAGAATATTTTCTTTAAAATGGATAAGCAACTGGAAAATCAAGCAGAAAGGCCTGTTTCTTCAGTGATGGGGAGAGGTTGGGCTGAAGGTTGACACTGGGTACAGTGAGAGATAACAGGTCCCTCCTACCAAGGAGAAGGACACAGGGTAATACTGACCAGGCAGAGACCAACTGGTGACAGATTTTGGAGTTGATCAACATCTTAGGTGGACATACCTTAGAAGTGCTCTGCGAGTTGATTGGGCAAACTGTTATTGTTATCTCTGTCCTGGGAATGGAACCTGGAGAGAGAAAGAGCAATGAACTAACAAGAGGCTGAGTTCTCCAGAGCGGTGGTAGAGGCAGTGAGAGCAAATGCAGCAAGCCTGCCCCTGAGTTCCCCCAGTTTGCCCTCAGAGCACACAGCAGCTGCAGTGCAGGAGAGTGCTCATTCATTCATTCTCACGAAGGCTCAGTCCTGTGACGTGGAAAGGCCTTTGGAACAAACGCACTGCAGACGTCGGATTTAGCTCTGACAACACTTAACAATGTGACAAACATTAGTGACTTGGGGCTTAAGTGGGCTTTTTTGCTTATAATATAAAAGAGCGTATGAATTTAGGCATATTGGTTCTCAATTTCTTTCAATACTTTATACATTTTTATTTTGGAAATAAAGTTTTCAATCTCAGATCTCTGCCTTTTTGCCCTAAGATTCTTCTCAAGATAAATTGTAAGACCAATTGGGAAACTAAAACTGGTCTGGATTCTATAATTTCCTATAAACTCCCAAATTCTATCTATAAAATCTGAAGTATGCCTAATTTACAAAAGTTAATACTTATTTCACAAGTGCCTTATGGGATGTTTAAGAGATGTCATCTATAAATTAATTTTTAATGTACATGTCTATGAAAAAGATGAGATGGGGAAAAAATAGAATAGCTTCTTCTGATAACAAGAATACCATACAGGTAGAAAAACTAGGCACAAAAATTTTAACTCTATCACTCAAGGGGATTTAGCAAAAGAAATAAATGCAGAATCTGGTCTGTCTGGTTGATAGAGAAGAAAAATATACGAAATGAAATCACCTGGCTCGTGGCACCAGAGAGCCAGACTCGAGTGCCTGAGGCAGACACAATGCACAGCCACTCTCCAGGGGCTGCTCTGGTGACCCCTCATCTGTCTCTGCTGCCCAGTGTCTCTGCCAGCAGGCCCACATGCAAGAATCTCCACCCCAACATCCTCAACACAAGGAATGTGTCAGCCACCACACTGGTCAGAAGGTCAGCTCTCCCAAGCTTGGCTCCCTGCTCTCATTCCTCACCCCCAAAACCAGCTTGTCTTCTGATTGGTAGAACCTAAGCCACATGTATAAGTTAATTAATGAAAACACATGGACTAAAGGATATATATATATATATATATATATATAATACATTTATATATAAATGTGTATGATTTATAAGGTTCTCTCCAGATCTAAAAACCATTTATCACTAAATTATGCCTTTGGAAGCTATTGACCACATATTTACATTTTAGGATACCAAATTGACTTTTTCCACTGCACTGATTTTTTTTAGGATGAATGAGTTTTATCTCTTCCAGTTGTAATCATCCTTACATATGAGAAGATTAAATCTATTTAAAATTAGCTTTAAGTGCACATGTAATACATGAATGCATTCTTCTTTAAAAACAAAACAAAAACGTGACATTGCTGTCACCACAGTCCATCACCCTCAGCCTCGGCCTCTTCCTCATCTCTATGGAAACAACCATTACCCATCTGGTAGGTTTCCTTCCACATAGTTTCCATTCCCACTTCTCTTAAGATCTGAGCAACTGAGCTGGTTATTAATTCTATGGTTGAATTAGACAAGTATTGATTTTTATACCAACATATTCAAACAAAAAGATAAGTTTTTCAAAAATAAGGGTTGACTAGTATTGCATTTAGAAAATCATTGGCAGTTTAAGAAGACACACTGTCCCACAATTTCATTTTGATAAAAGTACAGATATTTTAAAAAATGTCTTCTGAAACTCAAGCAACTAATTCTATTTGTATAATGCTTCAATTTAACATGTGTTTAAAAATCAAACCTGTACTTTCAGGTAAGCCGCTTATGTAGTTAAATTTATAGATAAAAACCTTTGATGCTATAACACAACACCAATTTCACTTATCTAGAGACTATTTGAAAGATGCCACTATAAAGGAATCTGCAGTAACTCATGCCCACAGAAAGCACTGTCTTCATTACAGAACATTAGTGAAAAATAGCATGTTTCACTCTCATGTGCCGTATTCCACGGATGACTACACTGACCTATTATAGATAATAGGAAATGCAAAGTACTCATTGTAGTACCGATTTGAAAGTCATGTGATAACGTATACCTATGTGTGTTTGTGAGAGATTCATAAAACGTGGTGGATCTGTAGTCAGACTGCTGGGCTCAGACCCTCGCTCTACCACGCAACAGCTATGTGAGCTGTGGCGGACAACTGCGCTCTCTCTGCTCCAGCCCTCTCAGAAGTGAGCACGCCAGTAAGAGGACCTACGTCATGGAGCTGGTGTGGAAATTAAATGAATCAATCCACGTAAGGTATCCACAAGTCTTTGGTATGTAGTAAGAGTTCAATAAATGGCACTTATAAGTATTGTTATATTATTACTATGTTGTTATTATTATTATTGTTATAAGTAGGTTTCTGTGAATGAAAACATTACATCACAAACTCATGCATCTAATGAGTGAAACTCTGACTTGCATATTTGTGATTTGCTAGTGTCCTCATGTCCAAAGTTTTAGTTATAATTTCTTAAATTTTTTTTTGATATGTGCTTGTACCCTCCAGACCAAAAAGAGCGGCAATTCAAACAGTCCATGTTATTTTCCAAGAATCTTTTCATACTCCTCTTGGCTTAAGCTTCTATTCAAAACTCCAGGGGAAAAATACTTTTCCTGTAAGCATGCTGAGCATAATTCATTAAAGTGAATTTATTAAGAGAAAGGAAATTCAATGATGTGTTCTGTAACTGACATATTATTATAATGAAAATATTCACAAAATCTCTTAACTATCAGAAGTTCTCAAAGGCTATTCTAGAATGTTGGTACTAGCCCTGCAGGAGGGGTCTTTCTCTGTAAGAATCTTTGAGTGATGTGGCCCCACTGGACAGGCATGATATTTTTATCATCTACCTCATTATTCCCAATGTTCAATTCAATGCCTTCAAGTTATCCAAGTTTAATATTATTTTTTAATAAATAAATGAGCTGTCAGTGCTGCCACTGCTCACTGCTTTCACATGTAGACCGGTCCTTTGCCTTTTAAGCAGGGTTTGTTGTACCTGAAAAGGACAGAACTAACATCCTTCCTCCAACTCCCAATGACTGATTAAAACTGAAAGGAAACTTACACAGGCCAATTCTGGCTGATCCTCTGTCTTAGGAAATTTAATCAGTGGACACAGAAGGTGTAAACAGTGAATAGAGGGCCCAACGCCGGAAACATCAGGATGCAGAGAGAGGCCGGAGAGGAGCCATCCTCACAGGCTACGGGATGAAAGAACTGAGGACACTTACAAAGGGTACGAGAGAATGAAGAAGAGAAACCAGAGAGCATTCAAGAGACACGGAAACAGGAGAGGCTGAGTGTCTCCCGAGGGACACAGAGGAGTGTTGATCATTGACTTTCTAGTTCAGCCGCAGGAAACACGGAGTGTTTCTGTCCTACAGTGGCCACGTGTTTTTAAGAGGGTCAATAGTACCAAGTTGAGATATGCGTCATAATGGATAGTTTGGTAAGACTATGGGTTTTATTCTGCCAGATAAAGAACTGTGGGTTATAAAAAAAAAAAAAAAATCCCATGGCCATCTCTGCCACTTTTAAAACCACACTGATTTTTCTAGACTGCTGCTACTCATAATTTCCAGTACTTTCTGATTTATATTTGGCATTTGATCATTTTCTACATCACTTCTGGAAAACTAAATTTTACTGAAATTTATATGTGCTCAAGTTAATTTTTCTTCAAGTTGATTATCTTATACCCACATCATTCTATGTATAGATCTCTATTTTAACAAATTAGTCAGCAACTCAGCGAACATAATATATTATATTCTTTCATCAGATACTTCAATTAACACTATAAAACAATACTAGCACCAACCCTGCTTATCCATATTAGTTACTACAATATATTTAAATTATTTAGAACCATCTTTTTCATTTTGTTTTCCTGTAACTAAGTCACTTCTGCTTTAACCTAAAATCTTTTTTATCTAAACCATATTTTTATAATGTTTGGATAAACATCCTGTGAGGTAAAACCTTTAGCCTCACTAAGGTGAAATCATATTACTTTTTGCCCCTTTCCCTCATCTTCTAGGGTAGTCAGTCCCTCTCATATGAAAAAATCCAATTTAAGTCAACAGAAGTTGTCGGCCTGAGTGAGTTATTACAATATGCCATATATTGCCTAGTTTAAAAGGCTGCCTTTACCTTTGTCCAGCCTCCTCTGTCCTCAGGCAGTCTTTACATTTGCCCTTTCTCAGGCTTTATGAACTGCTCTCATTGTTAGTAAATGCTCAGCAGTAGGACAGTGCTCTTCAGTGACTGCCATCAGTTCCTTAAACGTACCAAGACAGCGGCATGTGTACGGCGGAACCCGTCTAATTCATTAAAGCCACCTTCCCACAGTCCCAGCCAGGCAACAAGGACCACCCATGTCAGGCATCACCTACAACAGCTGGCAGAATACAGGTGCCCTTCCAAGAGAAGCCAAGAGTTTTAAATGTAGTTTAAAAAAATCTTTTCCAAGTTAGTTGGCAAGAAACTTCCTTTTCCATAGTTCTTTTTAAGTACTGTGCTTAGCTTATCTTTGTGATGAAAAACTTTTGTATATTCCTTATTCTTTACACAGACTGAATCCCACTTCATTTTGTGTGTTTAGGCAGCTGTTCAGAGGATTCCATTAAACCTCTGAGAGCAGAATATGTCAAATTTCTCTTATAAATAATGGTGAATAAGAAGTCAAGGTATTTAAATGGTACAACCACCCGCTTTTCCAGATGTTAGCTTTGCTTACCTCCAATAAATCTCTCTTTACCGTGGGCAAATATTATGTGCTACCTACTACATATTCTCACCTTGAAAGTCAGCGGTTCATTAAAAAAGAAAAACATAGAACTAGAAATGCCTTAATGATTCCAGCTAGTTGATGTTTCTGCCCCCAAATTATCATGAACTTAAATTATTGCACTTATGCACAGGGTTTGACTCTCAAAAGAGATGTGAAAGGAGGGAAAAGTCAACAACCCTCTTTGTCAAAGCAATCTATTGAACCATTATCTGTAAACTTAAGAAGCTCTTCCTAACATACAATCAAATGTTATAAAAGCCCATTTTAAATGTCTGAAAAGTAGACCCTCTAAAAAGGGTTTGTTTTTTTAGAGAAAATACAATGGGAAGAACAGTGACAAAGGGAATATACTGTTGAAGAATGATATCAAAGATGGCTCTTTAATTCCAATTTGTTATGGTGACATATAGCCTGTTTCAAAGCAAAAATGTATAATTTGCCTTGTGGCTACTCCCTTGCCCGTTTGCTTGGCTACACACAGGTTGGGTCAAGAAGAAAAAATACATGTTCATTTAATTTATGTCCTTACATATTTTAAGATGAAGTCCAGTAAAAAAGGTAGACTACTAACAGTATTTTCAATGGCAAACAATTTCTACTTAATATATATTTTGCTCTATAAATTTATGTATAAATTTTCCACTTAATCTGTAACCTTGTTCCTAATAGTTGGATCAGCAATACTGATAACACATCATTTACATGGACAATGGATTAGTCATTACAGCACATATATAGGAAGTCTCTGTTACAGTACTTCAAAACTTGGATGTTAAGTGTCTGTAAATATTTTCAAAATAATTTTAAGTTCATCTTCCTCATATTTTATTCTGGAAGTCCTGAACATTTATGAGTAAAATATTCAATAATTCAAAACAAACTTAAGGATATATATTAAGTATACCTCAAGTGTGTGTGAGACAGTGATTCTAGGTAGAGATTCTTTCTCTGTAGTCTCAACCAGTCCCTTGGTTATTCCCAAACCAGGAAAGAGCAGGAGGCATAGAAAAACTAATTACAGTCAACAACCTAATCTGATTATTCAATCCACCTTTGTTGTTAGTAAAGTTGATAGTTTGATCACCAGCCTTTGATCCCAGTCATGGTTTTAAAAACAGATGGATATGCCCTGGCTGGTGTGGCTCAGTGGATTGAGCACTGGCCTGCAAGCCAAGGGGTCGCTGGTTTGATTCCTGGTTAAGGCATATGCCTGGATTGCAGGCTGGGCTCCTGCATGCCCTGCACAGGGCACTGAACATTGATGTTTCTCTCCCTCTCATTCTCCCTTCCTTCCCCTCTGTCTAAAAATAAATAAAATATTAAAAAAATAAAAATAAAAAATAGGTAGATAGACATAGAAATTGGTATAGATGTACATGGATGGATTATCTGTGTCAGTTAAGAAGGCCTAGAAGTAATGACACTCTAGTAATGTATCTGGATTTCTAAATACCATTCGTTACTAAACTCATTGTAGAAACACCTAATTCCAGAGATGGAGTAAGGGAAGTATGCGATAAATCAGGAACATCTATCTTATTGCACCATGAAAGTAAGAAAAAGTCAAAAAAGAACACGGGGGTCATCTGGACTTGAGATTCCTACTAACCAAATGTGGATTAATATTATATGAATAAAATAAGAATCTTTGAGTCCAAACATATTAATTAATTAGTTAATGTAGGTTTAGAGAAAGCAATTCATTACAGTACAGAGTCAACTAATAAACATTCAGGAATGACAGATGATATTTAATTTATCCTAGTACTTCAGATACTATCTACCATTTATGACTATGCAGAACATATGAACACACATACACACAAAATATTTGGAGTTTTGGTATCTCTAGGACTTATATGCCAATGAAATAAGAATTTGGTGCTCAACACACAGTCAATGTTTAATCTAAGACATTTATGTGATTGTAGCTCCTTTAAAACTTGGCACTTCTCTCCCTTTCCCAGAAATGTCAGTCTGTAGGAGCCGTGCAGTGGATATTTTTATTTACCTTTCTGATATCACAATACAATGTATAGAAAAGCTATTTCACCTAAACTCCAGTCTCCATAGATACTACTGTCAATTCTGTCTCACTATTTTTAGGACTCGAACTCAGCCTTTAAAACTACTCCTCACCTCAGGTAAGAGTCAACTTCACTGGGGTTATATTTAAGAGTGCATCTGGTTTGTCCGTGAGATTGCCTGTAATTAAAAGGTCCCAAAGCATCTTTTCAGAGTCACCCAGAGAAGCTGATGTTAAAGTGATTCTATACTGAAAAAAATTCATATTTCCAGTCCCCCCTCTTTCTTTTGTGGATATTTTCACTTTAACTCTGAGTTACTGAAGAGAACATTCATTTAAAACACATGAGTTAAAGAATTCTGAAAACACTCAAAAATGTCTTTAGAAAATTGTACTGAAAATCTAACAGGATGGACACAAAATTTAAGCATGTTAATCAACAGTTACTATTATAGCAAAAACCATTCCAATTAATATAGCCTAATTTTTAAATCTAAGTATTACCCTACATGAATTCTTTGCAAATACTGTAGCAGTTTTGATGCTCAAAAGATAAAACATTTCTATTGAGATAAAAACACCTCACCTAGAGTTCCTATAGACTGAGAGTTTGGTTATATATGCTTGCCTGGAGAAAACTATTTACAAATAGTTTCAATTTTAGAAACCTTTGGGATATTTCTTTGAGGTCATTCAAAACTGATAAAGTGATTCAAAGTCTTTCAGATTTAATATATGAAAAGCAAGGACAAAATAAAACAGTTGCTTTGCTAGAATATTTGATACATTATTTCTGTAGTTAAGAGTTTTATTGGAAATGTGATATTAAAAAATTAAAAGAACACATTCTGTGATAAATATTCAAAGCCAAATACTCATTGCAAAGGTATGAAATGTTTTTTTTTAAAGAGATAGCAAAGACAATTGACAAAGACAATAAACTCTTGGCTGTATTTTGTTATATATAGATGTACCATTTTTGATTTTTTGAAATATGATGATTAGTAGATAATTATAAATAGTGTTTCTGCTTAATCAGAAGCTATAAAAATAAAATTTCTCAGGTGGCTCATTTTGGTTTCATAACTTTGTCATATGCATTACAAGAGAGGATTCAGAATTTCATGGTAACTGGTTATTTAGGATGCTTTTGAGTCCATGTTCCCAAAGCAAAATGGATGCATGCACAGAGATTTTGGAAACAGTTATAAATTATGCCAATGCTAACAATGCCACCAAACTGTTAAGAAAAAGCATTTTGGAGACATGGGGGATATTTTGGAGAAGTACAATTAATATTTCAAATTTAAAAGTACTTCAGTGTTATATCTAAAAAGTAATGACATATTTCACAAGATAACTTTCCTAAGTCATTGTTCTAAACTGTAAAGCTTATGATCAAAATTTCTTTTCTCCAATATTGCAGATCTTTGAAAATCATTCCAGCATCATATTTCCATGAAAAGACTAACAGGCCTTCTAAGTGGATGTTGGACTGAGTCCCTGAAGTGTGATATCGCAACCATCCAGGTCAAACCGCTCTTCAATATCTAACCTGCTGCACACACATTTTACATTTCTTTTGCCTGAGCAGTTTTTAATACATTTTTTACCAAGATCTCTAAAATCAGTTGTTTCAAAAGTTAGACATCAAAGCATGCACTCATCTGATTGAGAAAGTAAGGAACTGCATGATTCGATTTCTCTACATTGTGCGGTACTTTTTCTAGCAAGCCAGGGAAGTACTCGCTTTGCTCCACAGTCTTATGCATGTAGCTCTGAGGTCTGTCCAGTCCTACTCTCCTGGGCACACTCACCACGACCCCTAAGCTGTAAAGCTAATGCTGCCTTTGGGGAGCCGTACAGTGGTTCAAAACCTAGTTTCTGTTACTATGTTCTTCCTGTGAACGACATTGTCCGTGCAGGTTTTTGTGCTGTAATCACCATTTTCAATCAGTCCTGGAGCAGGACGAATGACGGCCCCTTGGGCCTGGAGAACCGTCCACGCTATCAGCCCACGTGCCAGATCCCCATCCGCATTCCTTTCACATATTTCTTCTCTTTCCCTCCTGTGTTAGCATTCTGCTTCAAGGCTATTTTATACTTTATTTTAAATTAAACTCTACTGAAAAAGATGTACCATCTATGTTTTAAATTAATTAGCTCTCCTTTTCCTTTCATCTTTTTTGAAGTACTGAGCAATAATTAAAGCTGATCATGTGACAGGCAGTCTGTGGCCCCAGTGCTGGAACAGTGCCTGGCGCCTGGCAGATGAGTGGTTACTCACTCGTAATGCCTTCATTAAAGCAAGAAGTTTAAGTTCACTTAGAAACATCAGTCACCGTTTCCACAGACTGAACAGAATTTATTTCCCCAGGCTCAAAGCTAAGTTTACTTCACATTCTAAGGTAAACAAATGGGCTCCCATTCCACTGATACCACGGTTTGGAAGGATTTAGGGAAAAGATTAAAGTCAGCCTTTATGATGGCAGACTATGATGGCAGATGGATGGTCTAATGTCTGCTTCCTGCTACTTGGTCTCTTCTTTGGGCCATTAGTTCCTCATTAGCCACTCTGCCATCAGCCAGAAAAGGAGGCATGGAGCCATTCTTGGAAAAATGTTCAAATGCAAATATGACATATGTCCATAAATGTACGCAGTGAGTTGAAGCACGGCTGCTTAAAAGACAGGTTCTCACCCTAACCTCAGGAACCCATGAGTAAGAACTTATTTGGAAAGAGGATTTTGTAGATATATAAATTTAGGATCTCCAGATGAGATCATTCTGGACTACCTGAGTGGGCCCTATGTCCAATGACAAGTGTCCTTATAATAGGAGGATGGAGACATAAAAGGAGAAAGACATATACAGACGGAAGCAGAGACTGGAGCTTTGCAGCTATAAGCCAGGGGATGCCCAGAGCTCCCAGAAGCTCCCAGAAGCTCCCAGAGGCTGTAGTAATTTTCTCCTGAGCTTTCGGGGAGGCTGCAGCCTTTGTTTGGGTCTGGGTCTCCAGAACACTGAGAGAATAGATGTGTTTTAAGTCATCGAGTTTGTGGTGATTTGTTATGGCAGCCCTGGCAAGCTGATACCATGTATTTCACTTCCTGGTCATGAAGACATGAAATTAAACCATAAAATAAATAAAGAATTTGGATTCACATACTATTTCTCTTATGTACAGGAAGTAGGAGAGTATTTTACGTCATGTATACAGATGTGTATGTATTTAAGATCATTCTTTTATAAAGCACAGAAAAGCAACGCTTTTTAAAAATGTGGCAACTCTACTGTACAGTGTGTATAGAAGAAAAAGACTGGACAGTGTATGGAATTTCATCTCTTTAAACATGATTGGGTGATCCAAGTGTAAAGGATTTTCCAATTAAACTAAATTCCCATTGGCATAGTACAGTTATCTTTACAATTATGTGGGGCATAAATAAGTTTTTAGGCTTCCTAATCTAATGAGTACATATTAGATACTTTCTCTTTTTCAAAAGAAGTATCTTCAATTAGCCAAATTCCTGTTTGAACTGCCCTGGCAAGTGAAATAGTTCAGCCTAATCTATTCCTACCTCTCAAATTGATTAGCATAACAATCACTGGGGGTAGTTGTCAACATGCAGCTGCCTAGGCCCAGCCCAGATTCAGTAAAACCACATTAGGCTTGCATCTTAATTTCTAACAGCTCCCTCAGATGATTTTATTGCAGGTGGTCATTGGACAAGAATGAAAAAAAAGTCCCAAACACATAATATAAAGGCCAACCACTCATTGCTATAGGTCAGCAATTTTCAAGCAGTGTGCAACAAGAATTTTGAAGACACGCAATACCTCTTCAGTCAGGGGCACCGACCTCTTTACCCTTAGATTGCCAAATTTAAAAAAAATTACAATCACCAACACAATAGCTGACCAGTGTGAATAAATAAAACTTTTATCTGTTTGTAATCCAATCAGCAAAAAATATATATATTTCTTGTTGTGCCACAGAATTTTAATAATGAGTTTACGTGTGCCATGAGACTTTTTTAAAAGGTTGAACATTGCTGCCTTAGACTGTACATCACTGACAAAAGAATTCAAACTTACACAGACCTGTGTAGATCAGAACTGTGTGCTGCAAAATGCAGTACAAGTACGGTTTTAATTCAGTATGAAATCAAATAATTTCCGTGAGATGAAACTCTTGTCTTTTTAAAAATCTCTGTGACTCTCCTCCATTTGGGTGCCATTTATGAGGTTGGCCTTGCCCCCAGATGGAAGAGCTGTTCTGAAATGTGAAAACAAAGGCATCACATTCTGAGGTTTTAAGGGTTTAAAAATTGATAACATGGTATTTTCCTGCCCTCCAACTGCCCTGTGCATCAGACTAGATAAAAATACCCCAAGAGCACTGTATACCCTGCCCTTTACTACCCATAATTAATATTAGGGTGCAGGTAAGAAAAAGTCCTCAGTTATTTTGAAAAGTTGGAAGTAGAATACAGTTGTTCAGCACTTCACTAAAATACTGGACATTCTCACATCATCAATGCATGGAAGGAACAATAGGAAATAGAAAATAGGGACAAGGGAGTGGTTTTTCATCTCAGAGGGGCTTATGGTAGCATCACCAGGTGTTCTAGCAGCCCAGAGACGCATGGGAATGAGAAGGCAGCCAAACACTTCCTGTGCTTCATGAAGGAAGAAGAAACTGGAAGAGAGATAAAGGGAAGGGATAGACAACTGTCAGAAAGTGGGGTGGGTGGGTAAGCGGGTAGAAGGATTGAGCAAAAAGGAAAAAAAGAGAGAGAAAAAAACTCAGGTAGATGGCCAACTGTGTGGTGATGGCCAGAGTGGGGAGGGAAGTGGAGGAGGGTAAGAAGGGGGTAAATGATGGTGGAAGGAAACTTGAATTGGGGGGTGAACACACAATACAGTGCACAGGTGATGTGCTGTGGAATTGTGCACCTGAAACCTGTTCAGTTTTGTTAACCAGTGTCACCTCAATAAGTTCAATGAAAAGGAAGAAAAGAGAAGGGATAGAGACTGTGGGACATGTCTCGTGGCCGTGTCACAGTGGGCAGTAGTGTGGACTGTGCATTCAAAGTACAGAGGAAAAGACAGAAGCCTCAGCTGAGGACAATGGAGGGATGTCTGTGTCAGCAGACCAGGTGGGATAAAACACCTACCAAAGTCAAAAGAAGACATATAAGGACCTTCTTCCCATGATTTCTCTAAGGTTTCTAGCATCACACTATCTGGGATTTTGTGATGGAATCTACAACTAAAAGGTTAGAGTTTGTTTGCACACTGGGCTTTATGACTTGAGAAATTTGAACCTACTACAAAGTTTAAATGTTATCCATTCCATATTGTTGCTATAGAGAATTTTTATTTGTAGTAAAATCCATGGAGAGGAATTTATCTTTTCTGTATTTGTATTTCATTCACCAAGAAAGAAATTGCCCCGTTGTCAATAGGCAAAGACAACAGAAACACGTGCTGATACGCAGGTGCCAACACAACATGTCTAACTGCAAAGGTTCAATCTACTGCTTCCAATGTGCCTTTATCACGAGGAAAAGGGGTGTGGGTGGCCCCAAAACTGCAGAATTCAATTGCTGGGTGGGCCAAAAAGTTCATTTAGTTTTCTCTGTACAGTGGCTCTATTAGCACTTAGTTGTCTTTAACTTCATTCTAAAAAATTCTGTAGATTGTGTTGTGACAGTTGTCATATCAGCATGCATTTTTAAAAACTTATCAAAATTGGTGAATTTTTGTGCAGCCATTTTAATATTGAAGATGGAAGAATATATGCAACATTTTTGGTGTCTTATGCTTTATTTCAAGAAAGGTAAAAATTCAACTGAAATGCAAAAGCAAAGTTTTGTGCAGTGTATGGAGAACACGCTGTGACTGATCAGATGTGTCAAAAGTGGTTGGCAAAGATTCTTGGTACTACTGATATTTTGGCCAAATAATTCTTTGCTGTGGGGCTGTCTTATATATTGGAAGATGTTTAGCAGCACCCCTGGCTTCTACCTACTAGAACCCAATAGCAGAAGATAGCCAACATATTCAAAATATCCAAAGCAGTAAAGTTATTGGTGAAAATAAAAAAATGTTTTTTATTTTTACAGAAAATACTAAGTGGACTTTTTGGTTAACCCAATATTTACAAAGTTCTTATCATTTGTTTTGGGATGAGTACCACGAATTCTAGTGTTAATTTTCTCATCTTTTTTTAAAATTTTTTTATTTTAGTTTATTCAGTACAGTTTCTATCTTTTATTCCCATTCCAGCCCACCCACCCATTCCTCCCCTCCGCCCTCCCCTTTCCAACCTGGTACAACCACTGTGGAAAACAGTATGGAACTTCCTCAG
>CM052545.1:28213359-28404573 GCA_028533065.1 Trachops cirrhosus | reverse complement strand
AACCTAGGTGCCCATCAGTAAATGAATGGATCAAAAAACTATGGTACATTTACACAATGGAATTCCATGCAGTTGAAAGAAAGAAGGAGCTCATACCCTTTGCAACAACGTGGATGGAGCTGGAAAGCATTATGCTAAGCGAAATAAGCCAGGCATTGAAAGACAAATACCATATGATCTCGCCTTTAACAGGAACCTAAACAACAAAACAAAGAAACAAGTAAAATATAACAAAAGACACTGAAATAGAGGACAGGTAGTCAGTGACTAGAGGGGAGAGGGGAGGGAATTTCAGGGGAGAAGGGAAGGGTTTACAGGGTTGGAATTTTCTCATCTTTTAAAGAGAGCTATTATATCTACCTCAGAGGTTGGTTTTTGTTTTTTTTTGGAAGATGAGAGGTCAAGACTTCCCTTTGGCTTTATAGTCTGTTATTAGAGTGTACAGAATAGTGAGTAATGAATAAATATAAAAAATTATTAACCTAGTCCACAGTTGCTCTTATTAATCAATTTTCTACATTTTATAGTTTCATCCATTCCATTCATAATTCTCTCCGTGTACTCCATTCATAATCCTTCCTCTGTCCTCAGGGAGGGTCCTCATGCTCTGGCTTGCTTCCAGATGCAAAGCCCTGTCTCTAGACCATAGCTATGCATGTGCCTTCAGTCACCTGGTATCAACTGAGTCGGCCCCTTACTGCGCCTCTCCTCAGGGCCTTTCTTCCACTCATCCGATCCCAGTGCATACACCTTCTTTATTCTCCCTGGGGCATGAGGCTGAGAGTGGGTTGCATGAGTTTTCAGCTGTGTCTTCTAAACCTTGATTTTCCATTTTTTAAATCCCTTTCTGTCTTCCTGGCAATAGCTTCCCACAAACACAATCCAATTTCCAACTTCTCATGCACATCCTATTCCGTCAATCAAATCCTGTTGCTGTCTGGAAATTTCACTCTTATTTCTGTGTCTGGCCTCTTCTCATTTAGTCCATCTATTTAGATTTTTAGCTCTCCTGTTAATAAACCTTAAGTTATACACAAATCAGGTGCTTCTAAACTTCTTTTTTTGTCTTTTTTCAGCTACCTTTGGTCTGGAACATAGAATAAGAGCTTAGCATAATATTCACAACATGTGGGAAGGAGTAGTTAATTCTTCACACTAATTAACACGTAATTAAAATCTCACAAACCCATGTTTTGATGTAATTAGCAAAGAAAAAAGCAGCAAAAATGCACCGTCTCTTCTTCCTAACTTTACTCTGGGGATGAGGATATTCAGCACCTATCTCTCAAATCCTAAACCTGTCCAAATTATGTCACTACAAAAGCATAAATTTATTACTCATGACTAACAAATATATTCAAGGCAAGGCACGCAAGATGAGAAAAATACCCTTGTTATTAGCATTCCCTTCAACATAGGACCAGGCCCAATAAGAGAAAATAAGGTGTCTTCCCAGAGCCACAGTTTAGATCTAACTAACAATATGAGTCAAGCCTAGTGACTACCCGCTTTCCCCACAGTGCCAGTGTGTCAGCATCCCCACCTCAGGACAGAAAACTGTGGTTAAAGAAAATTGCCAAACATCATCATACATGACAAAAACAATCTGGGATGGCTATGAACTGAAAGGTGTCCCCTCGAAATACACAGGCTGAAGCCCCTAGGTGCAATGTGACTATGTACGGAGACAGGGACTATAAGGAGATCAAGTTTAGTGGGGTGATAAGACCATGAGCTGATAGGATAAGTGTCCATACTGGAAGGGACACCACAGAGCTCATGCCCCCTCTCTAGTCCCACACACTGAGGAAAGGACATGGGAGGACCCAGCAAGGGGGTGGTTAGCTCCAAGCCATAAAGAGAAGCCTCAACAGAAATCAACCCTCCTGGCACCTCTATCTTGGGGTTCTAGCTTTCAGAACTATGAAAGTAAATTTCTGTGGTTTAAGCACCCCAGCCTATTGTATTTGGTATGGCAGCCCAAATAGACTTATCCAGGAACCAAATGCAAATTTTTTAATTTCTTTTCTAATTACCTCTTTGCAATAATTTCCCCTTCCATTGCATATGCAGAATCTTAGAAAGAACATAGAAGAGTAATTCCATAATCTGCATAGCAAAACTGCCTGCCCTTGCTCTTTTAAACAGAAGCAGCATCTTTTGCATTCATCCATGCCCAAGAAAAATGTGGGAAATGTAATAGGTTCTCATCTTTGAGTAAACCCTGAATGCTCTAATTTAACCTGGAAACCCTATTTTCCTTGCTAGTAGTTGGTTTAGAGGTGGGAACATGTCTCATTTAGGGTTTAACTAGGAAATCTTAAACACTGCAAATATTTGAAACAAAGGAAATTCAATGCAGACAATTTTTCACACAAGTAATGGAAGAGTTGAGACATCAGACAGGTAGAAGGGGAAGCAACCAAGCCACAACCATGCCTAGGCTGGAAAAACAAAAGGAACAAGAAGTTTATTTGAGTCCAGTGCCCTGATTATGCGAGAATCTAGACTCACTTCAGGCCAATCTAGCAGGTCCTGGAGCAACAGAGGAGACCTGCATCAACTATGGACCGGTCATTGGACAAATTTCTTGGATAACAAAATGGGCAAAACCCAGTAGCCCTCTTTATTCGGTGTTTATCTGAGATTCCCAAAACAACCTGATTTCCAAATTTAGCAAAAGTTAATATTTTATAATTGAGTATTAGACTTTTATAAAGCAAATTACTTAGGGGACCCTGAGATTGTATACCCATCTATTAATGTAAAGGCATAACCCCAGTCCCTCGCCAGAGCACAGAATGTCCTACAGCTGATATTTACATTACTTGACAAGATGTGGAGAACAATTCAATCAATAAGACTTTAAAATACATTTTGTCTTAGAAATCACAGACCCATTCATCTTTGTGGTGTCATTGAATTGTCCCTATTGGATTAACTAATTCAGGCTCCTAACATTAGGATATTCCTTTTTACAAGGTAAAACAATATATGGATTGTTGCTTTCCAAAGAAATATAAAACCTATTATGGGTTATATAAGGAATTATCTTCTGTTATACATGCACCTAGGGAAGGAAGAGTAACTTATGTGTTTTTATGTGTTTGTAAATGTTCATTGATCATTACTTATTATACAATAATTTTTAACAGAAAATGTTTAAACAGTCACTCAATGTGCTGCTAAGATATATGCAGAGAAGAAGGAAACTACTTACAAATCCATGAGTTTGGAAAAAGATGACATATTCTTTTTTCCCCCTTTTTTTTTCTTAAGTACTGTCATCCATAATGTGTTCACTCTTGAAATTGTTTGCTCTGAGCATCAGGAACCCTCATATAAATATCTAACTTCAAAGGTAAAGATGTTCAAAAAAGGAAATCAAAGTATAGCCATTACTCACTTGTTCACATTTTTGCCTTTTATCTTACTAGTTATCTTGACTCTCCAAGTTTGCCTCCCAAGTCTGATCTTTTTGTGCCCAGTAATACAATCACTCTGTCATCTACAAGGCTAAATTTCACCTTTAAAATGTTTTATCTTGTCTCTGCTTTAAGGTCTCCTAAACCAGATTAATTATTTACATTTTCTACCCAACAATAGGGAGCTACACTCCTCTGCTTCTGCTTCCAGTTTATTGGAGATTAAACTCTATCCAAAATCTAGTCGCTTCTCCACACTTTCATCACTACCCTCCTGGTCCCAGCCACTACTAACTCTTGCTAGATTGGCAATAGTTTCCTAATATGTCTCCTTGTTTTCACTTCTCAATACAGCCTCCAGAATGATCCTTTCAAAATTTAAGTTGGATCGTGTCCCTTCCCGACACAAAATACCACAATCAGTCCCTAGTTTATTTAGTGTAAAAACCAAAACCCTACAACGGCAACACAGATCTCTGCGATCTGACTCCTCTCACCTCTGGACGACCTCTACAGTTACTGCTAGTTTCCGACTCCCTCACTCTACTCCGACCACACCAGCCACACCAGACAAATTCCTTTCTTAAGGAATTTAGTGCTCTAGTTGCTCCTTCCACCCAAACACTGTTCTTCTTGTCTGCTTGCTCAGTCTGACCTGTCTATTCTCAAAGAGGCCTATATTAACCATCCCATTAATATTTCAGTCACGTTGCCTTTAATCAAAATACAATAGGGTTTGGGTTGTGTATTCAGCCTGGCAATCTCAGACTTTTACTAGAGAATTTTAGAACATTTGTATTTTACATAATTACTGATATACATGTGGTAATATATGTCATATTAACATGTGTTTTCAATTTGATACACTTTGATAGTTAATTTTATGTGTCGACCTGCCTGGGCCACAGGATATGCACATACTTGGTTAAACATTCCTGAGTGCATCTGCAAGGGTGTTTCCAGAAGAGATTAGCATTTGAAGTGTGAATGGAATAAAATATATTTCCCTCCACAATGTGCATGGGCATCATCTAATTCATTCAGAGCATGAAGAACAAAAAGGGGAGGAAGATTGGATTCTCTCTCTGCCTGACTGGTTGAATCGAGTCATCAGTATTCTGTCCCTGAACTAGAACTTGCACCACTGGTACTCCTTGTTCTCAGGACTTCAGACTTGGAGTGAAATTTACATCACCAGCTTCCTGGGTCTCCAGGATGCAGATGGCAGATCTTGGACCTTCTCAGCTTCCATAACTGCATGTGCCAATTTCTTATAATTAATCTAATTATATGTGTATATATGTGTAAAAACCTATAGGAACATATATCTATATATGTACACCTGTTTTATGTCTTTTTTCCAAACTTCATTTGGATTTGTCACATATTTTTAGTTGTTCCATATTAATTTCATTGAATTATTACTCATTTGTATAGTATTAATTACTTTACCCAAGAAATAACAACATACATCTTTGCCTTTTACAGTAGAAAGCAAATTATATCTAACATTTTATATTTCTTAAACTTTAAAAGATACACTCTCCATTTTCCCAAATCCTACCTTTTGTGTTACACTGTCATACATTTTATATCCCACAAGATATTACTATTGCTATTTTGATCACTGTTCATTAATATTTTCCAGCATACTTATCATTTCTACTATTCTATATTCTTTCTGGATTTCCTAATTTTTTAATATACAATCATTTTCCTTAAACATTTTAACATTTATTTTAATCTAGTCAGTTGGTAAAAACTTCTCTAATTTTCTGTTTTTCTAAAAATATTTCTATTTCACCTTCTAATTTTGAAGGATATTTGCTCTAGAACCTGAGTCTAGAGTCTAGGTATAGAATTCAAGATCGTTAACTCCATGCTTCCTGGCACTCTCAATAATCCCCTTCTTATCTGGTTCTGTCAGTTTTACTGAAAAGTCCCTTGTCAGCCTTGCTTACTGTTGCTCCTTCGAGGATAATGTGTCCCACAATCTACCAACCACAGTCTTTGCTGCTTTTAAATTTCCCTATTTCTTCTCTTCCCAACACTTTTACTGTGATGTGTTTTGCTGTTCCGCTGTCTTGAATAGGGTTTACATAGCTCCTTGAATCTGTAGGTCGCTGTCTTTCACCCATTGTGAAATCTTCTCAGCCATATTCCTCCAACTTACTGCTTCTTTCACATACTCTCTCCTTTCTGACTCCAGTTACAGATGTTGTACAGTTTCATGTCCCACACTTCTCTTTAGCATTTTCTGTTTCAAATTGGTTTTCTCTCAGAAGTTCAGTTTGTACTTTTTCTATCTGAACTGTCTTCCAATTCACTAATTTTATCTGCTGCATGGAAAATTCTTTTAAGCAGCTGTTTGTTTCAGCTATTGTATTTTTTTTCATTGTTAAAATTTCTACTGCCTGGCCTGTGTGGCTCAGTTGGTTGGAGCATCGTCCTATAGACCAAAAGGTCACCAGTTCAATTCCCTGTCAGGGCACTCCCTGAGCTTCAGGTTCAGTTCCTCCAGTCTGGGCAGGTAGAAGAGGCGATGGATGGATGTTTCTCTCTCACATAGATGTTTCTCTCCCTCTCTCTTGCTCTCTCTTCCTCTCTCTCTAAAATCTATTAGCATGCCCTCGGTGAGGATAAAAAAAATTCTACTTACTATTTTTTACAGACTCCAATTTTCTGAAATTATCCACCATCTCATCTGTTTTCTCTACTTTCCCTTTATCTCTTGAATACATTTATCATATGTATTTTATAGTATTTGTCTGCTCATTCCAATATCTGATTCACATATACAATGTTTCTGTTGTTTGTTCTTAGTTTTAATTTTTGTCACATGGTTCATTCTCTTGATATGCCTAAAATATTTGTATATTTTATATAAAAATATAGACACTCCAGGTGCTATTATATTACTGTCATTATTGAAATCTTCTTGAAGCTAAAATTTACTTTTTTCCTCCCTTAAAGATTATTTTGTCATGGTGTGGTACAGAGTTTGATAATTTAGCATTGTTTCATAATGATAATTAAACTTTGTATTTAAAACACAACTCAAGCCAAATGAATAATAGTTGAAAAAAGAGGAAGAAAGTGTAGACATGAAGTGGGGGGAAACCATCTCTACTTTCAAACAGCTCAAACACATATACTAAATATGATATAATGGTAAATACTTGAACTTGATAAAGAGCTACATTTATTCCAATATTAGTGTCTATGTACACAGTATCAGTGAGGAGACATAGAGAAAACTGAGATACTTTCTTTTCTTTTATGCTGAGAGGGAATTTTGTAAGAAGTGGTGCAAAGTGATGGAAAAAGGCACTTGAGAGTTCGATCTAACTGTGCCAGCTCTGACACACATTTCTGAATTTTTGGCAGAGTGGAAAAGAAATTTATGGTTGCATTAAGGAGCACTTTTATCTGTGTTTGTTGCCTAGCTGGTTTGCTCAGAGAACATTACAAATCTACTATTCCACAGATCCAAACAGGGAAATAGGAAATATGCATTTACAGTAATGACTTCCTGTAAAATCGGTAGCCCTATTTGCCTCATTCCTACAGAAGAAATCTGAAAGGTCAAAAGAAGAATCTCTAGAGCAAATTATTATTATTTGAGAATCACTTAGGATCTTCTATAAGTGCATATATCCTGTGATCAATTCTAGAACATAGAGCAGCTTCTTAACTCATATTAGTTTTTCATTCAAGAACTTTATGAATTGACCTTTCTATTCCCCTTCTTTGTTTACAGAACTTTCCTGAAGTCCAAGACTCTCTCATCCCAGGCTTACTATGCAATAATTTAAATCCTTACTTTACATTACTTTCCCTAAGTATCTATCATGGTCTATCTTTTCTATACATTTTTATTTCTAGTAACTACAAGGTAATATAATATAGTACCAAAAATATAAGAGAACTGTACAAAAGCTTAAAAGTCATTAATAATAGCCATCTATTCCTCATCTTCCTTGCAATATAAATGTGGTTAAGCCTGATATATTTTCTTCACCAGCTGGGAGACAGTTCTGATAACTTCACCAGTCTGATGAGCTATGGGGTTAAACAGTTCAAGGAGCATCCAGTTATAGCAGAAGAAATTCTCATTCCAATACAGGAAAATCAAGTCACATCATTTCTTCTCATTAACAACTAAGGGAATTGACACACTTTATTTTAATGATCTGTCATTACTATCATTTTCTAAGAAAAATCCCCATTATGACAAAGAGAGAAATTAATCTTGGATCCTGGAGGCCATTCAGACACATGGAAAAAGTGGTATTGTTATTCATCTCTCTTATAATTATAATTGAGACTATAATAAATTTTGGGTTAAAAAAAGCCCTTATCAATAAGATGGAGATTGTTTGATTTGCATGCTGGAGAAATAGTGAGAGAAAAATTAATTAGGTCCTAATTGACCTGTTTTATTCATGGTTTCTTGTAGAACAGAAACAATTTATTCAGTAATGACCCAAGGACTTCCACTGCTGCTGTTATAGGTCAGTCACACTTCCGCAGCCAGCTGCTGTAACCACTCTCACATTAATAAAAACACAAGTACAACCACTGAATCACATTCAGGAAGTGCCCGTCTGGCCTAGAATGTACAGCACTGATAAGTTACTGTACAAGTGTGAGGAGGTACCAATTTTATGTGATAGAAGTGAAAACAAATTAAAGGACACTTCCTGCTGCTCAGGCATTTTCCAGAGTTATTTATAAGGAAATAAATGACTATCGGTTCTCTTGTATTATGCTTCCTTGCCAACAGAGTGATTCAACTGTTAGAACTAGATGCACTCTGAGGGTCAATGCTTCATTAGGATAAAACTCAGCACCAGTGTCATCACACATGTTTCACAAGGGAATTAAGATACCAGCCCCATTTCATTTCATTAGCACTCATATCATCCCTAAGAGACACCATCATGCATGTTCTCTGATATGTTTATTAGTAATATTTATTTGGGGAAAAAATTAGTGATTTTATCTCCTTAGGTAATTTCTAGCAAGTTTAAACATATAGTTTCTTAGACAGCCATATCATGTTGACATCCACCTACTTCAGTAAAGTAATATTTGATGTCAAAATGCCTAGACAATTCACCAAGATATAAAGGAAGCTATTTTGTACAGTATAGATAAAATATCTTGATAAAAATTCCTCACTTTAAATATATTCATATTATTTGCATGAAATATTGCAAAAAAAAATCTTACTATATATGCTGGAATTTTCTGAAAGCATTCAGATGATCCATACCAATTATCCAAACTTCCCAGAATATAAAATTTCAGCACCCAAACTTATTCTTCTAGGATAATTATAATAACTCAGAAGTAGCCAAAAAACCTTCTTAGATGATTAACCAGATATTGAGTTGAAAATATTTTTAACATTAATAAATATCCAACAGGTAATGTTATTATATGTTAAGACATTAACATATAATAACTCACACAGCTGCAAAAATATTCTTGGAAAGTTTGGGCAAACTTATTAAAGTATCCATAAAATTCTCTTCAGAGCTAGATAAAGAAGCTCTATTGAGGAGTCAGCCTTATTTTCTCACTCAACTGCTCTCACATGATTTGACCTACAAAATAAGTAGTCTGAGACTACAGCAAAGAAAGCAAGAAAATCTCAGGGTGATTGGGGTCTGTGAGATAGCTATTTGTACTTTCTTGAAGTGTGTGGCTCTCTAGCAGAAGCCCATTGTTTCAGGTGTTTCACAACCCACAGGTAGTGGTGGAAGGAAGAAAGATAACCAGAGAATCAACCAATAAGTAAGATAATAGCCTTCAGGATTAAAAAGTACCTTCTGAGGAACTTTGGTCATGATTACACAGATATAGAAGTACCAAGAACGGAAGAGACCAAAGATTTGCTAAGTTTTTTTGAGGTAATTTCCTGAGTATAGTTTTCCAAAACCTATCAAACTTTAAAACAATCCCCTGGACCCTAAATATGCTGTGGGAGAAAGTGAACTGGAAAAGCCTACACATGTCCATTCCAGATGTTTCCATAAAGAGTAAGTCAGAAGAAAGAAGCTTCCAGACAGTGTTTTCAGAGCTCATGGAAAGCAATGGAGAAGGAATTTGCCCCAGAAAACAGAACCAGGGCAGCCAGGTGGGCTACCTCAGGAGCAGAGGCCCCGCTTCCCTAATGACCCTGGATAACCCTTCACGGAAGCTAGAGATGTCTGGCTCCACAGATCTAAAAAGTTAGAAAGAAGAAAACAGGGTGGAGAGAGATGCAACCGCAGGAAGACATGCACGACAGAGATAAGCACCGCCCTTCGTTTTAAATGTCCTCTTCTCCATCAGCTACCTCCCAAGAGGAATTTTGGACCAAGGCCGGTAGCAGGAAGCAAAGATTGCTGCTAGGAAGCAGCTGAACAACGTGGACGAAGAAATATATACTGCTGAAGGAATGGAGCTGTAAAAACTCTCACTAAGCAGTCACTCATATGAAATAGCTATATTTAAACCTTGAAAAATATTAATCTGTGTACAAAATATTGCATATAGAAACACTAACTGCAGCCTATATACAAATAAAAATTTTAAAAGGTGCCAAATAAATTTTGAATAGTGAGAGATTATAATCTTAGTTTTTAAAAAAGTGATTACCTGATAAACTATAGATAAATGTACTGTAAATTAATTACAGTAATACTGTAATTGCTATTTATTTGAATTAGCAAAAAAAAAAACATTATTTTCTTTTTTCTTTTAAGACTATTTCCAAAAAAAAAAAGGCTTTGTAAAACAAAGGTCCAAATCAGTTACTTCGTAATAACAGAGCGAACAGAAAAGTAAACATTTTAACTCAATGAGAAAGATATTTATGCTTGATTATGTTCTTAGAATGGCAATTTTCAACCTTTCCCATCTCATGGCACACATAAACTAATTACTAGGATTCTGCAGCACAACAAATAATATAAATGTATTATATTTTTGTCAAAATAGGTATAATATTTATTTTTTCACACTGAAGAGCTATTATTGTATTGACTGTTGTCATTTTTTCATTTGACAATCTAAGGGAAAAGAGGTCAGTGCCCCTGACTAAATAGTCAGGTATTGCATGTTTTAAAAATTCTTGTGGCACACCAGTTGAAATTTGCTGTCCTAGAGCACCAAACCTTATTGTAACTACCGAGTATTTTTATTACATCCCAAAAGCTGTGATATCTGAGGGTTTATCTCCAGAAAACATCCTTTAAATTTTCAACCCATCATGTTTTCATTTTACTAGAGAAACAAGGTTTTTTCTAAGAAGACCTCAACTGTTCTTGTGGCCTTCATTTCATTATACCAATGCAATCTGAACTAAGTAAATTTCATTTTTCAGGTTCCTAATTTATTAAATTGCACAAAGTGCTGCAGCCATAGGAACACGTTTCCCTCTTTTAGAGGACACCCTCCGCATACATTAGCTCTAGGTTATTTTTAACCCCCTCTCCCATGTCATTGGTGCAAGTGGGGCATTTCAGCTGCTGTGATTTAATGACATTCAGAAATAAGTCAGAGCTCCTACAGGAAAGTATTTCCTGATCCATTTCCTTTATTTCTTTTAATATTTATACCATGGTCTACAGCTTCTGTTTTTAATTACAGATGTCTAATGATTAATACTGGCCAATCTGTGTCCAATTAAAGTCAATAAATGCCCTAGCCAGTAGCTCAGTTGGTTAGACCATCATCGTGATATGCCAAAGTTATGGGTTTGATCCCCAGTCAGGGCACAGACAAGAATCAACCAATGAAAGCATAAACAACTGGAACAATGAATCTCTCTCTCTCTCTCCATCTCTCTCTTTCTCTCCCCCCTCCCTCCCTCATTCTCTATCTCTTTCTAAAATTCAATTAATAAAAACAATTAAAATTATCTTTTAAATAATAATAAAAATAAAGTCAATGAAAAATTATAGGTGGATGAAAGGCTGGTTAGGACTACTCACTTGGCAATGGATACTTACCTAAATATAAAGTTAAAACACTGGATTTTCAATTGTAGTCACTGCAAATACATCTGAGGGGCCCTCAAAATAAGGTGTGATACCAAGAAAGACTTCAAGTAAGAATACTTAGTTTAAGACAAGCACATGATATTTCTACTTGAGAAGACCTCATATTTCATTCTTTCACTGGACTTTCTTTTCTAAAACAACCTTAATGATTTTAATTTGTATACAAAAACCAAATATGTTTAAAGGGTACAATCTGATACTTTTGGGCATATGAGCACATCCATAAAAGCATCATCACAATCAAGAAAATAAACATATCCATCACCCGAAGAAGTTCCCCTTGCTACTTCCTAATTCCTCCCTCTCATCCTCCACCACTGCCTGCCTCAAGCAACCACTAGTTTATTTTCCACCACTGTAGAATATTTACATTGTCTAGAACTTTATACAAATGGAATCATAAACGTTTTCCTTTTTATATGTCTTCTTTCACTCACCATAATTATTTAAATGTTTATCCATATTGAAACATGTATCAATAACCATTACTTTTTATTGCTAAGGAGTGTTATTAAACAGATATACCACAGATCTTATGCATACATCTGTGGTAGATATTCAGTTTATTCTAGAAGCTTACCTATAAAATAAGCACTATTGTGAACATTCCTTGTATGTAGCGTTATATGGTATCCAGTAGTTTTCACGTATTACTGGATTCTGTTCACTAGTATTTTGTTGAGGATATCTTTGTCTGCATTCACAAAGGATATTAGGTGCATATATTTTTATGATTTTTATATCTTCTTGGTGGATTGACTCCTTTAGTAATATCAAATATCCTTAATTTATCAAATTGTCAATACCAAATTGTCTCCAATAGCAATTTTTGTATTAAAGTCTTTTTGGTCTATTCCTAATATAACCACTCCAGTTAATTTTTGCTTGTTTGCATGGTATGTCTTTCCATAATTCTTTTACTTTCAACCTATTTGTGTGTTTAAAACTAAAGTATGTGGGTTAGTTTCCTATGGCTGCTATAACAAAGTACCAAAACTTGGTGGCTGAAAACATTAGAAATGTATCCTCTTACAAGCTTGAAGTTCAAAATTAAGATGTGGGTAGGGCCACGATCTCTCTGAAGTTCTGGGGAGAAACATTCCTTCACTTCTCCTTCTGGCAGTTCTCAGCTATCACTGTCATTCCTTGACTTGTAGATACATCACTCCAATCTGTGCCTCTGTACTAACATAACCATTTTCTTCCTATGTGTCTTCATACTGTTTTTCCTCCGTGAATGTCTGTACCCAAATTTCCCTTTTCTTGTAAGGACATCAGTCATGTTGTATCAGAGATCCACCCTACTCCAGCATACCCTTATCTTAACTAATCTGCAATGATCCCATTTCCAATAAGGTCTCATTCTGGGATACTGCAGGTTAGAACTTCAATATATCATTTTTAATTCAACTGATAACAATCTACCCTCAGCCCCTGAAAATTCATTCCCTTCCCATATGCAAAATACATTCCTGACACACCTCAAAGTCATAACCCATTCTACCATCAACCTCTAAGTCCAAAATTTCATCTAAATAGGACCAACTCAAAAAGTCTTAAATATCACATTTAAAATCACCTGAAGCAGCTTTGGTAAGACTCTTGGTATGATCCATCCTGGGGCAAAATTCTTATCCATCTGTGGACTTGCAAAACCTAGAAAACAATTACCTACTTACAAATTATATATCAGGATGAGCATAGAATAGACATTCTTATGGAAGGAAAAAATGAGTCATATGTCCCAAGCAAGCCAAATACCCAGCAGGGAATATTCCATTAGATGTCAAGGGCTCGTAATAATTCTGCATGTTTGCATGCTCTATCCCTCCCAACGGCAGCATTGCACTCTATCGCAACAGACAGCAGTCCCATCCTCTTGGCCCCCCAGGTAGCGTCTCCATGCTACCTGCCCCAGGAGTTCCTTTGGGCCTAGGTCTCTGCATCCACCTCTGCCCTCAGAGTCATTCTTCCTTCATTTTACCCCATCTCTGTCCCTTGCAATCTAGGCTGGCATTTTTCCTACTGGTACAAAATTCTTACAATTATTGTCAGTCTTCCACCAATTCCAAGAAGATCCACACCATTAGACAAACAGTTCTCTAGATGTCCTTCCAGAATCCTCATCTCTATTCCTGACTACTGGTTGATTAGATCTAAAAGTCACACTTCTAACCTCCTTAGCAAATACTTGTCCAGGCAAAACCTTGGCCTGGTTTCCAGAATAATTTCTCTGCATAGACTGAGAATTTTCCAAACCATTAAGTGCTGATTCCCTTTGCTTAGCAATTCCTTCTTGAATTTATCTGTTTCGTATCATATTTACTGCACGCAGCAAGGAGAAATCAGGTTTCACCTTCTACACATTGCTCGGAAATCTCCTCAGTTAAATATCCAATTGCACTGCTTGAAAGTTCTATTTGCCTCACAAAAAAACATATTGGTAATTCAGTCAAGTTCTCTGTGACTTTAAGACAAAGATCACCTTCTCTCCAGCATCCAATAGCATGTTCCTTATATCCATCTGTGACCTCAGCAGAAGCACCTTGACCTTTCATATTCCTAACATGGTCATGATAATATATGTATTCTCTAAGATGATAGAAAGCTTTCTCCGCTGCTCTCCTCTCTTCTTTGTGACCCCTCATCAAGGCTCTATATATAATGTCCATATTTCTATGAACAATCCCTTGAAGGTAATCTAGATTCTTTTTCTATCAAGCACATCAACTCTTTCAGCTTCTACCCATTATCCAATTCCAAAGCCACTTCCACACTTTTAGCTATTTTTATAGGAGCAGCACTGCATTTTCTGGTACCAGAATCTGCATTCATGTCCTAAGCCTGTACATTTATATGTGTTTGTTCAATTTACTGACTTCTTGAATAAAAAAACATGTTCCATATGAGCAAGAAATTTGTCACGGTTGTTGTCTGCTGTATACCAATACCAAGATTCCAGAGCAGAACTTAGCATATTCGTTCCCAATAAATGAATCCATGAACAAATAATAAAATCACAAAGAACAAAATTAAGTGTCCTTTTACTGTAGTCATCAAACATTTGGGAGCCTTGGAAACAGTGAAAAATTGGTATATTTGAAATGCAAACTATTTTTTTTCTTTCAAAATTTATGTGTATTGTTCCCTTCTCCCAAAATGTGGTGCCATTTCTGGAGATGAATTCAGTTTCTAAAAATGAACTGAATTTTCTATGCTGGAAGAAACCAGGATGTCACCCTAAAAAATGACAAACATCTAGTCAACTGAATGAGAAAATAATCAGGTCACTCAATATTTTTGGATATTGTCCAGAAGAGTTAGTCAATTTTTAATTTCAACTCTATCATTATTTGTAAAACCAGCCTTACATGGAAGATCCATTCTAAATCATCAATTAAAATATTATTAAATTCTTTTTTTATTAATTTTTTTATTTTAGATTATTCAATACAGTTTCTATCCTTTATTCCCATTCCAGCCCACCCACCAATCCCTCCCATTTCCAACCCCCCTAGTTTTGTCCATGTGTCCTCTATATTTGTTCCTGTAAACCCTTCCCTTCTGCCCTGAAATTCCCTCCCCTCTCCCCTCTGGGTATGCATCATTCTCAGTCTTCTGACTGAAAGTCTAAAAATATAAAGGTAAGAAAGTTACAAATAAGTAAAACATGCTGATTCTTTGCCAGAAACCAAATGTAATAGATTTAATAACAATATACCTATTTGCTTCCCTTTACCAGATAAACTAACAATGGCACTGGGTTCAAGCTGTTTACTTAAAAGATGATTAAGTTTTATTATGATCAGTAAGTCAATTAACATCTTTTTAGTCATATTTATTGTGTATGCAAATTAGTGTAGCTTAAAAATATCCCTTTAAGGAACATGATAGAATAAGAACAAAATGAAAAATATAGTGACATAGTATACCAATAAAATTTTAATGGCAACATAAAAATTATACTTAGAAAAGCATAATATAAATCTTTAAGCAGTATATAATTATACTGATTAGAGAAGACTAGAATATTATTTAAATGAATGGTCACAGACACTTTACTACCAACTGTATATAATTAAAATGAAGTTATATAGTTAAAAATTATCTGAAAAAGATCTTTAATCTAGAAAATAGAGACCCAAAACGCTTCTCTTTTGTCATTTAACCAAATAAATTTAAAAAATAAAACTATTAGGGGCTGGTGTTCTAAAAATGTACATGTTCAATGGTTTTTCTCAATGATTAAAGAAAAGAACCTGCTTTCTCATTTCTAGCTACAATACACACAAAATCAGAAACAGTGAGCAAGAGAACATAGTGCGAAAGTCTCAGCAGAAGTGGTTGCTGAACTCTCTGAAATTTAATACATTTACATGAAGATGTACAAGACATTATTTAATTGAATCTTTGTAATTATCTTTTGAGGTAGGACTATGCTGCTCTTATGTAACCTCTATTCTTATTTGGGGAGACATAACAGAGATGAGGAAACTGAGTCAGGAAACAGTTAAATAGATTCAAATTCTCAAGCTGAGATTTGAGATGATAAAATCTGACCACCCTGCGTCAACCACACTTAGCAGTAAAACAAAGTTTTGACTTTGTGAGTTCCAAGTTTGTAGATCAGTTTCTGTATATTAAACGTCTCCGTGCGAGCAGCAGACTAGAGACAAGGGAACCAGTTAGGAGGTAGCCAGGGTCAGAGAGACATTTTAGCAGGGCCCTTGAAGGACCCATTTAACACCAAAGTGTTTACCCAAACTGATGTTTTAAAGAGAAGGTTGTTACAGACTCACAGATGCAGAGAACAGACTGATGGTTGCCAGAGGGGAGAGTGGGTGGGGGGGACAAAGTGAAGGGACTGACTAAAAATGCAACTTGGGAGTTACAGAATAGTCAAGGGGACATAAAGTACAGCATAGGAATACAGTCAATAATGTTGTAATACTATCACGTATGGTATCGGGTGGCTACTTGAAATACCAGTGGTATCCCTTTGTAGAGCATATGATTGTCTAACCACTACACTATATACCTGAAATTAATATAAAATAATATTAAATGTTAACTGTAATTGAAAAATAAAGTTATAAAAAGAAAAAGTTGTTTCTTGATATTCCTTCAACTTTGCTGTCTTAGTACTCTTATAGCAAACAAAGCCTGCAAATCACAGAAGAATTTTAAAAAGAGGCAGTTATAGTAGGAAAAAAAACTAGGTGGGTTGATTTCAATGGTTTCTTTATTTTCCGGCATATGTCCAATATCAGCTAGACTTCCAGTATCAGCTGTTTCACTCTTTATCCTAACCCTTTTGAGGGTTTTATCCATGTTTATATTAATATTATGTGAATACTGATACTATTAATATTAGCATTGTGTTAACAGTAATACTATGTCACTACTTACTAGCACGATTTATATCATAGTAAAATTTGAATAGCATTTTCTCTAGTAAATATCCTTCAAATATTAAAAAAATCAAATTGTATTGGTAATGAAATGTCATATGCAAATTGTATTTTCCCTTTGCAGGATTTTTAAAGGAAATTTAATTCTGCTGTGGAATTAAAAGAAGCGGGATAGATGAAACTCATGAAAACAGTAAGTATGGAGAGTAAGTAAGCTAGTAGTTTGTAAGTGAAGCTCATAGGTCAAGTATAGAGAATGAGTAAACTAGCTGGTGAGCCACAGAGAGAATTCATCACACATGTTCAATGTAGATGGTAAGTTCATAACTTATAAAACATGTTAAAGGTAAACTGAAAAAATAGAAAATATAATGGAACAAATAAGAGTATCACGTGTAAATAGAAAGGAATGGAAAGACAAGTACGTGTAGGATAGTACCTCTAGAAGAGGTACGCATCATTCATTCCGAGTACAGTCACATTCTAGCCCCGTGGGTGCTCTCCGGTCTAGTTGCCGAGCTAGGCTCTTCCAGGCTTTGAGGCCCCTGATTTTCCCTGAGAGAAAAGCTTCGATCACTGGCCTAGGACACCTTTCACTTGTGAGCCTTCTTGCTCAAACCTCCCCTCTAGTCATGTCACCACACCGTAAGTGAGAAGGTTGTTGGGGCAGAAAGACAGAAGACATGAGAACACTGCATACTCCAAGATTCAGCCTTCCGCTGGCACGTACCCCGTCCTAAGTCTGGTAACTTGTCCGATTCCTTTCTTCTTGCTTATATTTTTTCCCTTCAACTTTTTGTATAATTTTCATTCTTTCCTTTGCTACAAAAGTACTAAAGTAGTAAAAAAGTTGAAGAAAATTTAAGATTTCAAAAACTATGTCCTTCAAATACTTTTATATTGTCTATGAACTTCCCATTCTGTGATCTCTCAGATGGTTTCCCTGGCAGGGTGCTCTGAGGCTAACAATTCAATAAGGAAACTTTCTACATGTTTCAAATTTTCTTTAATCAAATTTTAAGTGGCTTCCTGCATATCAATAAAAAATTGACATATGAAGACACAAAATTCCTAATCTAATTGCCCAAATGTTGAAATGGCATTAAGCTATTACTATAAGTTGAAGAACTAAAACAATATTAATATTATAAACTATCCTAAATGTATAAATTTATATTTTAAAAAATGAGTGAAAGAGAAGAAGTAGAAAGGCAGAAAGGAAGACAGTATTATGGTCAAAAGTATCATTATGTTTTAGAGGTTTTTTTCCTGAAAGTTTCAATGCCTTCTAACTTATACTTTTAAAGGCTTTAATAAAAGTTTGAAAATTTCCCAAAAGATTATTAAAAATTTGTCTAGATGCTGTTTTATGACTTATCAGTCATTTACAAGTAAGCTCAGATGAACTGATATTTTCTTCAATACTTGGACCCAGGAATCAAATTCAAAACATAATTTGTTGAGGACACTCATGTTATGTCATCTAGCCAGGTGCGCATCAACTGGTATCGATGCAAGGTCTATGGGCAAATAGTATCTCTACTTCCAGATCTCATATTTAATCACTGACTTCATTAAGAATATTTGATCTGAGAGTATTAAAAAATTAGCTCAATAAAAATGTAAACTTTCTTGGTAATTATTTGCTTTAGCTAAACCTTTACAGCTACCTAAATTCTATTGTGAACTTTATATTTCTATTTATTTAATTGGGAAGCTCACTTATTGTGAACTTTATCAGATACTTTCTAACCTTGAGGTTAGCTTGGGCAACACCCACACAAGGAAACAAATGATAAGTGTTGAAAAAAAGAAAGGGAGGAAGGATAGGGTTTTTTTTTCCCAATTTATGTATTTACATTTTTGCGTTGACACCATGCTTTACCCAGCTTATGCAGTCACATAGACAGATGAAATTGGCAATATTCCCTCAGTTCAGGCTTTCAGAATGGTCTTTATACACAGTCATTTATTTACTATCCCTCTAAAATTGTTAGGTGCCATCAGAGCTCCTCAGCCCATTTTAAAAATTTATTTCTCAGACATAAATATATTCATTTGAATCCTTCCTCACAAAACTACTTATTCTGATTTTTTAATAAATTATATAGTCATTTTCAGTACCATTCACTAATTTGAAACTCCTTAATTACATGCAGTATTCAGAACCAAATATAGCATTGCTTCTGCAGATTCGTGAAACAGAGGCATGATTCGCTTCATTCAGAACAAAGTTCACTAAAAGGTAACCTGATTTTTCATATTTTACCTTTCCAGATCTGCACACAGTGGCCCCAAGGAAACAATGCAGCCAGAAGAAACAGGGCAGCTCCGTTCCACCGCCGCGTGTGCAACCACAGCCGCGACGGGGGCTGGGCACTAGGGGTGCGGGGCCGCTGCTCCCTCATGGGTTAGCAGCCTCATCTTCTTCGCTAACGTGCAGGTCTGTGTAACCTCAGTCACAGCACGTCTGCACCATGGCAACTGTACAAATTCCACGGTGCTGTGCTCTGATTCTAGCGGTTTCTCCTTCTACTGGGTGTGTCCTAGGCTGCATAACCATGTTCCTTTTACTGTTCCATGTGCCATTTGGAGGAGGGGGATGCTTTTAAGATTCAGGAGCCAGAGGATATAGTCATCTGAAGCACCTGACTGCTCCCTTTTACATAAATCCTTTCAGTATGATATAGAAGAAAAAGAGATATAATTGAAGTTCAACAGGCATTGTCAATTTCTAACCATGAGACACCAAAGCTATATTCTCTCTCAGCCTGTCCTCTAACTCAGTGTTTCCAAGACTTTAGTATGCACAGAAACCCCCTGGAAATAACGTTGAGTGTGTATTGTTTTCAATGCAAAAGGACGGGACCAAGATTGTCTACTTCTAGCAAGATCCAAGGCATTGCCAATGCTGCTAGTCTGAAGACCATACTTTCACTGACAAGGTGCTAGAGCCTCATGTACAATTTTAGTTCTTTCAAAAAGCTGTTAAATTCCTCATGAAATGGAAAATAGAAGGTAAAGTTTAGTTGCTACTGTGAGTCATCCTTACAGATGGGTCCAGAGAAAGATTGATACTGAGATTTTTAACAACCGAAGACAGTATCCAGGACTAACTATTAAGAGTTGTGAACAACCGCTGCAGATCTGACGGAACCCAGGAGATAGGACGGTGGTAAGATACTGAGAAAATGCACTGGATCTTTGTCGTAGGAGAACCATCCTGAGAACTGATGCTGGAGTCACTGCCAACAAGTAAGCTCCTGCTGCTGCCAGGAGCAGCCCTACTAAGGGAAGTTTCTAGACACACATAAGGGAAGCCACCAAAGAGACCAACCACTAGGGACAGTACTTAGGGAATTGTTTGAGGAGGCCAAATTTCTCAGAATTATTGGATTCTTTGTATTGTGTGTCACCCTTGAGAATAAAGAGATTTCTATGTATCTCAAAGCAAAGTGAGGAGTGCTGGTCTTTTTTATTTTTTTTTATCCTCATCCAAGGCCATGTTCATTGATTTTCAGAGAGAGGGAAGAGGAGGAAGAGGAAACACTGATCAGTTGCCTCTTGTACGTGCCCTTGGGGGGACCAAATCTGAAACCTAGGCATGTGCCCTGACTGGAAATCAAACCCGTGACCTTTCAGTGTATGGGACAATGCACCAACCAGCTAGGTCACACTGGACAGGATGAGTGCTGGTCTTTTATTAGAGGGCTAAATGAGAAGAGATGAGAGTTTTCTAGCAAATACTTGATGGGATTGGAAGCCCAAAAATTTTGCTTGGGGTGGAGAGGACTCAAGCCCACAATAAAGGATCTCAAATGATCCTCGGCCTTGAGCTTTTCAGTTGCAGAGCACAGACAGTTCAACAATGGTGACATCCAACATCACCCAAACTCCTGCCTCTACCTCAGGGATATCGTTATTCATTGCCTGGGCTGCTCCTTTGGCCTGAAATTCCAGATTCATATTCTGATCTTGTTTTGGGGTCTTACTTGTTTATCGATGCCTGTTGCCCATCTTCCTGTGAATCTCAAACAACTATCTAAGAGTCATCAGCAGATTGCATTGCTGGCACACTGTGATCCTATTGCTAAATTAACAATATAAATCTTACTTAAAGCAGTCCCAAACTCTGAGCCCCTGGGAAACCTGCTCGTCAACTTTGCCCCAAAGAATCACTGACCACGTATTATTACCTCCTCTAGTTTGCCAGCCAGTCATCCATCTTAGCAATCCTATGCTAATGCCAGTATGTTGGGACCTAGTCATAAGTTTTTTGAGAGACGCTTTATCAAAAGCATTGCTAAAATCAGGATAAATTATGCCTTTTCATAAATTAACTTAGTAACTTCATCAAAAAATTCAGATTAGCCTGACATGATTTATTTTTAGAGAATCCAGGCTAACACCTGCTCAACAACCCAGATAATTGATTCCATTATTTTAGAAGAGATCTGACAGAGGAGCTCAGTTTTGAAGAAAAGTTTGAACAACTGACCAATCACCTTTTCCACTGAGAGTCCAGAAAAGTCACAGGAAATACTAGTCTATTAACTATAGTTAAGAATAAAATTTTTAAAATTATTTTCCAATTCCCATCTTTAGTAAACTTTAGATGATTGTCCCATATCTCAATTATTTTGAATAACAAAAAAAGTTGTCCTTTTAAGAGATGAGTGAATCTAAAAGAAAAACAACTATTTCCATATTTCTCTGTGTCACTCATAGTATTAGAACCACTTGGCTATTTTCTGAAACTGCTTCCATACCTGGGTCTTGAGAGAGTGAATATAGTGGGCAGAGTTGGAGTTATTTATGAGTATATTATTCATGGGTCAATTTGCATATGTTGCTGAGAGACTGAAATGGTGGCCAGGCTGTGAAATACAGTTCGAACTTGCAGTTGCATTTGATAGAAATACACTGCTGCTTTAGAGAGAAGGAGAGTTCTTGGCTAGGAAGCTAAAGTATACAGAGAGTATGAGTGGAGCTCAACCTCACAGAATGATGGAACGAGAAATAGATACAGGATCTTCTCTTCTCTGTTATCTTAGCTGCTCTTTTCTCTAAACATCAGCTGCGTGCTCTCAGACAGGCTTCTTCCACACGGTGCAGACGTGATCCCAGTGCCACTCACACTCACATCAACAGCTTCACTGCAACTGAGCCAGCAGTTCATTACTGGTACCAGGGTTTTAAAAGGAAGAGAAAAGAAAGAAAAAAGAGGTCTTTATTATATATAGTTGGAATCATCCCTGAGCCAACAAGTGGTGGTTAGAGGCAGAGATATGCAGAAAACTTGGTAAACAGGAGGCTTAAACAAATTCTCATATCAGAAGTTTAACCACAGAGTAATTTGCAGTAAATGATTTCACCTGCCTCCCACCTTCCAAACACAGACGTTGTCAATAAAATAAGCTATAAATAATTTCCACCATCCATATCAGGAATAGATGTGTTTAGACTTATTCATGGTAAAATAAGGATTTAAAAAGCACATTTAAAATGGTTTCATTTCCAAGGTGAACTTTCAGTTCAACATGGCAGAAAGAGCACAAATCTCACTGAAATGGGAGAATAAAACTACATTTGAAATAAGAATGAAAGAGTGAACAAAGTCAAAGGCAGCATCCCCGGGGTTAAGGTCATTGCACAAATTTCTGAGAAAGGTGAGGGGATAGTGTGGCTGGATAGGTGGACTTTAGGAAGCCACACGCCGCACAGACCATGAGAGGGCTGCAGGCGAGGGAAGGGCAGTCCACCTGGTGGAGTGACGGAAACATCTGTGGATGAGAGTTCAAATCAAAGCTTAAAACAGGAAGCTTAAACGAAGATCTCTAATCTGAACACTTGAGTCCTCTTTCTCGCCCCCAATGCAGAGTGCAAGCAACAGGGTTTACCATAAGCAAAACATTGGAAGGCTTGTCTCTGAGAAACTGAACTAGGAGCCGGGAAGATGTGGAATTTCTCATGAGGAAAGCGGTACAATAGGATCCAGTTCTTCTGATGCTCGCACCCTAGGAGCCAGCTGGCTGATGACCCTAGAGCCCTGGGACCTAGCTAACCAAGAATTACACTCAGGAGTGTGCTATGAAAGGCCGAGAACAAACGTGCACGTTTACACAAACCAAGCCTGATAAGACATAGGAGGAAAGCCATGGATAACAAATAACTAGGCAAATAATTATTTTTTTTGAAATTTCTGAGGAAGTACAGATAATTCAAGTAAGAGAAAAGTTTAAATAAAACTCTACTCAGGGTACTCACGAAACATAAGAATCCAATGTTATCAGAAGGAATAGGCAGAAAACAAGAAGCAAGTACTTTAAGATTAAAAATATGAATATGAAATAAAATAACAAACTATTTTTACAAAATCTTTCAGAATGCAGAAGACAAAAACCAAAGACATGGAAAACTATGACCCACATTATTTGGCATAACCAATACTCATGTGAGCTATTTACTGATTTTTAGCATTTACAGCCAACCCACAAACAAGCCTTAACTTAGAGAGTTACAGAATGTAAATGGTAACATCCTTGAGAATGAAAGAATTAGAAGTACATGGAACTGTAAGTGCCAAAAACGTGGGCAGGAAATATAAAAGGAAGTGTAATGTAAAATCATCTTATAAAAATAGTGTCATTTGCTGATTAAAATAATAGGATCAAGAAACTCAGCAGTATATTATTTACAGCTACAAAAGCAAACCAGGAAAGAATAAGTAATACAAGAAACAAGAATACAGAGAAGAAGAATATGGGTCAAGAAGGCATGAGCTAAATTCTCATCTTTCAAAAGAGAGAAGCATTAGATAACTATTTCAAGTGATTAAGTTCAGAAATGGTGGCACCAACATATTATCCAGAGTTATGAAAGTAGCTACCAAAATGCTGGAAATATAAGTGGCTGAAAGGAGTAGACTGTGGGGAGTGGCCAATAAGATGAGAAGACTGGTGCCTCGCTTGTTTTAATCAGAAATAAAATATGCTCTGCTAGTGAATATTTTGCCATATTTTGCCATGTGTGTATATTATTGTGATTTAAAATAATTAAAGGTAAGTACTGTTTACACAGATTCAAGATAAAGTCCATTAGTTTTATGGGAGATCAGCTTTAAATGCATTCACATTTTTAGTTACATATCAAATTCATTTAGAGTGTGGAATAAGAAGGTGATACACTAAACAATCTTTAAGGGAACAATGGAAAAATAGAGAAGTGTCAAAAATCTAGAGAAGAAAAAAACATATCCTATTTCTCCAAAATAGAGTAAGAATATTTGTGAATCCTGGATTCCTGGAAACACTCAGGAATACATTACTCATGTGATCCCAGAGTATTTCGAAAGTGATAGATCTGTCACACTCTATACTGGATAATTACAGGGCTGACAGTGCTCGAGAAAGCAGGGCCCAGGCAGAGAGTTAAGCAAAGATTTGAGACCTAAGCCTGAGCTAGCAGAATATTATTATGGAAATGTCTACGTGAGGGAGACAGGCCTAAATATATCCCTCTTATATTTGTCAGTGCAGAACTCCTTCTACCCTTTTACAGTTAACAAAATGCCTGACCCACTTTCGCTCCCCATCTCCAGGCAGGTCTGAGCACCTATTAGAGCCAATTAAGAAGGACCTTTCTTTATCATGATGTTATATCTCTATTAAAATTATTCCCCAGGCTCTCTTTGCCTCCTAATTTGCTCCTCCCAAGTACAAAGGGAGAGAGTTACTTAGTTACTCATCCAGTTGGCCAAATCAGGGGGAGACTGGAGCATGGATATATATCCCTGCCCTTACCCCATTGACCTTTGGGATCACATGCCTGCAGAGCATATGTGTACAGCTCTGCTCTCTGCATCATGGTAACATGGGTCCCCCCTCCCACGCCACCACCAGAAAGCCCTGTGGCTCTCCACACTGCCCGACAGAGGTTAAGTTTTGCCTAATTCTGGAGGAAACTATAGAAGGGCCATTTCCGTCAGATATTCAAGCCACATTCTCTGATAGCTCTATATTAGTAATTAAGCTTCCATTTAGGATCAAAATATCAATTATGTGAATACCAAATGGGGGAGAACTGACTTGGCAGCAGGGTAGATGGAAAGGCCTTGGGATTTTAGTTGACTGAATATACACTAGCTATGGCTAAAATAATGTGAATTATATGGCATCACAAGCATCTTTCTAGAAAGTCCACCTACAAAACCAGCAAGAGAAACATGTTCATGAAGTTAGGGTATGCAATGGTATGCAACCGTCTGCGGCAGAAACAAGTGTTTACCTAACTCCAAAGAAGAAGAATATTAGTCTAAAGTTATTTCAGAAAGAAAAACTCACTTATCCAGAGATTTTAACTGGATCTTACAGAGCCCTGGGGTGCTTAGGTGCTGTTTTGGGTGGGGGGCTGCCCAGGGCCAGCAAGAAGGCTCAGGAGGCCATGGTCCCAAGGCTTCTTACTCCTCTGTGAGAGGAGACCCACTTTGGACTGTTTACTATCAGATTTCACCTTTAAAAGGCTTACTAACCTTTATGTAATAGTTTACATGTTCCAGCTCTGGACATTTTGCTTAGATTCACCTTCTGTTTTGCTCTCCCCATTGATAATGCCCTTTGGGTATGCATTATTCTTTCCTTCCTCCCTTTCTCCCTCCCTTCCTCCTTTCTCCCTCCTACCTTCCTCTTTCCTTCCCTCTTCCTCCCTTCCTCCCTTCCTTCCTTCCTTCCTTCTTCCTCCCTTCCTCCCTTCCTTCTTTCCTTCCTTCCATCTCCAGTCCTTCTCCCTCTCCCAACAAGCATTTATTGAAAAAAAAAGTGTCCATTGACGGTCTGACCCTAATCTGTGTTCTTGTTCTTCCTTCTCGGTCTTTTTCTGACTACCACCATTTTTCAGGTTCCTCTCCTGAGTAACTCACCAAAGCTCAGAAGCAGTGTCAACCTGACTCCCACCATGGGAAACATAAGAAAATCCTAGACAAAATGAAAATTAAAATAATTATTAAATGCACCTTAAATAGCTAAGATGAATAAATGCCCAATGAACATATAAAGTTAGCATTTGCTTCTTCTCCAACTCATTTTGAGCATTCCCTTTTCAAAAATGTTCATGTTGCTTCTTTGTGACCAGGCTACCCTTTGTCCATAGTCTCATAAGGACTAGTAGTTTATTTTTAATTCCACTCTTGGTCTAACCACAGAAACTTAGTAGTACTGCATCTTATCCTTTCAGGCCTATTCTCATTAGCACAGTTAAGCTAAATTATTGAGAATATGTATTTTAAACCCACCCAAGTAATATCATTATGTTAAGAGCTAACTTCACTGCCTCAGTCATGTAAATCAAAATATGAGAGAATTTTCAAGAGTCCTCAGGAAAGAGAGATTTAAAAGCAAAGAGGTTTGGAAACCTTTCAAATTATTCCGATACAGGAGGATGCCTAGTATCCTTTTATGTTAATGCATCTCCTCTTCCTACCCAGAAATAAAGGCACTAAAAAGCTGATAAAACTTTGAGCCAGCTAGGGAAGAGCACCACGATATGCTTATTTCACAAATTTTAAACTCCCTTTTTTCCAAGTAGGAAACCTCTTATTTATGGAATATATAGTAACTTCCAGCATCGAATTGGGTCTAATTTAATCCTTTTCACTGTCCTATAGAGTGGCAAATCAGAGCTAAATAGCAAGCTTGGCTAAATGAAGCTGCTTTAGGAGAAAAAGAAATGTAAAGTTTCAAAAGCAATAAAGCTTTGCAATTGATACTTATTCCACAGCAGACACCTCGAGGAACTGTTGAATTGAAGTCCTTTAGGAAAAAAATCAGAACTCTGACCTTGCGAGTATACTACTTGCCTGGGATAAGGAAAGAAAAGATTATTTTATTATCATGCTTTCATCCTTCACTTATATTCTTTGTGGTGAGGAGGGAACAGAGGGGAGAGACTGAAAAAGCCATCCCCAGAACAAAGAGGAAGTGTGTCTTTCGATCAGTTCACAGGAAAGGAGGCGGCGTCAGTATGATGGTCTCTGGCACCCTGTGATCAGAAGGAAAGAGGAGAGAACACCAAGGAGAAGGGAGAGCTGGGGAGGCTGCAGCAGCGCCACAGTGCTTTGGTCCCTTCCTCATCTGTGCTGGGGCCCTGTCCCTACGCGGGCTGCCTGCAAATGGGAGGAGCCGGAGTGGCACTTTTCCTCCTCCACGCTTCAGCCTAAAAAAGAACGAAATTCTTCAGCTGTGACAAACGCGTGTCTGAATTTAGCTTGCCTTACACACAAATCAATTAAGGCAGGTCTAGTGACTCCAGGGATATTCCCAATTTCTGCTGCATAATCAGAAAATATTAATAGCATTATGAAAAAATGTTATGGAATAAATGTACTCATGGGGTGTTATATTTTGAGTTGATGTGAGTTAATGAAATGATAGATGTAAAGGAATACTTTTAAGAGATGATAATCCTGAATTATTTTAATAAAGCTTTTATTTCTTAGAAAATATTCAACTTTCTTTTTAAAATGAACTGTTTGTAAAAGCATTTTACATACCTGTGAATGAAGAAGGCATAAGTGATATGTGAACACATTATCATGGCAGTGTGTAATTCTTTCGAATTATGAGTGAATTAAAATTTGTACTTAAAACTCATTCTAATATCTGAAATTGGAGCATATCAACAATTCCCTGTTTTAAAAACAAAAACATCAATGTATTTTTATAGTTATAGTCTAGAAGGTATTGCTCACCCAGAGAATATGATAATTACAACTCAGTTTTTGTCCATATTAATACATGTGCCATTAGACGTCAACTATTCTCTGCCAAAAGAACATGTGGAGGGAGTGTGGGCACAGGAGAGAAGGGTGTGGGTGCTGTCAAGTCTGGGTGGTGCCTGAAGGATCCTTTACGTCTATCACACCAGAGATCCCTTAGCCAAGTAATTTTTATAGGGCGAATTGTGTTTTTATATAAAGTAAATGAATAAAAACTCTACTTTATACAAATTTTTTGAACTGAGTGGAAAAAATTAAGATAGAAAGACTTCTTAAAAAATCAGCAAAGTACCATATATGTTTCAGGATTGTGACAATTCCTATCTTGAATAACTTAAATCCTTTTGAACAATAATTTATTGATTTACTGGAAAATATTTAGTACCTGCTATATCCACAGTTCTATATATCTGGGACACAACAATGACTAAAACATAAAGATCCCTCCCCTCAAGGTGAGTTACTTTCTAGCAGGGGTACAAGTAACAAAAATAAATGAATGAGTTACACATAGTGTCATAGAAAGTGGTAAGTACCATGAAATAAGCCAGTTGGTGCAAGACAAATACCAGATTACCTCACTTATAACTGGAATCTAATGAACAAAATAAACTAACAAGAAAAATAGAATCAGAGACATGGAAACATGGAACAGACTGATAGCCATAGGAAGGGAACGGGGATGGTGGAAGGGGAAGGACCATTCAAAGAACATGTATGAATGACACATGGACAGGGACAACAGAGAGGGGATTGACTGTGGGCTAGAGGGATAGGCTGGATGGAGGGGAGCAAAAGGGAAAAAAGTGGGACAATTGTAATAGAATAAACGATAAATAAATAATAAAGCAGAGAAAAATAGAAAGAGAAAAAAGAAGGCAAGTAACATACAAATACATAGAGCAAGTAAGAAGATCAGTTGTCACTATGGGAAGGCAGTTTGCAATTTTAAAACGGACATCCATGTAGGCATCATTCCAAGAATAATATTTGAGCAACAATAGAAAGTTAAAAGAAAAATGTCCACAATTTGGAAAGAAGGTCCTAGATGGAAAGAGGAACCATTCATTTGAATCACAGGTGTGAAGGCAGAGTGCATGGTGCAGATGCTATTAGGTGATAGATGTGATGGTGGCAAAATGCAGAGTCCTTTTCTGATTGATTTTATTTTCTCAGTGAAATAGAGAACAGAGTAATCAGCTGAGAGGAAATATAGGGAAGGAGATCTTAAGAGTTTAAGGAGAGAGGAGGAGGTATACAATATTTGTCTAGGAGGGGACGATTAAATGGCCTAGGAAGATGGATTATGATTGTCAGGTAGCATTAAGGACCCATTGGGTCTCACCACAGACATACCCGTGGTGTGCTTTTATCCAGCCACCATCACAACATAGATATTGGTATGGAGCAGATAGGACTATGATTTTGCCAATGTGGTATAATACAACAATGGGCGTATGATTAAACAGATTACCATGGAACTGATGCTCAGTAAGAAGTGATGAGAGAACATTAAAAAGCAATAAAACGCTATAGGAGGAATGGATCAGAAGTCTTGGTGGAGTCAAAGGATTATGAGGGTCAGAATAATAGAGGGAGTTATTTTGAAATTTAGTCAGGGGCATGTTAGAGTGGGAGGGATAAAATTTAGACACTGGAGGAACTGCCGTCAGTGGTAGTGACAAGGTCCATGGATATGACCGTGGAGTACATGACTTAAGACATGGAAAAAAAATAACTGAAGAGGCACTGACATAATTGAGAGGCCAATTTGTTGGGAAGATCATATACATGTGTTTCAAAATCACACACAATTAAAACTTATGCCTTATTGAAGACAGTGACAGTGATCCAGGAATTAATGTTTCCAGGAGAGGGATGGCAACCACAATTAGAGATAGTGGATGATAAATTTTGATGATAAGAAGTTCAATTCTAAGAATTTTAGAAGAGAGAAGTGGCAATGGAAAACAATATGGCACCAACCCTAACATTGGGATCAGTGGAAGGGGTTTCGGAGTAGAAAAAACAGTCACCCCCTTGAGAAGGCTGCAGAGGAAGAGTCCTCAAGAGATATCTCCAGCCTGTGTGCAGTGTGTAACTTGCAATTTAAAAAAATATTATTTCATACTACACACTTTATCCTACCTAAGAAGCCAGGCATGGTAGACATAAGTTCAGATCCTCGGAGGAAATTTCAAGTCCAACTACTCAAATTTCTCATCTTGCTCTCCACATGCCGATATTAAAAATTCTTCCATAGCTGACTTAGGAAATCACCTGGTATTAAAAGCTCATGGCCAGAGAACAACCGCGATCCAGTCCCAACCAAAAAGGGCACTGTCCTTGCACAGTACTGCAAGCCTGTCATGCTGTGTTGCATATATAGGTAGATGGAAGATTTTCAGAGACAATCAATGGAACACATCTTCCCTAATTAGTCATTAAATCTCAAAAGTGTCTCAGTAAGCTTATCAGAAATAGGCAAAAATAAAATTCCTCCAGGCTTTAAGGGCATTGTACACAATAAACTAACTTTTCAAGGCCAAAGGTTTTACTTTTATTCTTCTCATATAACATAGCACAATCAAATCCTCTCTGCAATTTTAAGCAATGAAACATACTTATTTATTCCGAGTCCCATGATTTTATGTAATATTTATGCTATTTCAGCTCTTTCTACAAGTGAAGAAAGATTTAAGCATGTCTCTTCAATTTCACCACCCTAAGTGAATAAAAACGTAATGAGTAATAGTTGAGAAATAAGTGCAATATTCATGATGGAGAGGGTTGAATAAAAGGTTGATATTTTACTTTGAAAACTTAATATTCTTTTTTTCCTGTAACTTCTTTTTGCTCACACAAATCTATCTTCATAATAAAGGAAAATATATTTGCAACTTCTCATAGTAAAATGATAAGATATTGCTGAGTATTTCATAGTCTTAAAACATTACCTTCCAATAGCACTATGATAAATAACCCAATTTAACTTTCCCTTTAATATTCGTATTACTTGCTTAATAACCAGTAAAGTAATTCTAACTAGCTTATACAGTAAAAAGACAGGTTTTTTTATGTTTCTAAATGCTAAGCAACTCTCTTTAATCAAGTTGCCCTTATATATGGATGGATAAGGCCACGTAGTAAGCATTTGTTTTAGAAATTCAGCAGAGGACGTCCCCTGTTGGCATTTGATTTTTTAGAAATCTTCCTCAATACCCACCTGTTGCCATAATTTTAAGAAGCTTGATTATCAGCTTTGAAAAAATTAAAACAATCTTAACTCTTAAACTCATAGTTCTTTATTCAAAGTAATCACAATCAGGAGGTAGGGACCACTGAGGACCACCTTTAACAGATGCTTATATTATCTCACCTTCAAACCACATCTGACTACTCAACTACATAAACGTTTATGGAAATAATTGGGAATTTAATGGTTAATTTCAAATTTCCAATTTTAACTGGTGTTGTCCCTTAGAGTTCTGAAATCACTCATAGCTAGATTCACAGTTTTTAATTTGTCATAAAATTGCATTTTTAAAATTTTCAACAATATAATACCTTGTCATGTGCTTCTATATCTCTGGGAGAGCTTAGTACAAATGATGCATTTAATACTAGTTGAAAGAAAATATATTTTTCCCACTGATAAACAATCTGGATGATGGAATTTTAATATACTCCCATGAGAGATACTCACATCTCTGGAAAGAAGAAAAACATATTTCTTTTTTCTATAAAAAATATTGCATTTAACTTATTAATGCAAAAACAGACTGACCTATATTCCCTGCCTTTACAACACAATATATTTTATATAAAAACAAAATTATGTGACTTCAGTTATGTTATTCTATTATAATTATTTACAAGAACAGGGGAACAAGCAGGAAAAAGACTACTTTCAAAGATTTTTAAATTATTTTGGTATAATAAGGATTTAACGCTTTCACAATTTTTTCTTCACTCCAATGGATGTATTTACAGAAAAGAGAATTTAAATTGGTTATCTCTAAATAGCATATCATTCACACATATATGTCATCTATAAGGATTATATCTTTCAAATTCTAAAAAAAGATTAATAAGAATTATCACAGAGATTTTCCAAGACATTATCCTCCTATAAATATAGCTTTAAGTATGCCTATAAACTGAAGGAATTAGTCTTAAATTAAAGCTAAAGTCTCTTTATTTCTAAATATCCCAATAACCTCCTTTTCTTATAATAACCAGATCTGTCAAGTAATACAAAAATCAGATAGATTGCTTCATATGAATCTAGACAGCACTGTGTAATTGGAACTTGACTGATTAGAAAGGCAAAATCAATAAAATCCCTTGAGCCATACATACAGATATATTAAGTTTTCAAAACTTTACCCTATTCATTTCTGACCACAATTATACTGGGATTAAATAATCCACTTAAATTCCTTTTATGTTGTTAAAAATTGAAATAGTGCTGTTAAAATTATAATTAATTAAGATAAATTCATGTAATTTCAAGGACATTAGAGAATTATTATAATCTAAAAATATTTAGTAACAGAAGAGGCTCTGATTAAAAGGAACAAAGTAAAAGCATTATTATTTGTCCCTTTCCTCAAACCCAGTAAAAGCAAGAAAAGATATATACCAGGGGTGAGGATTCCACCCTCAGAACACAAAATAACCATCCCTCAAGCTGATATATTTCTCCTCAAATCTCGAGTATAATTCAGATTTTATTATAGTAATTGTCAAAAAACAATAAATCTCTCAGAAGAAAAGAGAAGTAAATATTTTTGTGACCCTGGAACAAGCAAAATTTTCTCAAACAAAACACAAAAACACACAATATATAGAAAATTTTGATAAATGAACTACTTTAAAATCAAATAACCTTTTTCATCAAAAATGACATTGAAACCCATTTCTACCTAGATCATAAAAAGTCACAAGAGAAAACTGTCACTACCCAACAAGAACAAGTTGAGTAACTACAAAATCATCTGTCAAACTTGAATAGCTGAGATTGCAAAGTAAGATGCATTTATTAAACTTACTTAAATTTACTAAAGACTGAGGCCATGGAAAATATGTGAGACAATCTCCAGGCACCCCCACTGAATACTCCAGAGAGGATATAGGGCTGGGGAAAGGCAGGAGACCTGAGAAAAACACCAACTGAGACACTTTATATCTGTACAAGTTTGAAAATAGACTAGTAAGACAGATAAAACCCTCAGGTACTCTACTCTCAAGCTCTGAAGAAAAGGTCTTCCTCCTATCTTCACATCATTTGAAACCAATGGTGAACAATCAGTTTAAAGCAACCTGAAAATCCAGACCCACCTCAGTTACAAATTGGTTTATCTTGACACTAGCACTTGACAAAAGGGGCGTGCTCATGTCTGGGCATAAATCCCATTTACTTTCATCTCTACTCATCATCAGTGTGTAATACATTGTACAGGATAAAAAAGGTGAGTCATACAAAGAAATAGAAAAATATAGTCAATCAACAAGAGAGGAAATAAATTATGGAATCAAACCCAGAGCCTTTAAAATTACAATGATAAATATGTTAAAGAATTATTATGAATATGTACACTATGGAAGAATAGATGAAGAATTTCAGCAGAGAACTGAAAGCTATATAATAAAGCCCAGTGGAAATGTCAAAAATGAAAAGTACAATATCATAGATAAGGAATTCTTTCAATGAGCTTATCAGAAGTACGGTACATCACAGAAAAAAATCATTAACTTACACTTTGTCAACAGGCATTATCAAAGATGAAATACAATGAGAAAAAAAGAATAGGAATAAAATAATAAAATATACAATATCTGTAGAAAAATATCAAAGAAGCCACCACATATATAATTGGAACTAAAAATAGAAGAGACTGAAAATAAGACTGAAGAAATATTTGAAGATACAATGGCCAAGAATTTTCCAAAACTGATGAAATACATCAAACCACATATTGGATTCAGTAGAACATACAAGCAGAAAAGATAATTATACCTAGGCCCGTCATAGTCAAACTGCTGACCTCCAAACACAAAGAGCAATTCTAAAAATCAATCAGGGAACAAAAGATGTTGTTATATATCATTATACAGGTGTACAAATGATGGTTGAAATCTCAACAGAAACTATGGATGCCAAAAGAAAATGGTATATTTTCTTTATATAGTGAAAGAAAGAAATTGTCAACCTAGGCTCTATAACTAGCAAAAATATCCTTTCAAAGTAGATAAAAACAAAAAAATCAGAATAATAATTCAAATATTATCATTTAAATAATTAAAAGGGATGTTTGTATTTGTAGTTACAAAGGAGTTACTCTGTAATGGCATTACCATATCAGAAAAATCTTTTCCCTGTTAAGGTGAAAAAGCTACAATAATTAAAACATTGTGCTACAGGCATAACAACAGACATGGACTCAATAAAACACAACATTGGCCAGCAAATCATGGCTCATGGGCTGAATCTCGCTTGTGCCTTCTTTGTAAATAAAGTTTTATTGAAACACAGCAATGCCCATTTATTTACACATTATCTATGACTGCTTTCATGTAACAATGGTGGAGTTTTGTGGTTGTAACTTAAAACTGAATGCTCTGAAAAGTCTAAATTTTTTACTCTCTATCCCTTCACAGAATAGGTTAGCCAATACCTGAAATGGAGTGTTCGTAAACATGCTAACATGTATACAGTTGATTGATTTTTAACAAAGATGCCTACCAAAGAAATTTCAATTACCTCTTCTCATAAAAGAAACAAAGAGCACGAGTAATTAAATAAATAATTGATACACTGGATTTGGTCAGAATTAGAGACTTTTGCTTTCTAAAATAAACTCATGAGAAAATAGAAAGGCAAACCACAGACTAAAGAATAATATATTTGAAAGATACATATCTGATAAAGGACCTGTATCCAGGCAAATAACTCTGATAACTCAATAATGAAAAAAGGAACATTCAATTTTAAAACATGAAAATAATTTAAGGCACTTCACCCAAGAGGGCAATTAAATATAAAACACATGAAAGGGTGTTTGACATCATTAGTTGCTGGGAAATTCAAACTAGAACCACAGTTAAATTCCCTGACAGATGCACCTACCCAACAGAATGCCCAAAATTAAAGAGACTCATTGCACTAAGTGCTAACACAAATGTGGGACAACTGGAACGCGCATGCAGTGCTACTGGGAGACAAACTGGCAGTCTCTTCAGAAAAAAGCATCAGTGAACATATATTTATTTACCTTATAACCAAATAATCCTACTTCTAGGTACTTCCTAAAGTAAATTAAAAATGTCCTTATAAAATCTTCTGCTTAAATATTCCCAGCAGCTTGATCCTCAGTAACATCTTAAATGTCTACCAAGAGGTAAGAAAGATAAACAACAACCCTGGCCAGTGTATTTCTGTTGATTGGTCATCCCAGAAACCAGAAGACTGCTGGTTCAATTCCCAGTCAGGGCACATGCCTAAGGTGCGGGCTCAGTCCCCATTTAGGGCCACATGAAAGGCAACCAATCAATCGATGTTTCTGTCTCACATGGGTGTTTCTCTCCCTCTTCCTCCCCCTCCCCCTCTCTCTACAAAACCCTCTCTCTCTTCCTCTCTCTCAAAAAGCAATGAAAAGAATGAGGATTAAAATATATATATATATCCTCTTTTATCCTCTTTGGATGAGGATAAAAAAGAAAAAAAAAAGATAAAGAACAGTGACATAGCCATACCATGGGATACTGTTCAGCAATAACGAAGTTATAAACTACTAACACACATGACAACACAGATATATCTCGAAGCATTATGCTAAGTGGAAAAAGCCAGACAGGAAGGATTATACATTGTATGGCTCCATTTATAGAAGGCTTAGGAAATACGAACCAAACACACAATAGAGAAAGTACATCAGTGCTTTCCTGGCTTTTAAAGTTGGAGCAATAAAGAAAAGATTGATTGGGATGGAATCCAAGGGTAATTTTTACATTTTATTTTGATTGATCTACACAGATTTATGTAACTTTCTTAAAACATGTCAAAATGTACACTCAGATGAGTGCATTTTATTGTGACTATACCTTAAAGGTGTTTTTTAAAAAAACACATAAAAGCAATGAAATAAAGGATACCTCTTTTAATGAGAAGTAGTTGTGTCTGTTTCATTTTTATTTTTGAAAACAGGAGAACATAGAACTAGCTAACGGTGGAGGGGGGGGGCTCTAGCATCTTTTTTATTTCTCCTAAAATACTGGAGATGTTACTACAGTGGTGCTATTAGCGATCTGTGAGAGTGTACCCATTGTCAGATGCCTTCCACATTCTGTTCCAGGGAGGGAAAAAATATATATATATACACACAGATAATAATCTCCACCTATTTTACATAAAAGAAAATAAGGTGTCAAAGCATTGTTCTACTAGTCAAAGGGGAGCCTGACATTAAATGCCAGAGAGGGTTTGATCATTTGAACCGGGTCTCTCTAACTTGAAGTCGTATTCTTCCCATCATGCTATAGCGCCTCAGGGGGGCCAACATGTCATGGACTCATGCACTGACAACCGAAAGGTTTTGTGAATGTTCAGTTGTTATTACAGTGAAAAAAAAAGTTGTTTTTTTAGATATTATACAACTTGTCAATAATTTTTAGTTTACTATTCCCCATCCAATTTTCTATTTGACCTGATTATAATCATTGCACCATACCCATGATGGTAAGAGATGTGTCCAACCTTTTGGCATCTCTGGAACACACTGGGAGAAGGTGAGTTGTCTTGACCACACATTAAATATACAGACACTAATGAAAGCTGATGAGCACAAAAAAAGGTTTTAAATAGATTTTAAATAAATTTACGACTTTGTGTTGGGCCACATTCATAGCCATCCTGGGCTACATGCTACCCATGGGCTGAGGTTTGGACACCCCTCGTAGAGTGTGTTCTATGTAAGCTCCCAATTTTGAAGCTGAGTGACTGAAAATAAATGCTATTCCCAACATATTAGGACTAATATCAAAGATTTAGTACATATAAGGTTACCTATTTAAGAGAACCACCTATGTTGATAAACCCTCCCCCCATCACTTTAAACATAATGAGAAATAATATTTAGTTAACTTTTCTCTGGAGCTTGCTATAGATTTCATAATGACTGCTAATTATTTTACACAAAAATAGAGAGAAATCATATCCATTGATTCAAGCAGTTAACTGGGTATTAATGGAATATCATTTTGCATTATTCAATTATAGTTTGTTGACATTAGAAAATAATTGAACGTTTTCTAGTCAGCTTCTAATGGTCAGTTCCAGATCGCCACATTAGCATAGTACTCTGCGTTTGAGTGACTTCTTTTCTCAGTCTAGTGTAAATTCTAAATGGTTGATTTGTGCACTATTCATTTTCAATTAGATCTTAATTGGGCAGTTCTCTTCCGGTGTTTTTTCCCTCTTTTTCTTTTTTTATCCTCAACTAACATAAGTTACCTTCTTGGGCTTGGGTATTCTTACTTTCTGCGTGCTTTCGCACTGATGCCAATTTATATTTTAATTAATATTTGAAAGTGTCTTCTTTTGGCCTAAATTTATAGAAGGATTTGACAATCAGACAATGAAGAATACTTTAAATGAGAATGAACTAGAATAAGTTACCAGAAGTTATGCCAAAACAAAGCAGAACCTGTTGGTAATTTTGGATGATGTCATTTTTAATGAGACAGAGAACTGTGCATATCTAAGTCTGCTATTAAGTCACTATCCAAGTGGAAGTTTTAAATTATAAAAGATATCTGGGACACAGAATTGGATGATATATCTGTCTTATTGTCTCTCTTTCATTTAAGGAGTTGTGTCTGAGTTTCTAACAATTAACCATAAGAAAGGATGACCAGTTGGTATATCTCAATACTTAATTTTATATTTATTACATTTCTACTAAAATCCAGACACTATTTAAAGAGCAGGGGACACAATATTAAACAAAATATAAAAGCCCTTGCTCTTAAGAACTTACACTCCAGTGGAGAAGTCGGTAATAAACAGACATATAAATATATGTATCAATTATGGTAAGTGCTATGAAGAAAAAATAGCATGAAAAATGCAAAGGAGAATTGCTATTATTTATGAGATGGTTCCAGAAGGCATTCTGAGGCAATGCTTGGGCAAAAAAGAAGAAGGAGGTGAAGAGGCAAGTGATGTACATATCTGGGTTAGGGACATTCTAGGCAGAGGAAACAGCGCATGCAAATACCTGTCATAAGAAAGTGTTCGGCATTTCTGAGCAACAGCAAGGACGCCAGTGTGGCCAAAACAGAGTAAGTACCTGGAAAGTGCAGGAAGGTGAAGCTGGACCCATAACCAAGGGTCAGATCACATTTGTCTCAAAGGACATAGGAAGAACTTGGAATTTTGTCCTGTAAGATGGGAAGTCTTTGATTGTAAGTGAGTAAAAGATTTTGTTTTCTCTCCATTTACTTTGCTCACAATTCTATTTACCGAAAGGCTATGTGTGAAAGAAACAAAGGTATAAACCTAAACTGAGCACACATATTTTGGTTCTAAAACTTGGCAAACACTACCTCTTGCACCTCAAGTACGTATCTGATTAGATTTATCGTATTCCTTGTCACAGTAAATTATTATTAAGTTAGCATGTCTGTCTTTCTGCTAGATTATGAGCTACCTAGCATAAAACTTTTAAATATTATATTCTAGAATCCAGTAGAGGAACTGTACACATCTTAGAAGCTGACACATGCTGGTAAACACAGCCCCTTGACAAGATCTTTTGTACCTTCTCAGTCAGCAGACGTCTGCCCTCTTGCCCTCCCTCCAGGGGACACCGGCTGTAAAGTGAATTTAATGCGGCCCTTTGTACGCTCTCCACCACAAGTGAGCCTAACGACCAACACCAAAAGTGGGGCTTCGTAACGTCATGGATATCCTCTACTCCTTATTTGTTAGTTCGCAGGACAATAAAAGAGTCATATGAGTTCGTATGACAATGGTGTTTTCTAGAACAGGTATATAGTTTACCACTCAATAAAATAGCTAACTTGAAAGACCCATTGTTGAAAGTAAAAGATGTCATTTTTAAATATCAAATTAGATTAATTGACCTTTTTTAAAATACTAAAAAAATGTTATTTTTCTCACACTCAAATTTCTTAAATGTCAGACAAAAGTAAATACCAAATGTGAAAAATTAAAAATGGAAGGAAAACATATGCTATTTATAATTCTTAATAGATGAATACTGTCTTTGGTCAATTTGTTATGTGACGAAAATATCTGAAAATCATTTGGCATAGTTTTAAACACCTGACACTATTTGATTTTTTAAAATCCTTTCTTAAGTTCACTTCTTTTATATTCTAGATAAGCACATATCCCCGTTATTTAATTTCATATTTATTATTGTAGTCTCATTAATCCTAATAAGAAATATAAATTATCTATAGCTAATACTTTTTAAATATTTACCATGAATAAAGAAATAAGTATATGCAGCTTTTATAAATATACAATATTTTTTCTTTCCATGACTATAAAGATATATTAAAATATAGACTTCAGTTAAATACTGTATAGTCAATTATCTTTTCTTAATCATTTATCCCAAGAAATCTCCTTACTTTTTTAGTTCATTGGCTTAATCACATGACAAACTGGTCAAGACTGTACACTGTGCCTTCTGCTGTATGGGGAGAAATAAACTTTGAGCGGTGAGTGGGATGGTGTATCCCAGGTAACACGGGTATAAGGGGCTAACTGGCCATGGAGAAAGACATAATAAACATTATACATTTTTAAAAAATAAATGAATTAGAAAGAAAAAAGACATATTTCCATATAAACTTCATGAAATAATTTTCACCTTAGAATATTAGAATATTTACAAATAACCACTGAATAATAGAAAATGTATAGGACTGAGTCACCTTTTCATTCCTGAAATTGAGTAATAAAAATTCATAGAACAATCCTTAACTTTTCAGGGACAAAAATAATGTATTATAGAATTATCCTCCTTTTTTTGTTGAAATGAATTCATCACTTTTCTTTTTATGTCCTACTTAGAAAGTTTTGCCTATTGCAAGTTCACTAAGATTGTCTCCTATGTTTTCTTCTAAACATTTTACAATTTAGGTTACATTTAGATTCTTAATCCATTTTGGATTAATTTTATATATCAAGAAAAGTTAAGAGTCAATTGTCAATATGAAGAAAAGTTAAGAGTCAAAAAGTTGAGTCAATAAACTACCCTTTCCTAAGTGACTTGCCTAGAAACTTTTACTGAAATGCAATTGACTATGTATTTGGTTTATTTTTGGAATTTCTCTCCTGTTCCATTGATCTATATGTACCAAGGTACTAATCCTATCTTGAGTAGTGTAGCTTCCAAAAAATATGTAAATCTGGCAATTAAATCCTATAACTTTTTTTCCATTTTAAAATTATTTTGGTTATTCAGTGTCCTTTTTATTTTTATATAATCTTGAAAAAAGCCTGTCAATTTCCCCAGGAAATAAAAAGACTGCTGGAATTTTAAATTGGATTGCATTTAACTATAGATTAATTTGGGGATAATTGACATCTCAACAATACTGAGTTTCCCAATTCTGTCTATCCACTTAGATTTTCTCTAATATATCATAGCAATGATTTGCTATTGTCAGTATTTGTCTTGCATTTATTTGATTACATTTATCTCTAGGAATGTCTTATTTTTAATATAATTATAAATGGCATTGTTCTCAAATATTTAAAGAAAATTCAAAACTGAGAAAAAATGTTTCATATTTTCCCACATAGTTCTCATTCTTCTGAGAACTAGGAACCCCAGAATCACTGCCAGAACTTACCTATGTATCCACAGAGATAATAATCATGTAGACAAAATATAATCCCAAAAGTTTCTCCCTCGGGTTCCTACTTTGATGACTGGACATGGTTGGCACCTTGACTTTCCTTGCAAATTCAGTCTACATGCTCCCTGCACCTGTGTTTCAGGAAGGATGATCAGTGAGTCTTTATCTGATCTTCTAACTCCTTTTCCAAACCTGCCCCAGCTCCTTATTCTCACAGTACTCATCCGGTCTCTGCTTCCTGGATGTTGTCAGTTGTATTCATTATCCTTTCTGTAAAAGCCCTTATAAATTTTGAAAATGACCTCAACCTCATCTGAACCATTGGATCAAAGTTAATATTGCCATGAATTAATATCACCATGAGACGAATGGCATCATATGCATTTTGACATGGTGCATCAAGGTTAATAAAAAAGCATATTTGATGTATCCCATCCAAAAATGCATAATCTGAACCCACTCATGAGAAAACATTTCACAAGCCCAAACTGAGGGATATTTTACAAGTAACTGATCTCTGATATTGATATCTGATACTAAAAATACGTGATGTTATAAAAGACAAGGAAAATCTGTGGAAGTGTTCCAAAGTAAAGGAAACTAGGGACATGATAATTAAATGAAATGTGTGATCATACAGTAGCCCTTGGACAAGAAAAAAGGGTTTTTTTTTTTTCCTACAATAGAGGACAGTAGTTGGATATTTGATAAATTTTATCTATCTATAAAGTATTTTATCAAGGCTAATTTTCTGATTTTGATCATTGTAATATGCTAATGTAAGAAATGTCTTTATTTTTAGAAAATGTATACTTAACTATCTGGAGACAAAAACATGTTGTCTGCAATTTGCTTTCAAACATTTCAAAATTTAATAATAGAAATGTGTCAAAATGTTAGCATTTAGAGAATCTGAGTGCACAGTACTTGGGAATTACTTGTACTATTTTTACAACTTTTCTGTAAATATAAAATTTTTTCAAAAAAAATTTAAGAGATCTCTGGACTAAAATTGCAAATAAGTATGTACTTTTAACTCCTCTTGTGAGCTACTTTGAAAATATAGGGGGAAGTGAAAGAAGGACATAAAGAAAGGGAGGAAGGGAAGGGAGAAAGGATACAAATCTGTAACGACAAGTTATAGACACTCCTTTGCCTGGGAAGCTTTCTCAGGATCGGGAAGAAGTAAACCGAGAAAGAGAAAATAGGAACAGTGTACCCAACTCAGATGGGCAGTCACAGAAAGATCTCGTCCAGCCTGGAACAGGGAGGATGAGGAGCTTGAGCGCAAGGTATCGTGGGACACACAGAATACCAAATAATGGAGAAGCTGAATGAAAATGGCAATCCAACGGAGGTCAAGAATTCTTTGTTTTTAATGTAAGTAAACTATGTTTCATAAAAATGAAAATTTTCACAAGAAAATAATCCTCCAAATATGAGATAATCAGTCCAAATGAAAACAGAAAGTCAATGGAATTTAAGTAGCAAAATTAATTAATGCCAGCAAAGATAAAATAAAGCAGGGAATATTAGAGTTATGGCCAGAAGATACATATTTCTTTATCTACCAAAGATGATAAATAAAAAGCATGATCCAACACTCCAGCAATAAATAAGTAAATAAATGGACCAACGTACAAGAAATACATGCAACAAAGAAAAAATCTTCAACTTCCAAGTTTTAATTGGAGCTTTTCATACATCTGTAAAAACAGTCTAAAGACATTCATGGGAAACTAGTAGTTACCTATGTGGAGGAGGAAGACAGATCGAGAGGCATACAAAAGCGTCATTAACTTTCGGGTAATATTCAAGATCTTTGGCCAGGTAGAGTATGCACAGGGATTCTTTATTGTGCTTTGCTGTTCCAACTTTTCAGTATGTCAAATATTTCATAATATTCTCTAAAGAGTGAAATTAGTCAAAATATAAAAGTATTCATTTGGGTATCTATGTAGGTCTCTGTTTTGTTTATGGGTTTGGTTTTTTTGAATGAAAACAGAACTATTGCCAAATAGGAAACAGTCTCCCTAGACTGAAAGGTGTTTTGCTTGTACAGACTGTGTTCTGGAAAGATTCGCTTTCCTTGATAAGGCCACTGACACTAAACAAGAACTTGATTTGCTGATTTATCAAGTTTAAGAAGGTCCTCGAGAGACTAAATTTAACCATATCCTGCTCTATATTTCATGAAGTGGGCTTTTATCATTTATGATATCTTTCCAAGGATGTTTGTGTCAAATTTTACTATGACAGCTTTATCCTCAATGTAAACTCTAACCTCCACAACTAACAGAAATTCTTGGGTTAAGAGTAATTCTTTTGTATTTTTTTTTTAGAAAATAGCGTTAGTTAATAAAATATGTGCAGATAACTTTTCACTGTCAGTGGAAATGACATTATGTATCTATCTTTTTCCTTAACATTCTTGTTCCCCAAAATATCAGAAAAAGCCACAAGAGCTTTTTGGTGTTGACTATCTTTTGGTTACTTATCTCCCCTTTGCAAAGGACAAAAATATTATAAAGAAATTAAAAGCTTCCAACAACTGTAAAAATAGACATAATGCATAATTTTATTTATGCTCCCAACAAACTTTTGCTGTCTTCTATTTAAAGCCACCATTTCCTTGTTGATTTTCTGCCCAGAAGATCTATCCATTGATGTCAATGGGGTGTTAAAATCCCCTACTCTTACTCTATTACTGTCAGTTTCTCCCTTTATGTTCATCAAGATTTGCTTTACATATTTAGGTGCCTCTGCATTGGGTGCCCAAATATTTATTAAGGTTATAGCCTCTTTCTGGATCGCTCCTTTTATTATTATGCAGTGTCCTTCTTTGCTTCTTACTACAGCCTTTGTTTTAAAGTCTGTTTTGTCAAATATAAGTATTGCTGTCCCAGCTTTTTTTTTTCATTTCCACTTGCATTAAATGTCTTCTTTCTATTTAAACAAAGAACTGTCAGGGTGAATCTCATGACTGCCAAATCCTTAGACACTAAGTAAGGTTCTAAATTTCTAATGGGAATTTTAAGAGTAGGGTACTCTTAGTTTACGGCTTGTGTGGAGCTGTTTCTTTTTTTTTTTTTTTTTTTTTTTTTTTTTTTTTGCTACTGAGCCTGTAAGAATCCCCTCTAAGCTAAAGTAAAGGGAAAGGCTTAAAAGGTTTTGAAAATTACCGAACAGAAAGTCTAATGTGTTTTCTGTCTGGTCAGATCAAGGGAGACAGGAATATACAGCTCCATCCCGTGTGGGTGTCTTTTTCCTTTGCCTCATATAAATCAACCTACAAACTGAAGTTTAATTGAAATTGAATTTATTGCTATTTGGTAAAAACCTTGCATGTCTTAGAGTGGATGTATTTTCAAGAGAAAAGATACCCTCTGTTTTCCATTCAATATGCAAAAATACAAGAGAAAGGTCTTGCCTTGGATTCTTGCATACTTAAGTGCCAAGACATAATCAAGCAGTCCTCCGTTTGGGGGGAAAATAACTTAGTATACCAATTTGATCTCGCCTTAGACAATATGTAGATCTCTTGATTTGCTTTGAACATAACACTTCAAAAATAAAATTAAATACTAAAGGACAACTCAGTAAAAAATAAAAACAGAAGAGTAACTAAATAATTAATCTGGATTTTCTAGATTAGTAAAAGATCACATCAAAAACCTTAAAGACAGTGTACTTAATTAGGGAATAAGAGTGTGAGCAGAAGTAATTGAAAGACTGTAATGTGGGGAGAAAAGGCTTAATGAATTTTAATCTTTTTAAATCTTCTTGTTTCTCTTCTTTGTCACAGAAATCTCCAGGTCAACTGGGGTATCTGTCATGATAAAAAGATCAATTGTTTCATGCATGGACAAAAGGTCAGTTGATACTCTCTTTTTCTTCTACTTATACATAAAAACTGTCATTATTTAAACAAATAATTTAAAACTCTCCTTTATCTTTTCCTTTTTTGGACAAAGTTTAAAACGTTATCATAAATTGGGCTGTACTTTAAATAATTAACTTTTGAATTTCACACCTAATTTTGGTTTAAGTAGGTTCGGTATTCCTACTGAGTTGTAAGTTTAACCAGTGAAAAGGAACTTACCTTATCAAGTTGATGACATGTTAATAATCAGGAGTCATACAAGGCTAGACGTGCAGAGACCAACTCTGTGAAATTCTGGTCTGAAGCCCGCTCAGACCACAAGAAGGCCCATCCCCTCAATGGCTGCCTTTCATTAAGGGGTAATTTTGTAGGAATTTCAAATTAGAAACAATTTCCAGCGGGGAACTCTTTAATTTTAAAACTAAAGTAGGTAAAGTTGTATGTAAAAACAAAATCAAGATTATTTTAATTTAAAAATGTACATAAGTCTCTTGATTTAAAAAGTCCTTTAAAACACTGAATGAAGAATAATGTGATTACCATAGATTATAAGAGAGATTAAAGTGAAAGTATGACATTTTAATATTTCTAAGAATTTGGATATCAGGACAAAAAATTTAATGGAAGAAAGTTTTCTAAATGAAATGTCTTTCATTTGTTTTGATGTCAAAGCAGTTATCACTACTAAAATTATACTTAAAGGCAAGTAATATAATCTAAATGTATGTCTGCAACTAAACTGAGTAATGACCTAAGTAATTAATAGGTTGTATAAAATAGTTTTTCTAAAAACTATATTTATTGCATTTTATTGACATTTAAGTACTAAGTTTAATAAAAATTTTTGCATATTTCTAGATGTTTCAATATTTAAAAGTTTATCTCTAGACATTAATATGTATATATGTAACATTTACAGGTATAATTCTGGTTAATAATATATAAAGAAGTTTTTAAAATTTTAGATATATTCACAATTTGTTCATATCCATATTTCTCCTATTTAGTAATCATAAAATGTGTTATCTAAACATAGTATGTTCTTCCTAATGATGGTCTCAGGAAATACAACTATTTTTATTAAAATCATACTAACCAGGAGGATATTTACCTACATCTACATATCATGAACCTTACTGTAGGTCCTTAGATCAAAATAAATATGGATACATAATTGCATGTACACACAATTTACATTTGTTGTTCAATTTCTATGCCTTACCTGATTATAAAACAATGGCATCTAGTCTGGTCTAATAAAATAAAAATAAATACTATACAATACAATACAATAAAAATAATAATAATAATAACATAAATGCTAAAATAATTTATTGAGGACATTAACTTATATATTCAAATTTTAATGCCTAAAAGTATAATTTAAAATTAGCACTGAAGTACTTATTTTGAAATTAGAATTAAGCAATTTGTTTTATATGTATATAAATATAAATAAGAATTTGTTATATATAAAAAGATATACAGCCACTATGTAATTTAAAGATAGAATACTAAAACATTAAAAATATTCCAGAAGATGGTCAGAAAAAAAAGAGAAAAAAGACTGGAAAACAAAAATCAATTAAAAAAACACAAGATCAATAAAATGGGTAAAATTATAGACCTAAGTCCAATCACATCAATAATTATATGAAAAGGCAGAAATTGACAGAATAAATTAAAAAACACCCCACTCAATGCCGTCTACAAGAACAGCTCTTTAATTACGAAGACACAGAGAGGTTGAAAGAATATGGATAGCAAAAGGTTTACCATGGAAACAGTACGCATAAGAAGACTGGAATAGGTATTTTAATAATAAAATGGAATTCAAGACAAAGCTTATTAACAGAAATAAGAGGACAATGACAAAGAGTGAATTAATTAGAAAAGCATATTAATTATCAGTGTATATCCAATTAAAGAAATTGTGATAAGTTTAAAAATTAAGCTTCCTAAAACTTTAAAGATGTTAATTAGGCATTTGATTTGGCACAATAATAGGTACATATATAACTCGATATACTGAAGTTAACAAGAATCATATGTGATAGAGAATTAAAAAGATGGTAATGAAAGAAGACTGTTAAAGTTCCCTAATGTAGAAAAGACCAGAAAGGATGTAACAAAGTTAAATCAGAGATATCTAAACTTTATTTCAACGTGTGAGCAGTTACATTTTGGTTGATCTTTAAACCTGGTACAAACTGACTATAAAACTCCAAATTTATAACTAACCATCTAGATAGGGACTTTTTTTAATCCTCACCCAAGGACATTTTCTCACTGCTTTTCTTAGAGAAAGACAGGATGGGAGAGAGAGAGAGCAACATCGATATGATAGAGAAACATCTATTGATTTCCCTCTTACACGTGCCCCAAGTGGAGATCAAACAAGCAACCTGGGCATGTGCCCAGACCAGGAATCAAAGCCCCAACATCTGGGTCTACGGACAATGCTCCAACCAACTGAGTCACACCGGCCAGGGCTAGGTAGTAGCTTTTTAACATTGTGTGGAGTCCAATAATAATACTAATATTTTCTAATAATCTATAGAAGATAAATTAGGTCTACTCAATAAAGACCTTTAGGTTTGTGACTATGTGCTTACAATTACATCTTGAGCCATTTCTGGTGGACCAGAGAGTGAATAAATAAAATAAAATCCTTCTTCATAAGTTTAGAAAATAAACTGCTCGTGAGCAATACTTCATTTTTCTAAGTACACCAGAAAAAAAAAGCATACATCTCCTAAATTGCAGCAATTACAAGCCTCCACCTAGTAAAAACTGCCCCCTGAAACACTAACCCCACACATTATATAAAATTTTAAGAAATCAATGTAAAAAACATAAGAAAATTTTATATGACCATAAATAAAACATGATTTCATATGACTTTGGCAGCATATCACTAATAGGATCTGGTCAAAGGATGGTTATCAAACAACTATAATATTAAGTGTTTACACAATAACTATACTTTTGGTTTAAGTAATAGTATTGTTTTGTGTCAACTTTAACATTATTTTTTAACTCATAAACAAAAAGTAGTTATTTCAGCTTTGTTAGAAATTATTTCCAATAAAAAAGTAATTGTGTAGAGAAGCAAATCAATTTGCTGAGTACTCTCATATAAAGAAAAATAAATATTTAGCTCTGTTAGAAAGGAGGGATAAAATAGAAGATATATAAGAGAAAAGCAAACTCACTAAGGAGATACAGCAGGAGATACAGGCAGTGTCACGTGCCCAGGTCATTTAAATTAAGCTGAGACAAGTCGGCTCGGTCATTCATTTTCTGTTACAATGCTCAATTGCTCGTGTATGAAGCATTGTTTTAAGTAGTTAGGTTATCGGGGTTTTAATGTTGAAAGAAATTTTAGCAAAAGGAAAGAAGAGCAAGTTTGAAAACTATTTTGAAGGCTGCATAGACATGGAGGACATGGTATCATAGCTTTAAAAAAAGGAAAGAAACAAAGTATCAGAGAGTCAAAAAGTGGAAACATCGATGGACTAAGAGGCTCGATCAGTCACACAATTGTTGAGTGAGAGGATTGGAAAAAGTTCATTGGGAATAGAAATTGTGGGACAGAATAGACTGTTGAAATTTAAGAATTTGGGATGTAGTATAGTTACAGGATATGATGGGAACAGTTATTGAGGTAGAAGAAAAATTATTATGGATAAAGGAACCAAGACTGCAAGAGGCCAAAGTATTTAATGAATTATTCATACACATTTTGAAATTACCAAGAACGACAATAAAGTGCTGCTGGAAAAGAAGTAGGTATTAAAGGCTTCGATGAGTGTGGTGCAGGAAAGGGGGCTGACAGGTCGGTTCTAGGTGACATGGACTGACAGCATGAGCTTCAAAGTAGCTGTGATTTTATTTAAAGAAGGCAAGTGGGTGGATGGTTTTTGGGAACAGCCCCAAAGAGCTAAGAAAGATGCTTATCTCTGCTCAAGGTCCTACAGTGCATGAAACATGAAAGAAAAATCATCTTTCATTTGAAATGGCTATTGGAAAGTTATGTCCTCAAGAGGAACTGTCAAATGTCAGCTACATGAAAAAAAGTTGAGAAGCTTAGTTATAGAAGGCTGACGAATGTTATAAAACCTCAAATCCGGAGGGAATACAGGAGGGCAGTGAAGGGTTGGAGACTAGGAATATAAAAACCCTTGTGGGGCTACATGTCTAGAGACCTCTGGCAGTGACTGAGGTGCACAGTCTGCTAGGAACTGCTCGACACGGCTCGAGAGCTGCATTGTCCACTATGGTACCAACTAACCACGTGTGGCTGCTTAAGTTAAACTCAATTAAAATTCAACAAAATTGGAAATTCAGTTCCTACGTCAAACCAGCCACATGTCAACTGCTGGTCATCATATTAGGTGTTGGACAGATACAGGACCCTTCCATCATTGCAGAAGGTCCAGCCGGACAGTGTTGCTCCAGAGTTGGACACTGTAAGTCACGGGATGCTTCTATGGCATTTTTCTTTTTCAGATTTTAAGATTTTCTTAATTGTTATTCTATTACAGTCGTCCCAATTTTTCCCCCTTTGGGTAGAATGTCCAGCTAGGGAGTGGGAACTTAAGACACAGTTCATGTCTTAAGGTATCTGATGTCCCAGTAACTTTTGGTGGGTTAGTAGACACACTCACTTTGACCTGCAGTGACTGCATAAGGGACCACAGACACAGTCATGGCAGACTTCAGGACCTAGGACAGAGTGAGAACAGAACAAAGGGAGCAAGACCATGTCATACACATTAATTAGTCCACCCAAATCAAGAATCACCTACTTCTACAGTCCTCTGCCCTCCATGTATCTTCACATTTAATTTACGAATTGTGAAGCTGTATGGAAAGCATATCTAGTTTTTCTCTCTAATAAGAACATCCTCAAAAATGCTATTTTCCATTTAAAAGAAAAACATGTTAGCCTGCTTCTCTCATGAATTTATATATTTACTAATTAGGAGGAGAGATAAGTCATCATCATAGCCCAGAAAGTAATTTAATATAAAAGAGGACAGAGCAAAGGTGAGCACAGTTGCACAAGCTGGCATGGGAGTGGGTAACAGGTTCAAATTTCCCAACAACAAATAAATTGACTCTTGTAGTCCCACACTATTCAAAATCCATGTAGGCCTAACTAATGGGTGCAAAAAAATTGCAATGTCTCATACAGCAAAATTATAAATCTTCTACAGTTTGAATTTATTTCTGTTGCCAGCATAAAGAAGTGAGGGATGAACAGGAAGAAGGTAATAAAAGAGAAGAATGAAGCAACCGAAACTTGGTACAATGAGACTCAAAGCTATACTGAGACCAAAAAAGTCTAGCTGTTTGTTAGCAAAGAAATTTACATTTTATATTTTAGTAGCATGCAGATTAACTATACATTTTTACGCTAGCTGTTTCAAAGATAATCCATATTCCTGTAATGCCATATTCTTCAGAGTACTAGGGTTCCCCAGATGCAAGTTGTTATTATTAATTATAACTATAATTCCTTTCAGACAAGAAAAATTTCACTAATTGTCTATAGAAAGATCCTTTTACAACAGACTTTGATTTAAAACCCTGATTTCTAAATTCCTGCGCTGCCAGTCTGATTGAGAGAAAGAAAGAGACAGAGAAAGAGTAATGCTACTGGACTAAGGGACTCATTACTAGACTGGAACAGTGATTTTCAGCCAGCATGGCTGCAAGAACGTTTAAAATATGCAATGTCTGACTGTTTAGTCAGGGGCACTGACCTCTTTTCCGTCAGATTGTCAAATAGAAAATGACAACAGCCAACACAACAATAGCCAGCTGGTATGAATGAATAAAAGTTATACCTATATTCTGTCAGATTGGTAAAAAATAAAACATTTTAGGTGAGCTGCAGAATTTTAGTAAGGGGTTTCTATGTGTCATGAGATGAAAAAGGTTCAGAACCGCTGCCCTGTAAGATTTGTCCCCAAACCTCTTGTGGTCCCACCACACTCGCTCCCAATCTTCTTGCCTAGGACAAGCAGATTTCAGTGGTTTTTACTACAGCTAGCTAAGGGACCTCCCTCCATCTTTCTCCCTGTGTCTATCACCTCCCAAACCTGCTTCTCTCATGGCAAGAAGGGGTGAGCCCACTAAAAAACCACCAAGAGGCTTGGCGCTCTGGACGTAGTCTTTGAGGCTTCAGGGTGGAGCCAACAAGCGCCTCTGAAGACTGACTCTTGTTCAGCCAGTTGGACCTATTCCTAGACACACGCCCTCAGGAGTTTCTGTCTTTTCTGTAAGACTGGTGAGTCCACAGCCAAAGATGGCAGCATCCAATGAGAACTTCAAATGTCAGTCAGACTTTCAGATGCCGTCTCCATTGTGAACCAGTGAGGTTTCTTCCATCCATTAAATAACACCACAGATCATGTACTACGTACTGTACCTACTCTGTGGGGACTGTACCAAGGAGGAATGGGAGGCAGGGGGCAGTGGAGTTAAGATGATCACATTTGCACACCCAAGAAGCCCAGAGATGAACAGGGTGGACAAGGGCCAGACTTGACCCAGGAAGATCCGTTAAGAGGCTATTTCATAGTGCTGTTAAGGCAGGTGGTAGTTAGATCTGTGGTGGAAGTGAAGATGGAGAGAAGTGGTTGGGTTAGGAGACATTTAGGAGCTAAAATTGATAGCATTTGATGACAGGTTAGAAATAGAGACCACAGTAAATAAGGTCACCATCTCTTGGCTTCTCATCCATTATAAAAATACTTACTGCATGTTGGGCACTTTTCTAGGTGCTGGGGATACAACAGCTAAAAAAAGACCCTGCCATTGTGAAGCTTAGAATAGTATGCTTTCCTGAACATGGCCATGCTGAAAGAGTTAAGTTCAGCTCAACCAAAGGACACAATTAATTTGCCCCAACATCAGAACGTCTACACTGTGGGTGGCAAACTTAAATGCCCATAGATTGCAAACTCAGACGCTAAATGGACATGAAGGCACATGGGCCTCCCAGTTTCCAAAGTCTGCCTAGAAATCCTGGTCAGACGCCTGCTTTGTTTAGTGCTGTATGAGTAGGAATCATTACATATGAATGGTGGAGAAAAAATAAGAAAAACAGTATTCTTACCTAGCAGAATATTTCTATGCTGAGATTCAGCCCCCATTTAGAGACTGATGAATCAAATGTTTGGAGATACAAGGAGATCCTGATAATTTAATTATCATAACTATGTGGAAAACTTTTAAACATGGTTTTCCTGTCTTTGAGGTATATGAGTTTTTTGTCTATTCTGGTGGTATCTTATCTTTACCCTTTGAGGTGTTTTTTTTTTTTCTTTGTCATTATAGGCACTTCAAAAAAAGATTAGAAGCTACTGTATCCAGTTTTGCTGGACAAACATCAGTTAGAAACTCAGCAAAGGATTTCAATAGACATTTCACTTAAAAAAAATATACCCCAGCTGGTGTAGCTCAGTGGATTGAGTATAGGCCCGCGAACCAAAGCATCACCAGTTTGATTCCTAGTCAGGACACATGCCTGGATTGCAGGCCATATCCCCAGTGTGGGGTGTGCTAGAGGCTTATAGGCAATGTATATGGTTATACATTGATGTTTTACTCCCTCTCTTTCTCCCTCCCTTCCCCATCTCTCTAAAATAAATAAATAAAATATTTAAAAAATATATACTAATGAGTATAAGCATATGGAATGATGTGCAACATCATTAGTCATTAAGGAACAGCACCTTAAAACCACAGAATAGTATATCAACATCCACTATAATGGCTACAATAATAAAGATAAGAATCAGTGCTAAGAACATGGAGAAACTAGAATCCTCATGCATTTCTAGCAGAAATATAAAATGGCACACCTACTGTTAGGATTGAATTGTATCCCCTCACATTCAGAGCCTTTAAGTTAAAATGAGACTGTTAGTGTGGGCCCTGATCCAGTATGACTGGTGTCCTTGTAAGAAAAGAAAATTTGGACACACACGGGGGCATGCTCACAGACAGAAAGCCACATGAGGACACGGTGAGAAGGCAGCCATCTGCAAGCCAAGGAGAGCAGTGTCAGAGGCCACCGACCCCACCAGCCTCCACAGCTGAGACAAAGAACTTCCTGCTGAATACGCTACCCAGTCTGTGGTAGTCTGTTACGGCACCCCAGCAGACGAGTGCAGCCACTTTGGGAAATGATTTAGAAGCTATTCAAAATGATAAATATAAAACCACTATGTAACCCAGAAATTCTTCCCAGGCATATACTCAAGAGAACTGAAAACATATACCCACAAAAAGACTTGAACACAAATGTTCTTAGCAACATTATTCATGATAGCCAAAAACTGGAAATAAACTAAATGTCCATGAACAAATGAATGAACAGATAAATAAGATATATCCATATGATGGAATATTATTTGGAGATAAATAAGAATTAACTGCTGATACAAGCTAACACAGATATGAAACTCAAAAAAGCATGACACTCAGTGAAAGACGCCAGACACAGAGACCATATATATTATGATTCAGTTAATATAAAATGTCTTGAAAAGACAAATCTATAGAAACAAGAAGTAAATTAGTGGTTGCCTGGGATGAAGAGTAAAGGTAAACACGAATGAAGATAAAAAACAGATATTATAAGGAGGACGTAAACATTACATATAACTTATTTCTGCTGATTGAACAACTCAGTTCACTAAAAATATCATTGAATTGTGCACTTTAAGGGTGTGTCTTTGTCACATGAAGCTATTCAACATTGTAACTCCATAAAGCTATTTAAAAAGTTATGAAGTTATGCCTCAGTAGTTATTTTTTAAAGCACCTTAACAAAGTTATTCTTAAATAGTTTTTCCAAAATGAAAAAAGAGGCAAACAGGGAACAAAACTAAATACCACTCTTGTGGGAATTTCAAATGAGAGGAGAGGAACAATTCATCATTGGGGAATAAATTGAAGAGAAATTGTTTGTTTGAAAGCTAAGCAGGATCATTAAAAACAAAGTCTTAAAATATTCTATATAACTCCTAAATAATTAAAACTTCAAAGACAGATTTTGAGTGGAATTCGGCTAGCAGAACTGAACATACCTCTCCTAATCTGTCTTTGAAATACCTACAATGACACAGAGAAGGATAAAAATCACTATCGTATAAGCTAGCATTTGCAGTCTAACTATGGCCAAATGTGGGAGAAACTCTCAAAGACAGACAACTGACTATTTGACCTATATATCTGTCATCTGCTCCCTCTTTATATTGTCCAACATCCAGCATTCCATGGTCAAGGTCCTAATTTTCTCCCAACATTCTGAAATACATAGTAGAATTTTTAGCTAGTCATGCCAAATAAAGTCAGTATGTCCCGTCATCCTTTGCAACAAGATGTGACCATGAGGGTAATATCTGTCTAGCAAAACATGAGTGCATGTGCCCTGGTCAGCTTCCAAGAGCCTTCCATAAAAGAAATAGAGTGCTTTTTTCCCTTTCTTCTTTACTTTCTCTAACCTTCCCCTTGAAATGCAAATGTCACTATCTTGAACCATGAGGAAAATGGTGACAACCTAGAAATGAAAGAATAATGAACTAATAAGCTAGAGGAGCATGGCATGATGGGACAGCCCTTGTTCACATCCCTCTGGACTTCTATATGAAAGAAAGAATCTTCATTCTTGGTTAAATTAAGCATAGCACACTTCTTTATGTTCTATAACTAAGTTCATTCTGCCATAGTAGGGTGCTCTAGTAGGGTGACTCAGAGAGGCCACTGGGTCTTGCCAGTTAAAAATAAGTCTCAGTCTTAAGAGAAACTTGGTCTCTTTGGGGGAGATGCTCAGTCTTTCATAGCTCCCTCCTCACTTCTTCATTTTACCAAGATGGTGTCTTCTTCCCTGAAAGCAACCCATTATGTTCATCATAGTGATAAATGGGGCCTCTGTTCTATGTGCAGCCTTCCAGGTCTTAGTTACCTCTGTCCTTGGGGTCAGTGTGTCCACAATGACAGTCTCCACCACACGGCATCCAAACTGGAGGTCTCCCCCAGTCTCCAGGTGTCTCCACCACTACTATGAGCAGAGTGTAGACCCTATCATTGCACTTCTGTGTCCTCCAGGTCCTGACCCCAGGCCCTTACCAGTCCACAAGGAGTCTGACCACTTCTGCCCCTGGTGAGGCATCCTGGATTTCCTTCACATTCTCCGTAGGTCCTTGGAAATGAAAAACATTCATTTCTCTATGTACCTCTTCTGTCTCCAGATGCTGTTCGGCCTGGTGACACACTATTGAATGCAGCATGAGCAAGCAGAGTACCATTCCACATGTCTTTGGATTCTCCCTCAACCTCTCAGGAGTTTCTGCTGCCCCAAACATATCCAGGTGTTTCCAAAATACCCCTTCTGCCCACCTAGGCCACAGACAACTCCTCTAACCTCTTGTCCTTCTGTCTTCCCCACACTCATCTACACAGAGGGCTTCTTCGACCTCCCACAAGTCACTCTGTCAAGCCCGGAGTGTAAACTCGAGCTCTTTAGTCTGATTGCAGCACTATGGCCTTTGATAAATTAAGGCACAATTTGTAAATGAGATACAGTTTTCTCTCTCTTTCCAAAGTCTAGCTCTCAAGACTGCTATCCCTCTGAATCAGCACTGAGATTCCGAGTTGATGGATGGCCTCTCACAACCTCTCTGTTAAGGTGGCTCCATCCTCTCCTTCCCTTGGAAGTCATTAGCCTTCTGGATGATTAAATAATTTCACACTCTTAGAATCACTTACAGTTGAATCATATGCCAACACATACACACATATATGTAGATAAAGGAAAGAGAATGAGATACCAGAAAATTCCAAGAAGAGCAGTTTGAGATAATGCAGACGCCGTGACTCAGAAGCTACCTGAACTGTGCTCAGAATCTTGGGCCCATCTCCAATTCATTTGCTCTTTCACTTGGTATTTGTAATCATGGATGTTTTATCACAGGCTCTAAGCATGGTACTAAATAAAGAAAAAAATCCTCTGACAGCTGCTCGAGGAGCCTAATTAGGAACCTTTTTAAGTTTACTTTAAAATGCATAATTGATGTAGAAACATGTGAAGCAAATAGCACCCCATTAACATCCTCACAATATTTTCAAAGTTGCTGATTGTCACATTTGTTTCATATAGTTTAGATGTCATTTTCTAGCTCCTGTTTATCTTAATCCAGGGCCACGTTTCAGTTTAATAATTCATTAGCAGCTCTTTGGAACTTCTTGCCTGCTGAGTTTACTGAAGACTGATTAGCAATTTTATCATTTTTAAGTTTTCTGTATATATTTTCTTAAGAGTCATCTCATGCTGATTCTAACACTTCCTTGTTTGAAACTATTTTTTTCCTCACCTTCTCTGCTTTGCCACTGTGAAACAACCAATCACTTCTATCATCCAGAACATACACACGTCATCGGAGTCTGAGATCCTGTTGGTCATTGCCAATGACAGAGTACTTGGTTTAGTGGCATATTCATATTACAGATGAGCTTTATTATTCTATCAGTAATCATCATTCAAATCAGGTGTGCGTTCAGTCACATAAGCCATAATCGGGGAAAACCTTGGGCAATGGACTAAGACCCACCTAGGATTTGAAGTTTGCCTCTATTACTTTTACCTGATTGACTATAGATTAATGTTTTTTACTTAACTTCCCTAAATTTCAAGTTATTCATATGCAAAGGTGTAATAATAACTGGTTCTTAGTGTTGTAGGGAATAGAGAAGGCTATATATAAAAAATGTGCACTAGTATACCTGAAAAATAAGATATTTGTTAAAATTTTATGTCACTTATTTTCTTTCTTTTTCCTTTCATTCTATTTTAGTCATGTTAATATTAAAAATTATTAACTGCTTTCATTAAAATATGCATGGTATAATCTGGGATACTGAAATAGTTCTTATTTTAAGTCCTAGGTCTTCCCAATTTTGTTGTACCAGGTCAGTTTATTTCATTACATTGAGGAAACTCTATTTTTTTTAATTGTTGCATGACACTAATTCTGATTGTTCATTAAACTCTCTTAATTGCTCTTTGCTTACTCACTAGCCCACTAAGATCTAAAAGGTAAAGAATGGGCAGAAATGACCCATTTAAACCATAACTCCCTGCCAAGGCACAGATGAATTATGCACTTTAAGTAAAAGATCATAATACAGAATAGTCTTCTGCAAATCCAGACTAACCCCACATTTAACCATAACAATTTTTAAAGTAACAAAATATGTTGATGGAAAAGAAATGGAAATATAATTGCAAAAAGAAAAAAAAACAAGGTGAATTTTATGATTCAAAAATGGGTTTATTCATGTATTTTTAAAATGGATAACAGTGGGTCATCAATTCACCGTGATATTTATGTTCCACTGACAGCTTCAAAAAATTATATAATGGTTTCATTTTACAATGTCAATATTCACTAGCACTATAAATTATGTTCCTAAAAATGATATTAATACATCACCAGAACTTTTAGATATCACCATGAAAATCTATAGAGTGTACTAGGTCTGTCCATAAGGTATCCAGCCATTTAATATGAAAAATAGGACAAAGAAGATACAAGAAACATTGTACACAGGACAATGAAGCCTAAGTTCCCTTCAAAGTAGGCATCTTGGGACCTCACACAGTTCTCCCAATCACCACCAGCTGCCCTGTCATATTGTCCTGAATCTCATCGACAGTCTGAAATCTTTTCCCTTTCAAAGGTGGTTTTAGTTTTGGGAAAAACCAGAAGTCACAGGGTGCCAAATCAGGCTGTGGGGGGGATGAATCACCTGAGTGATTTGATGTTTCATCAAAAAACTCTGCACCAGAAATGAGGCATAAGTACGCATGTTGTCATGATGAAGCTGCCAATCACCAACTGCCCATAGCTGTGGCCTTCTGAGTTATCTGAATAGTTTCTGCAGAGGAATGTTCAAGTTTAACGCAAAATTTGATGTAGATTCGTTGCTCTACTTGCTCATTTTGAATGGGATGGCCACACAGTACACATGATCACTCAATAGCATCTACACCCCCACTGACTAGTATAGTGAAGTCATTGTTCACACATGCACATTCCAGTCTACTCTCCTTGGCTGCCAGGTTACATTGATGTCACACGAACCATCCTCATTATATGAACAATGACTGGACTTTTTCCAGACAGACCTCATATAAAACTCCTCAAAATTCTTTTACAGAGTAAATGAACACAAATCTTGAAGTCTATTGCCATAGTGTACTCACCAAAATTTATAATAAATGGGCAACCTTGTGGTTTTCTAGATATCTTATTGCATTCTAAACAAATATTTTTGACAACTATGTTCCAGCCATTTATACTAGAACCTAACAATGCAATGAAAGCAGAGCTGCTTTCCTCAAAGAGCTAGAATTCTAGCAAGGGAGACAGAAGTGAAATAGAAAAACTTAACAGCGAGGAGAAGTCCCACAAGAAGGCCATATTCTGAATACTGTAGAAATGTGTCTTGGGGGCAGAGAGGAGGCCTCCTAGAAAAACTGAAACTCTAACCTGATTCCTGATGATTGAGTCAGGTTTATCAAGGTGACAGGAAGACAAAGGAAAAAATAAAGTTCCAAAAAGAAGATACTACATGTGCAAAAACTAAATGGCAAAAGAAATAAAGTAAATAGAGGGGAGGGAGGGCGGGGAAAAAGAGGGAAAACAGGAAATGAAGGAAGAAAACAAAGAGAAAAGGCATTTGTATAAAACATACTTTACAAAGAATATTTAAAATTATTATCATGTTAGACATGAAAATGAGTAAGTATAAGTGGACAAGGCCACAACAGAGTGAGAACACAGCAATTTGTGCCCTAAGTCCCTCCGTTTCAGAGGGAGGACCTAAACTAACCATGCAGATCTGTGAGAGGAGCTGGTCAATCACACAGTTATGCAACTTGTAGTCCAAACTCACCTCAAAAGCATGAGGACTGAGATTGAAAAGGTTCACTGTCTTAACATTTGTGCCACAAGAGATAAATCCAAAGTTTTGTGACTTACAAAAAAAACCCAGTGCACGTTGGTAGCAGAGCCCTTCCATCTGAAGACACCAGGCTCTGGGTTTCTTCCATCCTCAGCAATCATAAGCTCAGCACAAGCCCTTCAGGTCACCACCATCAGGGAAGGGGGATTAAAAAAAAGTAACATGAAGTTTTCAGGGACGGAGCTTGGAAGTGTCCAGAATTACGTCAGTCAATTGCTTCTCAGCCTTTTTGCTATAATCAGTGTAGCATTTATTCTTTTCAGTTTAAAATTTCTTCAAACAAAACTTCAAGGCTACAACCCAGCCACATAGCTTTAATCCAGTTGCAAGGAAGACTAGGAAATCTACTTTTCTATGTCCTCAGAAACAGGAAAATAACGTTAGATGTGCCCATGAATGGGGCTCAGGGAGACCAGTCAGAGAGCTTCATAAGTGTCCCTAGAGCTGATGGAATGAATGACAGCAGAGTTTCCTCAGGCCAGAAAAGGATGAAGATAGATGCAATTAAAGACTGATTTCCCCATGACGGTGACAGAACGGGAGAGGTCGACCGTGGGGCAACTATGTTTCTCTCTAGCACATAAAAAATTGTATGAGTGGGCAAAGACACTCTCCTATGGGCAAAGACACCATGGAAGATAAGCAAGTTAGAGACATTTGGAAGGAAACCTTGATGGTGATTCTTGCCGGTAAGAGGCTATTAGGTGTCCCAAGATGGCAGCACGAGAAATATTACATATGGCAGATAACCCTAAAGTTGCGGGCTTGAAAAGGCATGAGAAACCTTAAATATTAGTTAAGGGAAAAGGACATGAGGCAAAAGAGTCCACTGTTTTACAAAAAGGCAAATGTTTTACATGTTTTATAGTTTTCAGACAGCCTCAGTAGAATTCTGTATTTTTTTCTCTGAAAGTATCAAAGTGGTATTGCCCTGTAAGTCTGTCCCGGGACATGGCTCCCAATCAGCCCCAGAGGCTCGGGCGATCTTAGGACAGTATGCGATTTTGGACACCTGCAAACCATATGGCTGTGTAAGCATCTCTGAAATAGGTACACGGTTCTTGACTCCCAGGACCTGCACCCTTTCACCCTTCCCAGGTATATTCGTCAGAAGAGGCTAACATATGTGACCACCCCAAATTATCAAAGGTAGGTGCTTTGGTCTAGAAATGAATACCATTTCAAAATATTTTATTGGCCCAAACTAGTAATATGAGTCTACTCCATCACAGAAGCCAGGGCCTTTCAAGTGTCAGGAAGAGAGAAATCACTGAGCAAAACTAGGGGCCACCACACCCAACAAGCAATCTCAGCTAACTCCAAGGCCCTCACCTGGTTCCAGGAGGAGGTCTTCTAAGGGTACCGACAACCTGCAAAGGAGATACAGGGCCTCCTGATTCTTCCTCTAGATCGTCACTGGTTTGTTATTGCTTAAAAGTAAATAACACACATTACAGTGAGACAGTACATGGCAAACTAGCAATGTCTAAAGTAGTGCCAAGTTCTTTAATAATCAAGATCGAACACTACAGGTTTCCATGGGAATTTCTATACCCAGGGTAATTGGATTCAGACATTAAGAAAAGAGGGAGCATCCTTAATATAGGGATAAAAGTTTCATGATAGCATTTTAGGCAAAGAGGTGTTAGTCCTAGTCTTTCAGCTGAAAATCAGAGTCAAGAACATGCAGTTTACACATTCAGAGTGCTGCCCCAATTAAACCCAAAGCTCATAAACTGTCATATAAATTGTACACATGCACTATTATTCCCCAGTGTTCCAATGTAACTAGTTTACTGACGAGACTTAACTCAGTATAGTACAAACATTTAATGATTTTGCCTTTTTACAATCATTGACTACAATCATGCTCTGTTGAACTACCATTTCTTATCTCCCTTAATGGCATCCTAAATAGGTCCTAAAGCTTCCTATTGACTTTTAGTTAGTAGAAGCTCTAATACAATTCCACACAGCCTCACACTTCAATATTATATCAACATTATATTTGATTCAATGTCTCTCCTCTCCCCCTCCCCAGCATTACCCTCTGAGTTTATCCCGAAGAATTTCAGGGTAGCAGAGGTACAGGGTGGCAGGGGGGTCAGTTTCCTAGATCACCTTTGCTCTTCCACCAGCAGAATAGCTAAGATCCCAGCCAGGGGATCACTTCCCTAGGCTGCCTCCTTCTAGAGCCCTCTGATCTTCAAAAATGAGTCTCCTGAAGCGCCCCCATCTTGGTGCGCTGGATATTTCTGTACATCCCTCTGGGTCCACTCCCAGCTTGTCTCCTCTGCTCCAGGCCAATGAGAAGGCTGTTCTCTACTTGAAGCTTCCACTGGGCTCTTTTGCTCACCGGTTTCTGGTTAGGTTGGGCCAAAGGGAAGCATTGGTACAAGATCAGAGGTCGAAGGGAGATCCTGAGATACTTGTTTCCTTGACCCACTCCTTGCTGGGCCCCCAATTGCCAGTGGCCTCTTCCGCTTCAGGAGACCACAGGCCCTGGCAGGCTGCCCTCCTCTTCAGCTACAGCTCTGGATTCTAGCAACCATCTCCTCTCCCATCTCCTCGGGTGAGTGGTGGTGATTAAAGCTTCCCACTGTGGTTAAAGCCGCTTCCTGCAACTCTGTTCACTCCTTTGTAAATAGTCCTTTTATTAATTTCTCCTCAATTGCCCTGTTTGAGTGTTCCATCTGTGCATTGTCAGGATGTTGAATGAAAACAGGCCCAGCACTTCCTCTCCGGCCCCAAAAGGGAGGGAGGGAAAATCCCAGCACCCCTATGCTGAGGACTCCTCATCCGAACAATGACCTCCTTGGACCTCTACCTCTCCCCCAAATTGTGTGCTTGCTTATTCAGAAGAGTGTGAGATGTGTGATAAAGGAAACAAGGTTTAAAACCCCATTATAAGCCCTAGAGGGAGTTTCACATTTTAAATGCAAGAAGCTTTCTTTCAAAGGTATAGCACTTTGTGCCCCTTTGTCCCTAATTCAGCAATTTTTAATGCCAGGGCACTAGAAAAAGTTCATTAAACGTGCAGAAAGGCCTACATTTATAAGGCAAAGCTCAAGATGAAAAGCAATTGTTCTACATTGAACTAAAGGACCAGGACTACACGTATCTGTAAGTTTGGATCCTCGCTACATTGATTAACCAACAGTTAATGGATACTTTAGGATTTATCTTTATCCGCCTCATTACCTACCCGAGAAAATAGCAAGTTATTCAAACAGAATTCTAGAATTTGTTCTGTGAAGCCTTTTATTATGTTTTTAACACACAACCAATGTCAAAACAGTTCTCCCAGGACACTAATGCAGAGATTCAACTAATGGCATATTTAACAAAATAGCTGCCTTGAGAAAGAACAAGAACATGATCCTTTTGAGTCATGTGCTGTGTTATTTCATTCAGTTTAATAAAACACCACCTGAGAGCCATCTCCAGCTAACCTCATGCCTGATATGCATTTTTTAGCTTCTGAAATGTGAAGGCATTTAGAGGTTGAGTGATGTTGCCAGCAAACTGGATTTCATGTTGGAGATCAGCAGGAGCTTGTGGAGGGCTTCAATTTTTTCTCCGAGTGTCAGGAAATCAGATTATTGCATCCAGCTGCAAGCTGTTTTGATTGAACTGAAAGTCTGATTTAATTTGGTACAAATGGCAAATTACTCCTCTATTTATCCTTGAACTACATGTACCCATAAAGTACTATATTTTGGGATGTTCTTAAAAGTTTAGAATGGAAATGTGATTTCTAAAGGTTCCTTCTGCATGCCTCCACCACTCATAAAATTCCACCACATAGTGGAAGGCCCCAGAAAAGACAATATGTGACATTTCTGCACTCCCTGCCCTCATGCTGTTTGCAGAATATGGGTACCAATTCAGTGATTATATGCATATTATAAAAGACACATTAAGATTCTTGACAAAATGGAACAAAGTTTGGAATGTTTTTTTACTGATGGCACTTAAAGGGCAACTGACTTTGGGATTATGCTGTACAGTAGCCACTGCTTATCAGTAGTTTTGCTTTCTGCAGCTTCAGTTCCCAAACATCAAGTGTGTGGACTGAAAATATTAAATGGAAAATTCTGAAAATAAACAATTCACAAAAGTTTTAAATTGCATGCTATTCTGAGTGCATGATGAAAGCTGGAGACTTTGTCTGGAATGTCCACACTATAGCGGTTCCCATCTGTTAGTCACTCAGTAGCCATCGGGTGTCAGATTGTTACAATATCGCAGTGCGTGTGTTCAAGTTGCCCTTATTTTACTTAGCACAGTCCCCTGAGAGCCAGAGTAGGGATGCTAGCAAATTTGGATATGCCAAAGAGGAGCTGGAAAGTGCTTCCTTGAAGTGAAAAGGTGAAGTTTTTGACTTCAGGGAAAGAAAAATAATCCTATGTTGAAGTTGCTAAGATCTATGGTAAGAATGAATCTTCTGTGTATGAAATTGTGAAGAAGGAAAAAGAATTCATGCTAGTTTTGGTGTTGCACCTCAAACTGTGAAAATACAGCCACAGGATGTGGTAAGTTCTTCAGGTAGATGGGAAAGGCAGTAAATTTATCTGTGGAAGACAAGAACAGAGATGTAAGGACTTCCAACCAAGATGGAGGCGTAGGTAGACACACTGTGCCTCCTCATACAACCAAGATAGGAACAACAACAATTTAGAAACAGAATAACCAGAACTGATAGAAAAGTGAACTGTATGGAAGTCGGACACGTTCATCCAGACTGGTAGGAGGGGTGGAGTTGGGCAGCCAGGTGGAGAGGGGTCAAGGCACAAAGAGTGGAGGGACCAGGCGCATGCAAGACCGCAGCGGGCGGACCCAGGACATGCAGGTGGCAGCTGGCAGACCCCAGGTGAGGGGTGGCAACCAGCAGACCCAGCAAGGCAGAAATTGTAAAGCAAAGCACTGCACACAAGGTGGCTGGCTGACCAGGCGGCCCCACATTCTCATGCAGATAAACCAGGCAAAACTGGGGAGTGGGACAGACCATGCAACCCAGGGTCCCAGCGCCAGGAAATAGAGCCTCAGGGCACTGATTGAAAACACCTGTGGGGGTTGAGGTGCAGGGAGAGACTCCCAGCCTCACAGGAGAGTTCACTGGAGAGACTCACGGGGTCCTAGAATGTGCACATGCCCACCCACATGAGAGTTAGCACCAGAAAGGCCCAGTTTCCTTAGGGGAAGTGGCGGAAGGGACTGAAGTCCAATGGAGGGAGAAGCAAGTGCAAGTGTTCCCTCTCAGACCCCGCCCCCACACACAGCGTCACAACCCAGCGACTGGGGTGCCCCGCCCTGGTGAACACCTAAGGCCCCGCCCCTCATACATAACTAGCAGGACAAGACCAAAAAAATGGCCCAAACAGAAAAACAGATCAAAGCTCCACAGCAAATATAACTAAGCGACCAAGAGATGGCCAACCTATCAGATGCACAATTCAAAGCACTGGTGATCAGGATGCTCACAAAATTGGTAGAATTTGGTCACAAATAAGATGAAAAAATGAAGGCTATGCTAAGTGAAATGAAGGAAAATGCACAGGGAACCAATAGTGATGGCAAGAAAACTGGGACTCAAATCAATAGAGTGGACCAGAAGGAAAAAGAAACAACCAAACAGAATAGAATGAAGAAACAAGAATTCAAAAAACTGAGGAGAGGCTTAGGAACCTCCAGGACATCTTCAAATATTCCAACTTCCGAATTATAGGGTTACCAGAAGGGGAAGAGGAAGACCAACAAGTGGAAAAGGTATTTGAACAAATAATGAAGGAGAACTTCCCCAATCTGGCAAAGGAAATAGATTTCCAGGAAGTGCAGGAAGCTCAGAGAGTCCCAAAGAAGTTGGACCCAAGGAAGAACACACCAAGGCACATCATAATTATGTTAGCCAAGGTAAAAATGAAGGAGAGAATCCTAGAAGCAGCAAGAGATAAGGAGATAGTCACCTACAAAGGAGTTCCCATCAGACTGTCAGCTTATTTCTCAAGGGAGACCTTGCAGGCAAGAAGGGGCTGGAAATAAGTATTCCAAGTCATGAAAGGCAAGGACCTACATCCCAGATTACTCTATCCAGCAAAGCTTTTATTTAGAATGGAAGGCAAATAAAGTGCTTCTCACATAAGGTCAAGTTAAAGGAGTTCATCATCACCAAACCCTTATTGTATGAAATGTTAAAGGGACTTATCTAAGAAAAGGAAGATAAAAAAACATGGAGAGTAAAATGACAGCAAACTCACAATTATTAACAACTACACCTAAAACAAAAATAAAAACAAACTAAGCAAACAACTAGAACAGGAACAGAACCACAGAAATGGAGATCACATGAAGGGTTAGCAACAGGGGAGTGGGAGGAGGAGAGGGGGGAAAAGGTATGGAGAATAAGTAGCATAGATGGTAGGTAGAAAATAGACAGGGGGAGGGCAAGAATAGTAGGGGAAATGTAGAAGCTAAAGAACTTATGACATATGGACAAGAACTAAATGGGGGGAATGTGGGTGGGAGAGGGTGTGGGTGGAGGGGAATGAGGGGGGTAATGGGACAACTGTAATAGCATAATCAATAAACTATATTTTAAAAAAGAACAGAGATGTATAGGAACATGTCCCAGAAAGCTTCAAGCTTATATGCAGAAGACTTCAGCAAGGGATTCCCTGAAACGAGTGACCAGGCCATTTACTGAAAGTAAGGGATGGGTTACACAGATCCAGGAACAGGATCGAACTGAAAAATATGAAAATTACTGCAGAGGCTGCATCTGCCAGTGAAGAAGCTGCTGCCACATTTTAGACCGAGTTTAAGAAGGTGATTAGTGTTTGGTATTATCTGAGTTTTTCAGGCATCCACTGGGGGTCTTGGAACTTACCCCTGTGAATAAGAGGGCCTATTGTACTCTCAGCCATACTGCTATTGAAAATGCTAAGCAATGCTAGGAAAACAATACCGCAGACTGCAGGAGTGCCCAACCTGTGGCCTGTGGGCCGCATGCAGCCCAGAATAGCTGGGAATGTGGTCCAACACAAAGTTGGAAATTTACTTAAAACATTATGAGAATTTTTGTGATTATGTGTTGCAACATATTTAATGTGTGGACCAAGACAACTCTTCTTCCAGTGTGGCGCAGAGACACCAGAAGGTTGGACACCCTGTCAGGCCCTTTAAAGGGTCACTTAGGAGATAAAACAAATGTGTTTTTCTTCAATCTTGTGCAGCACAGTTTTCAAGAACTACTCTATAGTGGAGTGTGTTTAGGACAAGCAAAATAATTTTAAAACGATAGTATTATTTCAGTTCCACACTTTAGAAGCCATTCACAAGTTCCGAGGTTCCCAGCTCACAAAATATACAACTTCAAAACACCCAGGTTAGGACATTTCGAGGTGAGCCAAAGCAAATATTTATGTGAAAACAATGATATTCACCAAGAAGTACGAATGCTATAAAATGAACTGTTAGATGGTTTTCTTTTAAGGAGGTTTAAAATAAGAAAAATGAGCAGGTTGCGTTTAGTTTCATTTAAGGACAACAATGATAATGAATTTTTCCAAAGGCTCTTTAAATTTTCTCCGTTTAACATGATCATACTTTCAGAGATATAAAACCATAAAGTGTTAGGTAGGCAGCGAGTCACAATACAATCTTTAAAGAACGGGACTTCATAAATCTTTTTCCCTTCTGGTGTCAAGTCTGCTTGTGTGGTTCTTCCATTTTGCAACTTCTTTATCTTCTCTTCCCTCTTTTCAAATCACGTATGTATTCAACTCAGCTACCACATTTATTATCCTCGTGTCTCCCATAACATAGTGCTTACTTGCTCTAAACAAATACAGAATTTTAAGTGAGACTGCTTATTTTAGCCAAGAATCACACAGTACTGATCGCGTTTTTCCACGCCTTTCCCTTGCCATCCACCACCTTGTTAGGGCCATGGTCAAACGTTCCTTTCTTTTCCCTCCTTTTAAAATCTAGGACAGTGCCAGGCTTCATGAATGCTCACTACATGAGAAGAAGCATGAGTTCTGTGACGTCCTCACAACCTTCTTCTTTTCCCAATACCTAATTCAACAAATAGAACTCTTTTTAAAATAAAAATTATAGGGGTGGAGGGATTGAGCAAAAAAAAAAGAAAGAAAAAGGAAAACGACTCATGGACATGGACAACATTGCTCAGGGGAGAGGAGTATAAGGGAACCAAATGGCAATGGAAACATATAATAAAGGTTATATATTAAAAGAAATAATAAAAATAAGTAAATAAAATAAAAATTATTTTGTTTGTGTTGTGAAATGATGAGTATTCATGTTCATCTTTGGAAACTGTCCTGTAATATGTATATTGTTTTTAATAACATAAAATACGAAAAGTGTTTCTCGATGGGTTATTGCCTAGAAAATGCAGACATCCTATTTATGTAATACAGAACATAATACAGAAATATGATGTCAAAAGATCTGTATTCTCTTGAGCCACACTGTAGTTTTTTCCCTTATTTATTTTCAAGCCCTGTAATTTTTAAAGTACTTCTGGGAAAATAATGAGAACTATTGAGGCCAGCAATTCCTACTGAGCATAGTGTCCAAGAATAATACGGTTAATACTCCGATACCTGAGAATTAAATATGATGTTCTGTTAAGGGAATTTCAGGCTAACACATGCTAATAAATGCTGAACTGAACTTATTAAGATAAAATGTTCTTGTAAATCAAATGATAGTCATTTTCTTTTAAAAAAATGGTGATAGCAGGTGTTCCAATCTGAACCATTCATTTGCAGCATGATTTAAAATTAGCAAGTGTCAACATGATGGAGAGTGAGTTTCTGAAAATACAGACTATTCAGACCACGTTCAATGCATGCCTTGAAGCATAAATAATAATCCTTGAGGGTGTTTTTGGTTTCCAGTATCTTTCACATAAATTATTTGCTGCTTATTATAACTCTGTAACAGAGAAAACAAAAATATTTTTATTATTCTTATTTTTTCAGATGAGAATGTCAGGGCTCAGAAAGACTTCATGACTCATACATGATCACATAATTTATATGTTGTAGACTATAGAGCAAGAGTTTAAAGGCAAGTCTTCCGACAATGAATTCTATAGTTATTCCAACACATGAAAAGCCTCCTTCATTTTGAATGGTCTACATGAAATAATGGATCCCAAAAGCAGATAAGTGGACAGACGTCATGTCTGCTGCATTAGAAGCCACCCAGCATATATAGTAGAGAGAGTGAAGAGAAAAAGATAATCCACACTCTATTCTACTCCAATTTTCTTCATTGTTTTCTTGATGATTGATACTTTTTAATTAAAAAAATACATTTATCTTCACTATGCATTCTAATTTTATTCTTCTAATGGTATTGTCCTCATTAATATTTATATCTACCTAGTTTTATCAAAGATAAATCAAAATATAGCAGAATTTGGATCAGTCTTAGACCAGATACAAAAAAAATCCTTCATTAAAGCATAAATAAAAAGAGTGGAAGGTGCCCAGTGGCTTCTAACTGTGGTTCAATGTATAATGGCCCTCTCTGACAGATAAATGGCCAATATTTCACAAAATTGTCTATTTTCTCAGTGAAGCAAGATATCTGTTTTTCACACATGGCTCACAAATTACTAATCTGTTCTGATTGCTGGTAAGGTTATGGACAAGATGATTAAAAGATCATCTGAATGATAATACTTTCCTTGTGTGCAACTCAGAAAAGAAAGTTGGGGAAAATACACCCATGATTCAAATTCTAAATTTCTTTTAAGGAAAAAGAAGCAACACTGTATCAATAATTGTGGTGCAAATGGCAGAGGATAAAATACAGGATTTAATATGAATGATCTGCTGTCACCAAAAATAGAGGCCAACCCAAGGTAGCTGGGCCACCAGCCCTACAAAGACCATCATTCTTCAGTGTAGACCACCCAACAGGCAGCAAACTTTGAAGCTCCCACTAATGAGAGGAACCACCATCAATTTTCAGTAATAATTTGAAATTTAGTATTTTAGAAACAGTACTGAAATAGGAATCATGCCCAAAATCAGAACACTGGAATTTCTTATAAATTTTATGGATTAGTTTTGATGTTTTTTAAATAGCCAATTAGGGGGTTGGGCAAAATATTACCATTGCTTATTAAGAACTCTATAGGGGCTTTCATTCTTATGGGACACCACAGCAGTCTCAGGCTACTTCAACAGTTTATACTAAAAATGGATATCATAAATTTGATCACAGAACTAAAAGTAGAGCCAAATTAGCTTTAATTTAGGACAAAGATATCAATACTTAGAAAAATTAACAAATTCTTGGAGATGTAAAATATCCCTGTATTAGATAGATTAATAATGCCAATTCTGTTTATCCAGCCTTAAAAAATAACATTCAGATGCCACTTCTCAGAAATATGAAATGTACAATGCATTATTGTCAGTGCAGTTAAAAGGGGAAGATCGAAAACGATGCAGATGTGGCCAGGAGTCACAGGACAAGGCTGACATCCCTGAGAGCTGTCTAGGGAAGACAGAGTTGTCCATCTGGGAACCAGCTCAAGACTTGAATGGCTGCATGAAACTAGTCTGTTCTTCGCTTGTCTTTCAGAGAGGATTACTGTGAAGGCGTTTCAAGAACACAGTGTCCACCCTTTCCTTTTTTGTTTTAAGATCTCCAGAGTGTGACTCCCTATAACCTCTCTCGGTAAGGTAGCACATACATAATCTATAGCATAATAGCTCAGAGCCATTCGCCTCTGCTGTGTGGTGTGAGGCTCCCAATGAGCCCTGCGGTCTTTAATTTTAAAAGGTTGCACATGACATTTTCGAAAGGTGAAAAGTAGCAAAATGTGACTCACTAAAAAGAGAATTTTATGTATCCTTCAAAGTGAACATAAGTATAAATTGTAATATTATATCTTCTAATACTTCATGATACTCAAAGCAAATAAAAATACCCACAAATCTCTACCTATTACACATTCACTGAATAAGGAACTAAAAAATCTTTCTTATGTTTAAATACCAGATACCTGAAATGTTTTAACAGACTTTAATCAATTCCAGAATGGCACTTATCTATTAAAACAAGATTGAGTCTCCTTTTGAAGCAAAATACAATAAACAGAACCAAAAGATTCCTTTATGCTTCGTTTCATCAATAGCTTTTACACAGCCCACAAACTCCTTACAATGAATTATCAATAAAGTTCAGCTTCTAAATGTACCCCCAGCATAGGGTTGCATGCTGAGCTATGTGTGCTGAAAAAATCGATCCGATCTTGAGATTTGAGGCAGCCTGTGTGGAAATACTAGCTTCCAGGTAGCTGGCCAGTCAGAAATGGGATTTATTTGCAGGTTTCTGAATCTCTTATTGGCTATAAGCAAAGTTCAACAAGCAGAAAGGCCAAAGCAGCAAAGCTTCAGTGTGAGCTCTAACCTTAGGATAAGGTTAGTTGCCCTCTGCCAGATTCTCACCACAACTTTGGGCCTGCTCCTGGGAAGAGATCATTTCTTATTAACCTACGGACTGCATATGGCAAGACAACTGGTCTTCAATGGCATGCTCGCCATCAGGGTTTGATAATCATGCACATCCCAGGCTCTGCAGCTAAAGATTCAACTTCATACATCCGGAATGGGCTCCAGGCATCTGGACACTGAGCAAACTTCTACAGGTGATTCATAAACCACTTGGAAAAAACTTTGGACACTCACTTGGGAAAGCTGTCTCACTTAACAGATGCTTTTTAAATGCTTACTGATGAATAAGTATTAAAATACCTACTGTAACCATTTATCACTGCTACTGCAAAGTATTAAACCAGTAGGAAAGGTCAGTTTGTCACAAGTCATTTTACAATTGGTCATGTAGTTAAACATTGACTTTTTTGCAATTTTGTAATTCAAACATATCCTTCATTTTTTAAAGCAAATGCATATAATATCTGTGAGCCTAAACAATGTCTTGAGATTTAATGTAGTCAGCTCAAGGTGCATGAACAATTATCAGCAATAGTTAAAAAATAATAAGCATGGAGCAAAAAAAGGCATAGAATATCTTTAGATTCCTTCAAAGAACATGAACTGCTTTACAAGGACAAATATAGGGTAGGTTTACACTTGTTCATATGGAAAATAATTAATAGATAATACAAGAATAAACTGTCCTTTGCATATTCATAACTGTAAGCCTACTTTTACCACACCCTGTATTCTAATCTGAGTGTGAACCATATTTGTGAGTGTGTGCCATAAAGAATTGCTCCATGGAAGAACTGAGAAAAAAATGGAATGGAGCTTCTGGGTGAGAAAACAGAATTCTTCTCCTACAGAAGAAACATGTACTTTGGAATGGTCTCTTTCAAAAGCATGGTGCTGTATACTGCACTAAAATATTCTAGGTCTCCTAGTAGATACTACAGTAGATTCATAAAGTGATTTCCATTCTAGACAACCTCCTTGAAAGAAAATATATTTATACACAGGATACAGAGGATTAGCATCAATCTCATGTGCCTGGTGCCCCTCCCAGAGAGAGTCACAGAAAGCATATTAAAGCCTTTGTAACCAACTCTGGGACATCTCTCTGGGATGCACAGATGGTAGGTGATACTGTGCAATGCTAAGGGTTTCAGAGGATAAGCCAATACTATAGATCAACACAATGAACTATAGTGCTATAACACGTCACTTGCTTAAATGACCTTCATTTAATTAAGTGACTGGATTAACCCAGGTTCTCTAGTCTTCTCTTAAAACTTACTGATTGCTGCCCGCAACATGCTGATGCTTGTGGCTAAGAAGCTAATTTTTATATTTCTGCTTTCCTGCTCCCATCTTTTGAAGTAAATGGTTGCCAGGAGTCACTTTTATTTGCTCCCAAATTTGTACATGCTAGTTTTATTTTACATTGTAATTATATAGGTTATTAAATATTATATAAACTGGTGAAATAGGGGTATCAAAAGAGAATTGCTTCTAAGGAAACTAATTTAAATGCTTTGGGTAGTGCTTTGGGTAAAGTTGAGTCACCAAAAATAATGCAGTCTCATTTTGAGACAACTCAGTGTAATAGTTGGAAGTCATAGAAATTTAGAAGGATTCTGCACTCAACCTGCCTGGCAAGTATTTAAACTTCTCCCTTCGCTTTAAGAAAATGGAAGCTGGGAATGAAGAATAACAATGTGTTTGGTCTTCACAAGAAAAATAATTCAGCAATTCAATCACTGAACTCACACTCAGAGAAAATGCCTTACCCCAACATGAAAAGATTGGTGAAGGAACTTAATTTGTATATTCTAAATTAATAAAAAATATTTTGCATGTGCATCACTGTGTATTATTCTAAGAATTCCATACAAGTCAATCATTTATTTTCAACTTGCCACTTTAACTGACTTTTCTAATAATTGACCAGATGCCAACCTTGATCATGTCCAATGAGAGAGTTCTACTACAATCACATCATCAACAAAAATGTTTCTATGGCCAAGATTGCAAACTCACAGCTTGCAGGACAAGAACAAATTCAGCCTACATGGCTGTAGAATTTGGTTTGTCAAATTCTACGGGAAACAGTTTTGGATATTTCACATAAAAGTTCAAATCCCCATCTTCTCTGGAAACTTAGATCAGACAACACTGGACTGAAAGTCCATGAGGCCACAAGAGCTCCTGTGAAGTAGCAGCTGTCTCCCTTGGAAAAGGCATCAGCTCTCCAGGCAGCCCCCGCCCCCACCTCTCCAACCTGCCCAGCTCACTGTGCCATCTTACCTGTCTTTTTTCTTCCATAGGCATTTGTGGTAACTGACCATGCTCTAAGGCCTTGCTTATGAGAAGTAAGGATTTCTAATTCACCTAAGCTATTAGGCAAGAAAAAACAGCCCCCTTTCCAACTCTACAAGTTTGTGTAATCCATCTTTCTCAAGCACTATCTAACAATATGAAGGCAGCACTATCTAACAAAAACGCACATTCATACAAAGAGAAGGCAGCACCTATCCTTTCAGGAGCTTAAAGTCTCATTAAAAAAACAAACAAAAAAGAAGCACATGCCATACATAAACATATACTAAATACTTATGTTTTCAACTACTGAAAATTTACAAACTACAGCAGACAATGTAGAACTTTCTTCTGTATTTCCTTGCTACTCCAACTATGCTAAAAGCTTATTGAATAATCCATACAATAAATCATTTTGAAATTCCCATAGCCCCGCTATATAGGTTTAACAAATTTATTAACATGAAATAGTTAGGAGATTAGTGATGTTTGCTAATTTTTCAAACAAGTAAAATAAAATCAGTGTCTAAGATATGAGATGAGAGGTCTATTTGTATTGAAAGTAGATGATATCATATGTCTTTTGAATTGCAAAAAAAATACTTTTTTAAAAACTAGTGGGTTATAAATATAATATACAGTGTACAGATGACATGTTGTAAGATTGTGCACCTGAAACCTGTATAATTTTGTTAACCAGTGTCACCCCAATAAATTCAATAAAAAGAAAAACAACTAGTGGGAATGAAGTGTTAGTTCTCTCCAATATTTGAGGAAATGTGTGTGAAAGGATGGCAATGACAGATTCTGATAGGCTTTGAATGTTAAACTAAAGGATTTAGATTTTATCCCGTATGCAATAGGGAATGACTGAAGCTTTTGCAGCACAGTGATCGAATGAACACAGATATTGAGAGAAACAGATCTCTCAGCAGTATGTAGTATTAGTCTAACTGCGGTAAAAGCCTAAATTGGGAGATTAATTAAAAGGCAGTAGAAAGAGTGCCTGAATTAGAATAAGCCCTGCAGGAGGAATAGCTTTTGTTGTTGTTTTAATTATTTGTGAGGCACTTGAATGTATAATTGGCAGGACTCAGTGACAGTGTTTAAGTAATGAAGGAGAAAACAACCTCAAAGACAATGGATAGAAGGTTTCAGAGGTTTCACACTAGTATCATCTTAGACAAAAGGTGCTAAAAAAGAGTAGAGGACAATGATGAATTCCATTTTGAAGAATGAGGTCCTATTAAAAAACATGAATAGAAACTACTAGCAAAACATGGCTGTAGTCAGTAACTATTATATCATGGTGTCATTAATTGTCTCAGACATCAGTGAATGAAATTCCTAAAGTCCTACAAATAATATCCTAAAGAATATAAAAGGTTAATTATGGATACTTACATTTCAGGGATGGAACTAAAATTGAATTGGAAATTTAAGATTCATCGTGTCTTTTCAATATATCATCAGCTGAATGAGATTTCCCAGAAAGTTTACAGACTGGTTTTAGTTAGTTTTGAAGACTGAATCAGAGTCGACAAAGTCTGACCATTACAGCCTCTGTCATTATTTTCATGACCATACAGATTGGTCACAACAAATGGGATAGAAAAAAATCTGTCAGCTGGATTACTGTAAAAAGTGAATTAACTCCCAGTCTCTGGTAAAAACTTTGGAATCTGAAGATATTCACCTTTTACTTGTAGTTAAATCAAAAAGTTATACTGAAAAAGATAAATAAGGATTAAAGTTATCTACTATACAAATATAATTTTGAAATTTGAAAGACTAGATTAAAATGTGGAGCTTAGACCCTCAGAACAAAAAATATATCATTTATGAATTATTTAAGTCAACAATCTTTATTAACAAAGTCAGTATTGCCTGAGGAAAGCATATTTATGCCCTCATTACTATAGTCTCCTAAGTATACACTGTACTGTCTACCTTATCTACCTTAACAAAATAACCAACTCATCTTCTTCCTATGTGCCACTGAGCACATAAGAAAAATCCCACGCAAACAATGCAGTTTTTTCATCTGTGCAGTTCAATTGCTTTGGATCACTTTGTTTCAGGACATACAAAATGAGTTTCAGAAATGAAACCACAGGAATGTGCTTGCAGTGGATTCATGACATGTCTACCAATCAGTATAAGTCAGCAGATCTCAATGTCTGGAGACATGTGTGGTTGTCACCTGGTTGAGGAAGAGGGAAAGGAAGGGATATCTATGATAGATGCCAGAAATGCTGATAAACATCCTACAAGGCATAGAATCTGCCAGAACAAAAAAGAATCATCCAACCCCCAAAATCAGTAAGGCCGAGGTTCAGGAACCCTGGTGCAGGTTCTCACAGACCCTTCCGGATTCTTTCCCAGGTCAGCAGCCAGTGAGTGCTCCACGGGGCACTGATCATAATGTGCTTCTCTGTCCCGTGGGAAAGGATTGCCTGTTCCTGCTCAGATAAATGATGTGCTTGGAGTGGGTGTTTTCCTGTTCTAAATTTAGGGTGAATGTAAATCACATTAAAGATATTGTAACCTCATCCAATAAAATTTTCCTTTATGAAAAGTTAAAGCAGAGCTTCTTATTTTGCTACTTTCTTTATTGATAAAAAAAATCCATATAAGAGTATGTTTTATAAAAACACAAGCGCTTTCATTTCTACCTTTACTAGAGAGCCAAACAAGGCCTTGTTCTCAGTATCTATCATGTTCCTTGGTTATCATGACCCATGTGGCATTCTCCACACGCACTGAGAGGAAAGTCCATCCTCCTCGCGGGCAATTTCTGTGAGACAATAAATTCAACCCATGTTTTTGCCTTAAAGAAAACAGCCTATTTTATTTTGTTGTGTGTGTGTTTTTTTTTTTTTTTTTTGCTTCTTTTAGAGATTTGATTTATTTGCTTAGAGAGAGCGGAAGGTATGGCAAAATAAAGGGATAGAAACATCGATGTGAGAGAGAAGCATTGATCGGTTGCCTCTTGCATGCACCCCAAGCAGGGACCAGGCCCACAACCCAGGCATGTGCCTTGACCAGGAATCAAACTGGCAACCTTCTGCTTTGTGGGACAAGGCCCAGCCAGCTGAGCCACATCAGCCAAGGAGCCTATTTTATTTGGAATGATCACCATAATATAAACAATATTAAAACAGTATTATAATAAGTGTAGATGCAATTCATTTCATTTTCTATCTTCCTAATCTTCATTTGCTATTACATGTTGGTTTAGACTCAGGCTTTAGAATATAAAAACCTGGGGTAAAAATTGTTCTCTGGCACCTCCTAGATATGCCACATTAGCCAAGATCCTTCTTGAAACTCAGCTTCTCATATGTGAAATGGTAATAATAACAGCACCTACCTTATGAATGACTCTGAGTTTGCAATGACATAACACATATCAAGGTCCTAGTATAATGTCAGTGATGAAAAAGGGATAAAATAAATGTTAACAGATACTGTTATGATGGCTGTCATTGTTATCATTGTCATTTTATTATCAAAGTTTAAGACTGAATAGAAATCTAAGGACTCTGTAGCTATGCCCATATTGGACACCAGACTCCTGAAGTCCAGAATTAACTCTTTTATCTCAACTTCCACCAAAATGCCTGGCACATAGCCAGATCTCTCAAAATTCAAAAGAATAATCAAATGTCAGAATGAAGAAGCACCTATAAGCTAAAAGTTAAGGGCAAGAAAAGTTAAAAAAAAGATTCACCTGTACTATAAGAAACATTTTAAGATTTCTATTCATTAGCATAACAAGATATTCTAATAAAATCTCATTTCTAGAAAATTTCTGGGAAAGAGAAAATGTCTAGGTAATTGAACAATGTGCTCTTGAGGCATTCCATCTACAATATGCATGTTGTGTGTGTGTGTGCACACACACGCAATCCATTTAGTATATACCCCTGTAGTATCACATAGTAATTTCTGATTATTAACATTCACTTAAGATCTTTATCTGTAGGTGCTCTGAGAAGCCATTATACCACAAGAATTAGTTTCACAAAGATCCCTTTAGTTTCATTGTGGAGGAGGCAGTGTGAGCAACAAGAATAGAAACAAGGAGACCAGCTACAAGGTGTTTTTGGAAGCCCAAGAAAGTGTTAGTGGTTAGGACTAGAGAATTCAGTTAAGACAGAAAGATAGATCCAAAGACAAGAGATAACAAATGCTGGTGAGGATGTGGAGAAAAGGGACCCTTTGTGTACTGTTGGTGGGAATTTAAATTGGTGCAGCCACTATGGAAAACAATATGAAAGTTCCTCAAAAAATTAAAAACAGAACGACTTTGTGATCTAGCAAGTCCAATTCTGGGAATATATCCAAAGGAAACAAAAACACTAACTTGAAATATATCTGCACCCCCATGTTTATTGCAGCATTATTTACAATAGCCAAGACATAAAAACAACCTAAGTGTTCATGGATGGAAGGATGGATACAGAAGTTGTGTGCAGACACATACAATGGAATATTACTCAGCCATAAAATATGAGGAAATCCTGTCATTTACATCAACATGGATGTGCCTTGAAGGCATTAATTATGCTAAGCAACATAAGTCAGACAAAGACAAATACTGTAACCTATAATCTGAAAAACAAACAAACAAACAGAAACATAAAAACACCCCACCAAACTCATAGAAAAAGAGATTAGAATTTTGGTTACCAGAGGCGAGAGGTGGAGGAAGAGGGAATTGGAGGAGGGTGTCTAGAGGTACAAACTTCCAGTTATGAGATAACTAAGTATTGGGAATATAACGCATGCTGACATGCTGAATATGGTTAACACTGCTGAATGATATACAGAAAACTTGTTAAGACAGTAGATCCTAACCATTCCCAACAGAAGGAGAAATTCTTTTTTTATTTTCTTTTTTATTTTATCTACATGAGATGACTGATATTAACTAACCTACTGTGGTAATGATTTCACAATATATGTAAATCAAATTGTCATGCTGTATACTGTAAACTTATACATCAATGTGTGTCAAGTATTTCATGATAAAATAAAGGGGAGAAATAGGTGAAATAGACTTTGAAAGTTGATGGATCAGAAATGACCAGCAGCATGGATGGGAGATGAAGACAAAGGGCAGGAGCAGGTGGGAGAGCGGAAGGAAAGATAACAGCCAAGGCAGAGACTGGGCTTTGGGCCAGGGAACCACGCTCATGGTGGTATCATGCACTGCCACGAAATGGGGTGTGGAGGGGCGGTCAGAGTTCTAGTGTTACACTAAAAAATTCTGATTCTAATTTCCCCTCAAAAAAGAAAAGCTGTCTTCTGGTACTTTCACTTGGTGAAAGCATTCTTGTTTCTCTCTTCCTCTTCCTCCTCCCTCCCTCCCTCTTCTCCCACCTTCTCTCCCTCTCCCCTCCCTTCCTCTTTTTCCTTATTGTATTCCCTCTTGCCTCCTCTGATCCCAGCTAGTGAACTGAAGGTTTGGAAGAATATAAAAGAGACATGTAGATTTCCCATAAATACCTCTCTCTCGGGGAAAAGGTCATTGAGCCCACAAAGAAGCAGGAGGAAAAAACTACCTTGTAAAACTCATCATTAAAGTCAGCTTACTTAGTCCCACTGCACTATTTATGGCAAGTCACTGAAATGTCAGCCTATTCCTCAGTGAAATGAGTCATTTTGTTTTACAGTCAAGCTTTTCCTTAAAATGTTTTGGTGAATAATGTATACAGGATACATGACTTTATTTTCTCCGTACCCAAAGAATTTATAAAAACCATGGATTATGCAAATAGCAGGTAAACAAAGATACTTTCTAAATGATCTCTCATGGCTTGACTTTAAAGCATGCCTCCATAAAGGCAGTAGGGCAGGAAGCACGGTGTTCACTTCTGGAGCAGCTACTCCAGGGTGCCCATTACTGGATGATGGCAGTGCAGAGTTAATGAGCCTTAGAATCACCTCTTGAACCAGACCAGCTAACCCAACCAGATGCTTTCTCAGCATCACTTCTGCAAAAAATACCTTCACGCCTAACATCAATAATAATGTCAGGAAAAAAATAATGGAAATGCCTTATAATAAATTGTTGAAGACACATCTGGTAGGCAAATGCTCTCAGCTAATCTCTGCTGAAAATAAATAAATAAAAGGAAACAAAGCAAAGTAACATAAAAGGAGAGGAAAGGGGAAGAGCCTCAGTGCTGTGTTTCTAGAATACTTGCTCACTTAGGGAATGCTGCAGTACTCCTTCGGCACACCGGCTTGTTTGGCCAGGTTAGCGAAAGTTTAGGCACCAGATGCTTAGATAAGCCACGATACCTGCAATGCTAAACAAGCGAAGTCTCTGGCCCAGAAAACTGCTCTAGGGTGAGACGGTGACAGCACGCACAGTGGGATAAAAAAGCCAAAACCACGTTCTTGTGTTTCAGCTGAAATAAGCAGCAGTGTAAGTCCAGGTTCATGTTACCACGGACTGTTGGGGTTCACTGTTACCCTGATGTAACCATGGATGGATATTGCTACCACCCTGGCTCCCCGGTGAAGACACACCAGTTTCCATCTTACCTGAAAGATGAGGCTTTCGCGGCCCTTGGAAACTCATTATAGGGCAAACATTTTTTCAGTTAAAGTCACTATGGTAATTAGAGGCACAAATTCTAACTCAGAGGGAAAACATAAGTTTGGGGATCGGATAAGGTGAAGGCATTGAGCTTTTTGCACCCAAACCCACATCATCCAAATTGTTAACACAATGGAGGCTTTGCTGGCATGGCGGCCTAAAACAGTGCCCCAGGAAACAGCAAATAAGCCTCGGAACAGCGAATCAAGTGGAGGAAAAGTGCATCTCTTATGAATCTCTGTTTCCCAAAACCTAAATAAAACTTTGCCTAAGAGAAAAATCAGGAGCGTAAGTGTATGTGTAAGCAGAGTGATTTTTTCTAGCTTAGCATCTACTGACTCATTAACTTTATGGTATTTTGTGGATTATTTTTTATTCTCAAAACTTTGAAGTCACAGTGTTGCACTATTACATGTCATTAAAATTCAACATGAAATGTAAGAAGTTTCTTCAGTCAAAGTTTTATCCTCTTCCTTGCAAATCCCTTACTGCTCTATAGCACTTACTAATAAAGTTTTCTGTCTTACTCGAGTTCAGGAATTCCTCTGATAGCCTCACTCATCTTCATCCTCCTCTTTTCTTTATCAGCATCCTGAGACCTTATCCAGACATGCCGACTTTGGAGACAGTCCAAAGGTGAGCAATAAATGTGAATAAGTGCTTGGGAAATAGGATATATAAAGAAGATGAAAAGTAATATTTTAGATAAAATAGAAAGCTGCTATAACAGAATATATTCAGTAGCAGTTTTCCAGAGCAAGGTCTTGAATTTCAGTGACTCTTACTTAGGTTTAATTCAAAAGGAGATGTACATAGAAATTCTAAAAGCCAGTCCTCTAACATTCACTTGCCTGACATTTCAACTTCACTCACATCCTTTATCACATCTCCTGTGTTACCTTCCTCAGGCTACCTGTCATACATGCAGAATGCCGGATGCTTGTTTTCTATATTGCAAGTCCAGGAGGCACTTATACCAAAGAACTTATATTCTAGAACAGCATTGTTCCATCCAAGGTGATTTTGCCACATCTGGAGATCATTTCGGTTGTCACAACTGGGGGTGGGGATGCCAGTGACATAGAGGCCAGGGATGCTGCTAAGCATCATACAAATTACAGAACAGTTCCCAACAACAGACTCATCCAGTCCAAAATGCCAATAGTGTTCTGTTCCACAGGAATTGGCAGGAAATACAAGTGCCGGCTGTGCTCTCTGTCACCCAAGCAAGCTACAACTCTCAAGGCAGAACCTTTACATGCCTCCGGATGAGGATCAAAATGGGACTGCTCCGATGGAGGTTTGCTGGTCACAGGGTCACTGTCCACCTGGGCTCTTCTTGCAGGCTGTGCTCATACCCTTCTCTATACAACAGTTCCCCTCTTACATGAATGACTACGTGAGGGAGGAGGAAACTTTTCTCTACCCTCAAGGTTCTTTCAGCTGGTCTAATAATTAAATCTACATGAGACAGATTAGCAAGAGAAAATAACCAAATGTAATATACACATATGCATGGGAACCCCACTTACATGAGTCAGAGACACACATACGTGAGACGTTCAGATACTGAGAGGCTACATGAGGTACATGAGGTACACATGACATTCAGAGCTAAGGATCACCTGGGGCTTCAGGGAAAGGAAGATCATTGCAAGACGATACAAAGAGCAGATGCTCACTAATTAGAAGTGTGTCCTGCCCTACAGACGAGTCGTAGAAATTTATTTCTGGTGGTAACTCTTACTATAGTCAAGGCCCCTGATTTAAATTCTTTAAGGGAAGGCGAAAGTTTCTTGTGAGACTGCAAGGTCTTGACTGCCTTCAGATCGAAATAATTCTCATGCCAAAGTGGCCCATTCCCCGGAGGCCTGCTCTGCACACCTACAAACACATCCCTGGTTTTGTTGTCTGCAATGCAGTGCGTGTGCATTGCAGTGTGTGTGTGTGTGTGTGTGCGCGCAACTGTTCTCAGTCCACAAAGCTCAGTTGTGTGAATTGCAATTTAATATTTTATAACTAAGTGTGGTTTCAATCTCAAGGTGCCATTATCACTGGTTGTGGAACACTGTCTTATTAATAAAAGGAAAATTCATTCAATTCAGGATTGTTTCAGTTAATCTACTTAAACACATACATGGTTCATTTCCCTACCGCTTTTCTCTGAGGCTTGTGTAGTAGCATGCTGGCATCAGGGGAGGTATGTGGCCTTTGGACAGCTTCAACCATCACTCGTGTTAATTGATCCACCTTTCCTCTCAGCTCAATTTGATCATATAGTCCATTCCCATGGGCTGGGATCCTTTCCCTTTCCCTTCGCCAGATGCCCTCAGGTCCACTCGTGTGCTCTGTCCTGCACTCTGCTCCACCCCTTCTCTCTGGCTTTCTCATCCTCTTTCTTACCTCACGTCCATCTCTTTCTTGAGGGCACAGAGTTGAGCTGCTCAGCTGTAGGAATTCTGGTGAAAGTGTCTCAAGACAAGTCTTCCATGATGTCCCTCTGGATCATCCTGAGTTAACTGCTAACAGACAGTAGAAGCAGAGGCTCACTCAAGACACCAGGCTGCACACAGGCACTCCCTGCCTTCCCCCACACTTCCTCGCTGGGCCCTGGCTCGGGGTTCCTTCTACAGCAATAAAGACATTTATGTCTTTTGTCCAACTTCCTCCCTACCTCCTCAGCAGCACTTTCCCAAGCATACTGTTTAGGCCAGGCCCTTGGCCACTGAAAATAGAAAGGCTTTTGTTTCTCCTTGCATTACTGTCATGCTCTCTCCTTCCTGTAGTACTAGAAGCCAAGTTCTGGTCTCCGTGTGCATGTGTGAGTATACGAAGGCGATAACATAAACAAAGGGATGCTGGAGACCAAACGCTGTGCTGAGACTTTATAAGGTCATCTTGCTGCTGATAGCTAGAAATAGAGTTATAACACATAATTAAGTTACTATGACTATTCTAGGTCTTTTCACCTTATGTTTTCCTAGTGTATGATTTTTTCACAGATTCACATGGAAACTTAAACTATAATTTCTCTCATATACTTAAAATCATTTATTTTTTTTTCCACTATTTAAAATAACATTAGTAAATGTTTCTCTAAGTTATATGAGCCAGTGTAGTAAGTTAATCACACCCAAGAAGAGGGAGTCATAGGAAACTACAATTTATAACTGGCAAATCACAAACACAGTTGACAATTTGGACTTGGGACTGGAGTCTGAACTAGGGGCAGTCTTATAGGACTGAGCCCTTAATCTGTGGGATCTGAGGCTATTTCCAGGTAGACAGTGTTAGAACTGAATTACATTTGTTGAACACCCAGTCAATATCTTCATAGAATTGAAGAACTGCTTGGTGGTATGGGAAAAAAACATATGTCAGAACTGTAAGCTCACCACATGTCTAAACATGCTTTAAGAGCAGGTGTTTTAGTCCTTGGCACCTCCTGGCACCTCCTGCAGCTACTTCCCAAGCACTCACTACACTATTGCCAGTTCCAGAAACCCTGTAGATCCTAGACAGGTGTGGTGTGCAGGCGAAGCAGCCCTGACCCAGGGCCCTGATACTCAGAAAGGGCCTCTCACCTTCCTGCTCTCCATAGTCAGGACATAAGGAGCTGTCTTAAGTGTTCACAGATATGTCTACTGAGTAAGCATCTCTTCCTATATAGAATTTCTCACCAGAAAATACAATAATAAATTTAAGTTTATCTACTAAACAGAATGGACTCCATAAATTCAATTTTGTTATATTAGGAACAAAGCCCACTATCCTGGAACAATAAACACTACAGACTTCTTTTCTGCATTTTTTAAATGGGAAATACAGTAAAAATTTCACATTTAGGGTACCTAAATGTAGCCTTCCTCAGTCAAGGGTTCTGAGTTTAATAAAAAGTCTTCCACTATCTGTATTTGATTCAATCTTTTCTTTTCTTTTCTTTTCTTCCTAGGCCCCATAAGCTTAGGAGAAAACACATTTGCCTGGTATTTATATTCTTTGTCTTTCTGTGAGAAACTCTACTGATTGCTAAATATATGGGCTCCCCTCTGGTGTGTTTCGTGAGGGACAAGCACTTAGAGCAGCAAGAAGGCAAACAACAGCAGCAGCTTCCGGGCACCGCAGCAGCCAACAGCAGGTGGAGGAATGTGGCTTGATTTGGACCGAACAGCGCAGAAAAACTTTTGTGCCAAAAGCGGGGCCTGCGGTCACTGAAATAGATTTTTCATGGAAACAGATATAAAACTTCAAGTAAAAAATGCTCTAAAGATTCTTTATGTGAAAGTGACTTCATGTTATGGCTATAAAATCTGGGAACATAAAGACTTAATTTACTGATGTTAAAAAAACGACTGTCTCCTCTAGGGGACTCCTCTACGACCATTATTGGTTTTATACACTCCACAGAGACCCAAGTCTCAGGTGGAAGAAAAATATTCTGCCATTTCATTGAGAATAAAGTGGAGCTTCCAAAGGAACTCTACCAGGAGCCCGAACATTCCAGCACACTCCACAATGCAGCTTCTTAAAAGATTTTGCTCTGTTTGGCTAGGTAATTTCCAAAGGTCACCGTTGTCCGCTTTGGTGTTATATTTATCATTGCCATACAAACTATACATACATACATAAACCATTTTCTTGAAGGAAAGGTGCTGTAGACTGAGTGTTTGGGTCCTCCCAAAATTCTTATCATTAAATCGACCCCCAAATGGAATGGTATGTGGAGGTAGCACCTGTGGGAGGTGATTATGAGAGTGGCGCCCTCATAAATGGGGTTAGCACCCCTATGAAAAAGGGCCCAGTGAGCACCCTCACCCCTCCCGCCAGGTGAGGACACAGTGAGAAGACAGCTGTCTATGAACCAGCAAGCTGGTCCTCACCAGACTCCAAATCTGCCTGCACCTTGATCTTGGACTTCCCATCCTCCGGAACTTTGAGGAATAAATGTGTGTTGTTTAAGCCATTCTGCCTACAGTAGTGTATTCCAGCAGCCTGAACGAACTAAGAGGCATTGGAGAAAGGCTGGCACCACTAGGGAACAACCTGAGGGCAGGCCCTCGACAGGGAAATACACACTCCTTCCCTTGCACGGAGAAACCCTTGCAGATTCCATTTGTCACACTAGTTCTGTGGTATGGTTAAAAAGGACACTGTTAAGCGGTGTGTGTCAATGCCTCATTAGAATCGTCCTTTGTCCCTCAACTACTGGATCTATTAACCCATTATGTGCAACTTCTGACTTGCTAATTTATATAACCACTTTAGGAAGTTTTTAAAGTCACAATTTCCTTCTCTGTAACATAAGAAAAGCCAACATATGTCTTCAACACCCCAGGAACAGGAATAAAAAGGAAAATAAATGGGAAGAAGGAGGTAGGAGCCTTGAGTCCCTCTAAAAGATAAAACTAAACAATAAAGAACAACTTCAGGCATATTCCAATAGGAAAAGGTCAACGCCCACAATGATCCGGCTGAAAGCCCCTGATCTATTGATGTGTAAAATCTCGAGCCCGGAGTAGACGGAGAGAAAGTCTCCTGAGTACATCTTTATCCTTTGACATACCCTTTGTCTACTGACAACACAGTCACCCCCAAATATCAATATCTGTGATATATGTTTCACAGAGTTCGGGAACATTCTTTAAATTCTCTCAATCTTTGGATAAGCCTTATCAAATCTTCCTTGCTATCTTTTGAGCCACTATGACCTCACCACAGCCACCTTCAGGGATATGCTCCATTCCAGAATATCTCTTCCTGAAATGAGTATTATTTTTATTAGCTCTCAGAAGAAAATAGCAGCTTGGCAAAGATAAATATCTATTAATAAAAATTAAAATAAATCTAACATTATCCCTTATTCTCGGTCCATGCTATATACAGCATATACATGCTATATATGTCTCGGCCTCAGACATATACAGATGTTAGACCTGAACATAGAAAACCAATGGCTCACAGCAAAGGAAAGCCTACAGTAGCTGCACAACACCAGTGGTCAAGTAGCCTGGGGCAGATGAGTACCAGGACAAGCAGCCTTAAACACCTAAATGTCCCAAGTGAGCCTCATTATATTATAAATGAGGATGTTCTGTTTTAAAAGCCCTATTTCTAAAGCATTTTAACAGCTTCTCCAGGGAAACAAACAGGTCAAAAGTAAGTTTTGTGCTTCATTCTCCACAATTCCTGACACATGTAGAAACTCAATAATGAATTTCAATTGAATGAACAATAAACTAATTAATTAATGTCAGATAAGCTAGGTGTTAAACATAACAAATAATTCTTACTTCAAGTGTCTACACAAAAACATCAGTATACTCATTAAAAATCTTATCTATTTGAATGTTTCCAAATATTACTTTCTGTAAAGAGGTATAATCTCATTAAAAGAAGACTATCTTTATCCAATGCAGAATAATCTTGTGTGTGCTGTTTGTAAATTTAAATAAATGGAAGAAGGAAACCTCAAGCATATTAATGACAGCTACAGAAGTCCTTGTGCATCTTAAAGTAAGTCAGTGCATCTTGCCATGCTATACTTCTTTCCCTTTGTTTGCTGGACCAGGACAAGACAGAATCCAAAGGCAGAGAGCAAAGAACTGGGAAGATCAAATGGGCACATTCCTCTGAAATGTGGTAAGTAGTCATTATTTTCTTGCTAATATAAATGAAACCTCATAATGAAAGAAAAGCACAATGCAGAGACTAACTGAGAATAAGAATGACCTTTGTCAAGACTGGAATTTTTGCCCTAAAGGTTCAGCTAAAGAAGTACCTCAAAGGGCAGTGTGGAAATGGAGAGATATTGGTCAAAATGTACCAAGTTTCAGTTCTGCGGGATGCTTAAGTTCTGGGGCTCTAATGTACAGCATGGTGACGAAGTTAACACTACTGTATTGTACCCTTGGAATGAGCCACAGGGGTTGATCCTAAGTGTTTTCATCATAACAAAAAACAGCAACTATGTGAAGTGATGGCTATGTTAGTTAGCTTGACTGTGGTCACCATTTCACATGTATGTGTATATCAAATCATCACATTGCACACCCTAAAGATAAACAATGTTTATTTGTCAGTTGTACCTCAATAATGCTGGAAAAATTAAACAAAAACAAAAAAAGGAAAAACACAAAGAAATAGAAACCATAAGATCCAGGAAAACAAATGTGCAAATAATAGGAGTCTCAGACTACTTCTGATTTCAGATCTACACCCACACATTTCTCATCTCATTTAACGCCAGTATTCTCCTTCCTATTATTCAGAATGAAACAATAAAATCTTCCCCGACTCCTCTTTTTTCATACGCCACAGGAATTCCTCAGCAAGTCCCATCTACCTTCAAAATTCTTTAAGTTCAGAACCTGACCACCTGTCAGCCACCACTGCGACCATTATCTACCACTACTGTCTCTTACCTGGGTGTCCATGATAACCTGCTGTCTCTCTCCTTACACCTTCACCTTTGCCAACCTACAGCGTATTCTCAATCCATCAGCCAGTTATCTTTTAAAAATCATTTCATGGCAACTGGTCGTTCAAAACATTGGATCACTCAAAGAGCAAACCTAAGATGTCACAGTGACCCATCAGACCCTAAATAACCTGGCAGCTGTTATTTCTCTGACCTTATCTGCTGCTACCACTCTCTGCACATCCCATTCATGGTGTTCCAGAACCACTGGCCTCTTAGATATTCTGTTACAGATTAACCTGTGCCGCCCCAGAAATTCTCATATTGAAGTCCTAATTTCCAGACTGTGAACTTATTTGGAAATAAGGTCAGTGCAGATGTTAAGATGAGGTCATCCTGGGAGTAGGGTGGAACCCTAATCCAATACAACTGGTGTCTTTGTAAGATAAGGAAATTTGGAAAAAGACGTGGCACACAGAGAGAGTGCCCTGGGACCATAAAGGCAGAGATACAGTGATACATCTCCAAGCCAAGGGATGCCAAAGATTGCCAGCGAACGTGAGAAGCTAGGAGGGAGGCCTGACATAGATTTACAGAGCCGCAGGCCAGGCAGCTCCACTACACAGACCTAGAGTCCCAGGGCTTGCAGGACCTGAGTTGTGTTTAAATATTTTTTTAATTGTATCTCCCATTTGTACTTAAGCCCTATCCTGTTTTGCAAATGGAAGTATTTACAATTACGTTCTATGTGGGGCATTGTGCTGCAAAACAATAAAAACAGGGCACAGAGAGGACAAAAGCCTCATACCTTCAGAAGGAATCAACCCTGCTGACCCATTCATCTAGATTTCAGGCCTCTGAACTGTGAAACAACCAGCTCCCGTTGTTATGGCAGCCTTAGGAAACCTGTACACATTCCTCAAACACTCCAGGCACCCTCCCAGCTCTGGACTGTTGCCCGGGTTGTTTCTTCTGGCCGGACTTTCCTACCAGGCCAGAAATGTACACAGAACCGCTGAGAAGCAGAGGCCTGCCCATCCTGCCGCTACCGGAATCATTCATCCATGCAGGGTTACCATAGTCGGCTGCGGTGTCCCGCAGCGTCCTGCAGGCCAGGGAACCCCTTCCCTCCTGGAGAGGCCGGCTGTGAGGCCTCCCACGTGTCTGAGTCGTCATGTCAGCTTCAGTATTATCGGTCAGCAAAGGAACCTTGCGTCCTTGAACTGCGTTACCAAACTGTGAGACACGTCACTCGCCTGTTATGACACACTTCCATTATTTTAGCCAAAGAGAGTCTTCATTTCCTCAGAGCTGACATAGGATTGTGACACATTACAGACCTAATCAAAGCCTGGAGAGAAATATTTAAAGGTATAGTCTCCAAGGACAGAGGAAGAAGTAGGAAAATCAGAAGGAAAAGAGGAGCAATGAGTCCAAATTTGGAAACAGAAAACTGTGTATACATATTTGAAACTGAAATAATGTTATTTTTATAATCATTTCATTAAGCTTTTAATCATTAAAAGTTTTTATACATTAACATTTAAGAGTCAGTATTTTGGAAATTGCATTGCCTACTGTGCTATTTGCGGGCAGCGGGTAGGGAGTTGTTCTGGCTTCTAACTTTTTTTTAAATACCAGATAACCTTGAATATTGAAAGCCTTCTAAATCTTTTGAAACCTTCTCATTCTATTTTTTAAATTGTTAGTTACAGGTGAATTTCATATCACAACTTAGAGAGGACTTTCTTACATAACAAACCAGTTAAGAATATTGTCCAGCCATAGGAAGGCCATTTCTTATTTAACACAAAGTAAAATTCCTCTAACATTGTACAGATTATTTTAGAAATAAATGCTAAATGTTTAGTATAATATTAACAAGGCTATAATATGGATAACTAATTTCAATATAATGTACAATTTTAAGAATAGAGTTCTATAATAATCACTTTTATTACATTAATCACCTTTGACTCTTTTAATTGTGTATAGTTTTATTTTTAATATGATTGAAAGAAGTCTGACAGTTAACAGTATATTTAATTCCTTAAAACATAATGTTTATTTGATTTAGCCATGAAAAATATTTTCATTTAATATAAGCCACTATATGTTCTTCTACATTTCTTTCCATTAGAAGCAGTCACTTTTATCTGCTCCAAACAACAGGGTTGAAATAATGGACTGGATAAACAGGCTGATGTTTTCCAATAATTTCCATCATTAAATGTCCCAGGTACAGTACATACTTCATAAGCCAAGGACCATTTCTTTTAGACTCCTTCATCTTGTTTATATATCCTCGCCAGCACTTGACAGTTTCACAAACTGAGTGTGTAACAGCATTTTCCTGGATGCCTGCAAGCTGCACCATTATCATCCACGTACACCCAATCATGTTGACCTGCTGATTAATTAAAAAAATTTTTCTGCAGGTAGGATGTTTATATTTCCTCTTTCTTTCCATTAAGCAGCTCTTTTGCAAAGTCTTGCCTGGAACGTGTAAACCAGAGAGATGGAAATGAACAACGTGCCTCCTAATGATGGCCACGTTGTGTAAGGAGAATGGCTAAATATCGTATTGATTTTTGTTTCTGGAGCTGGAAAAACTCTCAGTTTCTGGGACCACGTTTTGTTTCTAGAACAGAAGCAAAGACATCTGTGTCATCGTGGGGTGCAGAGCTACCTAACACTGCCTGGGCCTATCCGTCACAGGGCTCTTTCTGCTGGAGGCGTGACGGGGTTTGCAATGATAGTTTTTTTGTCTGTTTGGTTTGGTTCATGGATGGTGAGGCACTACAGTGAACTGGAAAGGAAGACGATGGTACTTGTGACAGCCCTCGTTTGTATCCATGCCTGAGTCATAAACATCCATAAATCATCAAAATACCAAAACCACCATGCTGATGAATTTAACCTTAAAGCAGCAATCTCCCCATAGCTGACTGTGGATGATTAACTAGTAAGAATATGTCATCTGTGAAAGAAAAGAAAAATAGAGGCCAAAAGGAGACTCAGGACCAGGTAGGAAGGAAAATAAGGTAAGACAGAGGAAACAAAAGCTTCAAAGGTCTGTTTTTTCCTACAATTTAGAAAATATCGCTAAAGACCAAATAATGTTCAGAATAAGTGACTTTTGGAAACTACTAATATTTATAACAAAATGGTGTAAATGAACTGCACCTGACAGCTTACACAGGGCTTGTCACATTCTATGTCACTTAATAATACTTTGTGGTACATTAGGTTATTTTGCAACATGAAAAAAACTATAATAAGCAAATTTAGAAACAAATTTAAAATTAGCTTAATAAAATGTTAATGAGGCTACCTTACAGATTTAAGTATTTATAAAGGTTTTTCTTATTCTTATAAAAAGTATTTAAATTATTATTGTTATTTATTATCCTTCTTCCTAAGTAAGTGTTATTCTTATTTAAATTATTGTACCAATTATTTAACACATACTTAAACATGCAAATAGAAAAATAGGAGAGCATCAGTGTCCATGATGGGACTAGAAATATATAAAGTAAATATAATTCCATTTTAAAGTGCCTAGAACTGTAATTTTCAAGTGCCTCCAAATCCCACATACCAAAATTAGATCGATGTACCCGCCGGTCACAGGGAGCACGGACTGTTCTGTGACATGAAGCACAAAGAGGAACATGTTTCCAATGAACAGTTAACAGCCAAAAATAAGGCAGAGAGATGAGCTGAACTACATGTGCTCAGGTCCTATTTCCAAAACGACCCATCGGAATGCCTCCTTTCATCTCCCACTAGGAAGTAGCAGGAGCAGAGCCCAGGAGTGTCAACCAAAGAAAAACCTTTCATTTAAAAGGAAATCTTAGAAGTCTCTACAAAAAAAAGTTGCACCACACTCACATAAGACACATGTAGACTGGATACATTCACTGTCTGGGCTCCATCATGTAAAAAATGAACAGTCATTTTTTTTCATTATAGAGTCTGTTGTTCTTACATTATTAGTTCATTTAACCTTTGATCACTCACATATACAATGTACTTGTGCCAAATTCTTGGAAGGCCTACTTGAAAATACACAGCCTTTATCCTCAAAGAATCCGTGGGTTAGTGTAGAAGATGTATAAAAAATAAATAGCACATCACATAAGAAACACTGTCTAGGTTTTATGTGTGTACATGATAGCAGCAGTGTGCACACTGTACAAACCTTACTGTCACATCAGCAGAGCGCCAATGTCAATAGTCAGGAGGACATGGGATGCGGTGATCCACCCGGCCTGGAGAGATCAGGAGGTCACCAAGAGGGGGAGGTGAGCTAACGATGACCCTGGCATCACCAGCTGCAACAAAAGCAAGGAAACACAAGTCACAGAGAGGGATAATGTAGGTATGCACACACATTGGGTGTGACAGACTGGTGTGGACAGGCACTGGAGGAGAAAGACGTGGACGCACGCAGGAACACCAATGAGGGGTGATTACGGTGGTTCCAGCCCGGACGATGGAAGGGTTTGCAGTGGGATGTAGGAGCATGACGGTGGCGATAATGGAGAAATGTGTTATGAAGAAGGGATTACCAACTGGGTCTGGAGGAAGGAGAGAGTTTAAGAAACAAGGGGAATGAAAATGACAGATTCTAAGCGTGGATGATGATGATAGCAAGGGGGAACATCCTTTGTCTACAGAGCACATGGGCTTCCTCGGTAAAATTTGTTGTATACACATAGCTGCAGAGAAATGGCTTGAAAATAAAAACCAGTAAGTCACTCCTTGGCATAAAGACTTGTAAAGAATAGACAGATGAAAACTGAGGTTTGGAGGAATTAAATAGCTTGGCAGCAACTAGAATCAACAAATCAGATTCAAAACTGGCTTACACTTACAGGAATTCAATGGCAGATCTTTCTCCCGAATCCCATAGGTTCTCTATGCGTTAGGTCAAAAGTCCTCTCGTTTGTCAAGCTGGGGCTGGCAGAAAAGGTCTCCCCATTCCCATCTCTGATGGCTCTCAGGATTACTTTTCCCCGGGATCAGCCAAAGGGGGAAGACCTTTTTTAAATGTCTAGAACCCACACTTCTGCATTTCTCCACTTCCATTATTTTCCCTGCTCTGGCAGCAGGGGTCTTGCCATAGTTCATACCAGTGTAATTCAAAGAGGTTGTGAAATGCACATCGTATTCTCTTCAAGGAAATCTCAAACACACTCATACTCCTCAGCTGGTTTGGCAGATGTACAAAGTCTTTAATATTTCCTTCAAAATCAGGCACATTATTATTTCTTTTATTATTATTATTATTTATTATTATCTGTTATTATTATTATTTTGATACAGACTCTGACCCTCAGAGGACCTTTTTCTTCCTGGTCTATTTATGCTACATCTTCAGCCTAGCTGTTGATATTATTTTTATTATTATTATTATTTGGAATACATAGTACTTTTTGGAATACAGAAGTCTTTTGACTTCTGGTTTTTGGCTCTAGGGTCATTTTTCCCTCAGCAGCTAAGCAGATATCCTAACAGTATCTCCTAAAAATGTTCTTTCCTCTATTACGATTTGTCTTTCTCATAGGCCCTGGGCAGGACTGTCAGTTTTGCCGTCTTAGATCGGATGTGTAAAACTGGCCTTTCCTTAACCCAGGTTTCTTTGACCTTGGTCAGAAGGCCTCCTAAAGGCTATCCTTAGCCTCAACATTCGGGGGAAGAATATCAAGAATTCTCCCACCTGTCTGGAAGAACACATAAGCAACTGCAAACAGCAGTTGCCTCTGAGAGGACAACTGGGGAATAGGGAAGAACAGTGAAAGGCAGATTTACTGAACATAATGTGTCTGCTTTCTTTTTAATTTTTTTACCATGCAACAAATAAGCTAGTAAATTATAACCTTTGAAGCTGATTCTGCTCCCCTCTGCCATTTTCTGGTTTTCTTATTAAAACACTTTTCACATTTTATTTTTCCCACTCATAACAATATATACAGTGTTCAGCCTCCCTTCACATAAGCATACTTCATAATATTCCTTCGGATAAATCTGTAATGTATTCTTACATGTGAACAATCTTCATCTTGCTCAAGCAGTTTAAATACTAAAAAACCAATATTTACATGTTACCATGTTCTCTTGTTCCTTACCATCTGTTAAGAAGAGAGAGACTGTGCCACAGACGTCACTATTCTTTCCTTTATGTAGGACTTCTCCTAGTGGAAGCATCATTCGTTCCCTTCTCTAGTTCATTCCTACTGATGGCTGGGGCCAGATAAGTGTTTGTCAGGGGAATGGAGGGAGCCATCCTGGGCAACGAAGGACCTTTTATTAGCATCCCTGGCCTCGACCCACGAGATGCCATAAGAGTACAGTTGCACTCCCGTGTCAGTGGTGGCCAAAAATGTCTCCAGGGATTGCCCATTGTACCCTCAGGGACAAAGGCACCCCACAGTTAAGAACCACTGCTCTAGACATATATTAAATTTAAAACTCTGTCCATGGTCAACAGCTGAGGAAAAAGTGGTTTAGAGGAGGCAATTATCTTGCTCAACCTCTGAAATTATGATGTACTGGTATGGAATTCTAACTCAGATGTGGCCTACTTGCTCTCCCTGCTAATTATAACATGAGGCGGTAACACACCACCACAGAAAGCTTCTTGCCCTCATTAGAAAGAAAAACCATTTTTAGCAGGAACATGACGAGACGAAGTGTTAGAAGACACTGTCATGTGACAGACACCAATGAATGCAAAACCAAAATACTTGTGTGAGAAATCTCTCTCTATTCTTTGTTTTCTGAATTTTTATTTTATAATTGCTGAGATATTTTGAATAAATTCCAGAGTTTTAATACATAAACTTGTTTTTTTATGTGATCTTCTCCCTCTGCACTGCATTTTTCACCAGAGATCTGAGAGCTGGGTAATGAGACCAGGTATCACAGAAAAGACCAGCATCCACCTATGTTGCTTGCAAAGAAATTATTAATTCTTTCTTCTCAGTACATAATAAAAGACAAGCATTAAGTTGGCATTTGTCATGAGTAGTCCACATTCTCCCTGCAGTGATCCAGGCTGAGCTGGCGGAGGCTGGGAGATACCACCGAAAACTGAGTCCTCTCTGAATTGACACTTACTCTGCTCATCCCAGGGAAAGATACTGAGGGCAACGAACTGGAGCAGGTTCTGCCTGGATATGGCTGTTTCCATCAGCTGCTTCTCATATTGGCAGCCATCCCACATGGCTCCTACCCGCTGCCTGAGACAGCAGTCTCTGGGTCTCTAATGCCTCCTGTCCTTCAAAAATATTCTCCTCTGTGACTGACTACTAAGGAGCCTATCACACTCCCACCAAGACAGCACCTAAAGACCTCTGCTAGGACCTCCAGCAACCACTGCGCTGTATCAAGAAAAAGGATGTAAAATGTTTCAGAGCACTTTAGATTGCACAAAGCAGCTAGTCTCTGTAACACATCTAACTGCCCCTCAGCAGCCCTCATCTCTGCACAGATTTCATTCAGTCGAGTGAAAGCTCTCACACGGCCTTTCACTGCTCAGAATGTGGCATTCTGGAGCGCGCCAGCTGTCCTAGTTCCAGCTCTGTCTTATCTCAGGTCTCAACAGACTTAGCAATAGCTCCTTCTTCTTCAGATATCCTCTCATAACGCACAACAGCACACGTGCCAACCAAGCCACAAGAACTTCCTGGATAACCCACACTTTCTTCAAGGAATAAAATTTAGCTCTTACATTTACAGGGAAAAATCAAACGTTAGCAGCAACCAATGTCATCTTCTCAGCCTGAGATCCTCGCTTAGAGAAAGCAAACAACTGAGGGGCGTTGAACATAATGGAGAAGCCCTGGCAAGACCTCAAGTACTAAAGCACCACCTTGCAACAAAAGTCAACGAAGTCAAACTCTGGCACATAACCCTAAGACAAGACAAAACCCCTCACTGCTCCAATCATCAGTCTTTGCAGAACACACACGAGTGTGGTGAAGAAGCATCTCTGGGTACTGGAAGTATCGGGGGGAACAGGATGTGAAGTATCAGTGCTAACTGTCTAACCACCATGCTGTACATCCAAAACCAATACATAACAAAATTTGAAAAATTAAGTGGGTGTAACATGAATTCTTAAATAAATCAAATTTGGCAAAACAGTTGGGCACTTCCTCAAAATGCTACACAGTTTCCATATGACCCCAAAATTCCATTTCTAAGTATATATCCAAAAGAGATGAAAACATATGTCCACCTAAAAACTTATATGTAAATGTTCATAGAAGCATAATTATAATAACCAGAGAGTGGAAACAATCCAAATTTCCATCAATTGGTGAATGAATAAACAGAAAGTGGAATTAACATATAATGGAATGTCATTCAACCCTAAAAAGAAATGAAGTGCTGATAGATGCTATGACACGGATGAACCATGAAAATATGCTAAGTGATAAAGGCAAGTCACAAAAGATTATATTGCATGATTGCATTTACATGAAAGGTCCCAAATAGAAAAGTCTATAAAGGAAGGAAGTATATCAGTGGTTGCCTAGGACTGGGGAGTGGGTAAAAGGGTTGGGGGAAGGTGGGAAAGTGACTGTTAATAGGTACAAGGTTTCTTATTAAGGGTAATGAAAAGGATCTAAAATTAATTGTGAAAAAATATAAATAAATAAAATTGTGGTGATGCTTACATAATTCTATGAATATCCTTTTAAAAATTGAATTATGTGATTTAAGTTGGTGAATTAAATAATATGTAAATTATATTTTAATAAACTCTTAAAAAATAAATAAGCAAAACCAAAGCAAATGAACAGAAAGGCACAGAACTCTCTCTTGGGTCCAGAGGCAAAAAGACAATAAACTAACACATCAGTCTCATTGGCCATTTTGGAGTAAATGTCAGGAGCAACGTTGGCACACAAAAGAAAAAAGCTCTGAATTCTTTTACCTTTGTCTGTTTTATAGCATTTGAAAGCATAAAAAATAAAAAAGAAGAATATGTTTATTATCCCTGTTGTATTTTCAGCCTATTGGAAATATGTTTGATCTAAACAAGACACAAGTAGTGTTCCCATAATGTTTTAAATTAATAAAATGTTTATTTTTATCTAAATTCCTTCCCAGTAACTATGCCAATAACAATTAGCAAACATGCTCACAACATCTGTAGTAGTTAAAATGTAACAGTTCATGTCTCATATGACTTACATTCTGCAGAAAAGCATGCAATGTTGAGGGCAGAAAGGAAATGTTCTTTTTAAGTACCTTTGGAAAGAATGGAAACATTGTGAAATTGGCAGTATATCCATTATTTGTGTAGTTTAAAAAAGAATATAAAAGTACAATGCATAATATCAGATTCTCTCATTCTGAAATACATTGTTTCAAAAAGCTCCATTTAAGCTTACATATCTATTATTGAAATCAATTTTAAATGGATCTACTTATAATCATCTCCCTATAGTACATGCAAATATAAATATAAAAAGTATTCCCAATAAACATAGTAAATCTCTATTAAAAATCCACTTGTGCATCTATAAGAAACATAATTATGAGCTTGTAAGAGTCCTTTCTAGGAGACATAAGAGAATATCTTTGCAATCTTAGATTACATGTTAAAGGAAGAGTTATAAACTTAAAAGTTGAGATATTTGACTTTATAAACAATAGAAAGTCAAAGAGCACTATTAATAATATAGCTACACAAGTACAGACTAGAAGAAAACAGTGCACGTATCTGACAAACAATTTCAATGCAGAATACATGAGTAGTTCCTTACAACTTAAAAAATAAGAAAACCAAACAACCTAAGTTTTTACAAATGAGACACTTCAAAAAGATCCACCAGCCAAACATGAAATGTTGCTCAACAGCACCAGTTATCAGAGACATTCACATTAAAATCACCATCAATACCAACTCACACACATTAGAACCCCTAAAATTAAAATGACTGGCAACACCAAATGTTAACAACGATGTGGAGCAACAAGAACTCTCATGTATTGCTGATGAGTATAAATTTTTCCTCCTGGGAAAAATTTTGGCAGTGTCTTACAAACATAAACCTATTCTATAATCTAGCAATTCTAAGGGATTGGAGCTGTGCATTAGGAGGTCACTATTGGCCTTTGCTATTACAGCTTAATTAGACAACCCATTTGGTAGTCTGTCGACACAGGAATCCTTTCTTACTAAGCTTCCTGCCCTAGTGCCTAGTATAGTGTCTGGCTCAATTAGATGATTTTGAAACATTTCATGCAAGAATAAGTAAATGAGCAAATGAACAGCTTTTTATGGTTAGAGCCAAGTTTTGAGATGAATGGTTGACCTGTGAGCCATTTTAAAAAGAATCATCACCATCAAACAAATTAGGCACATATTGGACCTACTAAATTAGTATGGGTCCTTGTTTACTGCCCCTAGGAAAATCCAAGGCCACAATGTATAAAATCCATCATAATAAAGCTCTGCTTCTTTCTGCATCACCTTCCCACAACCCATCCATATGCTTCACTTCCAAAAGAGACTCTCTCAATCCCCTGTCCCTCTACAAAAGTCATTTCTTCTGCCTGTGGAATCATGCCCCTTGTCAACCTGGAAAATTCTTCAACATCCTTCATCAAAGAATGTTTTTACTCTGCTATTTGGCAAATGCTTTTTGTATATCAGCCAGTCGCAAGTCTTGTGGTGGGTAAGGGATAGAATATCATGAAAAATCTTCCCATGTTCCCAAATCATTGTATAGGTACAAACTCCTAATGACCAACGAGGTTGCAGTTCATCATTCTAATGCATTTATAACCAGGGAACAGAGACCTTCAGAGTGTAGAGGCCAGCAAACATGCAGAAATCTTTAAATCCTGACTATATAGCTTTACAGAGGTAAGTCTACCTGGCATGACTGTTGATTCAATTTCCATTGTTTTAAGTTTTTGATCAATAAATGACACTGAAGACAGAAATACCTTCAAAACTTCTATAAATTCACCAAATATCATCACATTAAATAAAGCAAAAACATTGTAAGATCTTACATGATAAATTTCAGGTACCAATAGGCAGTCTAGAACATACCTGGGGAGCTTCAAAATATATTGAAGTCCCTTCTCACTTTCAGGCAACAACCTAATTGTCATCAGACTTTTGACTGAAGCATTCTTAAAGCAGCATTCCACGTGCAATTGCTCTTCGAGTGTTCTTCAGTGTCTACACAGTCTAAACTCATCTGATTTGCTGTATTCAGGTAAAATACATAAGAGATTTAACAGTTGAAAAATTCAGAGGAGAAAGAATAAAATACTGCCAAAAGAAAAATTAGAAAAATGTAGACATCTGTCATTTATGTCTCCTTGGGAAACAGATCAAAACCTGAATTGTCTTCATTTAGCCTCATTCTATTCATTTATATATCATCCAGGAACACACAGAGCAGCTAAACCCTGGGCCACCACAGCCACAAAGGTTCTGGAAGGCCTGACACTGGAAGCATCAGAAAGAAATGACTTTGTATGGTGCATCAGTTTTTTTCAGGTATTACTTAGTCTGAAAGCTGCTCTTTTCCTGCCAAAAAAGTCAAGGCTCTCTGTAACAACCTCTTACTGCCAGTGCAAAGGAGAGGGGGCACGAAGCTAAGAGAGGGTTTTTAAGAGAAAGCAGAGCCATATCTGGTAACTGGGGTGGGGATGGCATTTTCAGGGCCTGCACTGAAGGAGAATAAACTTTGCAGAACAAATCAGGAGCACAGGGAGTTAATGCTATAAAATGTGAATGGTAATGTCTTTATAATAATTAACAGCAGAGTATTACATACAGGGAGAATAAAAATACTCTTCTTCCAGGATAAATGCCCTAATAGAAAAAAGCCGAACACAGAAGAATAAATAGTATCGGATTCTGTTCCTGGAATTACACAGCAAAGCCCGAGCTTAGTGAGGTCTCTGTGCCCCGTCATGCATGGCTAGAGTGAAACTGTCCACCTGGGGAATTTTTTGAGCACAGCCATGAATGAGTGACAATTACAGGCCTTCTCCCATTTTCCAGTAAACCCTTAACTTCCTGGATACATACACAACTGGTATAAGAGTGATAACAAGCACTAAAAATAGATCACATCTAATTTCTGACTAATTTGAAGGTCACAAGAAAGAGGATGCTAGATATTCAGTTAAGTTTCCATTTATATCTGTGATTTTTTCCCAATTAAGTTTGTGAAGTATAATTCATAGCAAATGTGTATGTAGCTAATTATTTAGGAAATTATTTAGCAAACTAGACTGTCTACAATATTCTTCTGGTATTATGAACTTAACTCTTTATAAATGTCTTTATAAATAACATAACCCCCTTTGAAATAGTTTCGGAGGAGTAACTCAACCAGGAAGCCAACCCGAGAGACACTGCTAAAGCAGAGAGGCAGGCCACCGTTAAGAAAGGTGCCCCAGTGCCCGCGCTCCCGTGTGATTCATTCCACAAGAGGAGGGACCAAGACAGGTCCTTGAAGAGTCTTTGGTCCCCTTGTCTCCCACCCGAACACAGCCCAGTACCAACCACATGCTGACTTCCTTCAATTACTGCCACCTGAGGCCGGAAATATTTTAGACAATTAAATTTGCTTTATGCTTTAAAATTATTTACTATGACCAGGATCTTAAAATAAAGTACTTACTATTGTTATAAAAAATAATAATATCCACATAATGTTTGTCACATATCTGGTTTAACAAGGGGGTTTTTTGGTGGGTCTTTTTTTTTTTGTAATTTCTTTAAGACAACAAGGACTAGAACTCAGTGTGAACTCATGCTCAGTGTGAAATCCAGTTCTGGTTGTGATTTCTATGAGTCCCAAGTATCTGTACTCACAACAGTAGGTAATAATAAAAACCTGCCTCGTACCTTTTTTCTTTTTTATCTAAACCACAAAAATATTATATTGCTGCAGTTAGATGGTACTTCAGGTTATGGCCAAATTTCTCTATGTGTTTCTAGCACTGCATTAAAACAAGGTAAGCATACTCAGAGGACTTCAGTGACTGTTAGTTAAATCTTTGTGTTTCTCCTTGCTTTGGGCCTCGCCATGCAACACCAGTCCTGCTGTGGTCCTCCTCTGGCTCTCAGGTATGTATGCTCAGGCTCTTTCCGCTTAGATGTCCTGGCCAGATACTTCTAAGTAACTAAATGAAAGGGGCTTAGTAAATATTGGTCCTATCTGGGATTAGATTAAGATGGGATAAAAGGTTGATGGTTGTGGCATGTAAAGATGGAGTTTCAGGTTCCTCTCTAATAGCATTTGAAGATAGGACTAACATCTATATCTATTTATAGGCCAAACTTTTTAAAAATCCGAGTCCAAGCATATATTTATTAATTTTTAGAGAGAGGAGCGGGAGAGAGAGAGAGGCAGAGAGACAGAAAGAGAGAAAGAGAAAGAAAATCGTCAATGTGAGAGAGAAACATCGATCAGTTGCTTCCTGTATCTACACTCTAGGTATATACCCTGACTGGGAATTGAACCCTCAACCTTTTGGTGTTCAGAATGACACTCCAACCAACTGAGCCACCTAACCGGGACATATGGGCCAAACCTAGAAAACTGGAAGTCATTACTTTTTTATGTTTTTAAAAGTCATGGTTTCACTTAAGGTATATCAAGTTTCGTTTGTAATGTTCTTTGTTATAATGGTAACATTAAATCAATAATTGTCCAAAAGTTTGTGAAACAGATATGGCTTAATTATGTTACTGAGGTTACAGACCACAGAATTCCTAATCAAACTTATGCACCCATTTTTTCTAGCAAAACACTTTTTTTTCTTCTTTGACATTTATCCAATATTGCAATGTGCTGAGTACTGTTCTAAGCACTCCGTACAAATTATGTCATTTAAATCTCACAATAATTCCTTAAATAGGATAGACTCTATCATTATCCCTGTGTTATTGGTAGAAATCTGAGCATGAGAAAGGTAAGGGATTTGCCAAGATTACCCATCCCAGCATTAGAATGCTGTGCTTCCAACCTCTAAAACCCTGTGCCTTTATCCCTCAACTTCCACACACCCTTTATACTGTATCTTTAATCGACCATTAAATGAGGAGTAACTCACAAAACAAGGGAGCCTCTGTTACTTTGTTTTCTGTTGTGAGAACATCCTGCTTTCCTTCACAGGAAACATGAAACCGCAGGAGAAATTCGTTAGTACAAAAGACATCCCACTATAGAAGAGACTACAGAAGCCACCTTATTTTTAGTCCAGCCCACTAAAGTCACATCACATGTAATTCCTGGAGCCTGGAGTCTCTCTCCCCAGCCTTTCACAAGACCAGGATTTGTGGCAGTGACTTAGAGCAGTGGTTCTCAACCATGGGCATGTACTGTCCCCCCTACGCACTGGGGAATATTTGGCAATATCCGGGAACCTTCTGATTGTCACAACTGGGTCAGTCTACTGGGCAGAGGCCAGGGATGCTGCTCAACATCCTGCAATATGCAGATAGCTCTCCAAAACAAAGAAGTATCCAGTCTAAAATGACTGCAAGTGTTTGTGGCAGCAGCAGTGTCTATCTTGGGTGTCATGGCTTTTCTGGACTGGATGTAGTGCACAATACTAATGAAATATATCTCACCTCTTCCTCATTGTCCCAGCCAACTCAGGTACAATACCTTTTACAGAGCTGTGATGAGTAACATGACTCTGGCATCTAAAGAACTTTGGAAACTCCTCAGGGGGAAAACATGCTGTAATTGTCACATAACTATTGAATTATACAAGAAAGAACACTTTGACAAGGAGAGGCTACAAATTAAGAGAAAAAAATTTCACTTCCCCTTCATCAGACAAAAAAGCACAGAAATTTAGCAGCCATTAAAGATGTACAATTGTCACTTTCCCCTAGCAGATCCTAAGGGAAAAGAAGTTACAGGAATGATGTTTGACTCACGCTGTGATACTAGAGCAGTGAATAACAGGGAAGGTATGAAAACAACCTACATCCACCTACCCGAAGAAGGTTCCATAAAGAATTTTGCCTCTGTGGAAATAAGACTATCCTGTAAAAAATATCCTTTCTGTGTACTATAACACGTAGAAATGTCCTTCGTGACAAAAAAAATTTTCTTTGGGATTTCCCATTGTTGGTACTATTTTCCAGTACAAAAGGAGCCAGAGAAATGAAAGTAAATCAGAACAAAGTCCATGAAATGCTCCACTAAATGGACAAAGTGCTGCTACTTAAACCTCAGTAGTGTGATAGGTGATTTACCTCAGTTTTCTGTACTGAAACACCTAACACCTAATACGTCACCACTCAGATTTTTGGACAAAGGCATGAGTTCTCTAGGGCTGGAGCTGCAAATGAAGAAAAGTGGCACCCAGAGGAGAAGCCCCATTAGTACCTCTTCCATTTTATGATCTAACCAATGGTGCTATGAGCATCATCCTTAACACACAGCTCTCAATTCTGTTTTCCTTGTAATGTGCTAACTTCAAAAACAGGATAGACATTTCTGAGCTAGTGGACCAAAGGTCAATGTGTCAGTGAAAATCTACAAAAAAAATTTGTGCCTGGTGACAGCCGATTACCTGTAGTGTAGGTAGAGCCTATACTATTCTCCATCTAGAATATATAATTTACAGAAACAACAGTATCTAACCAACATGTCACAGTGCCATTTTTTGTACCTTAGAAATAGCAAAGAATACAGTAAAATTACTAAAATAGACCATACTGAAGATATGGCTCTAAAACATATCAAGTCTTTTCCCCACATAAGAATAAGAAACAATATAGTCTTCTACAAAAAGGGATTTCATTACAAAAATTAGCATAAGTAAAATGTTCAGGAACGTTGTTGTTAAAAACAAATACTGCCCTGGTAGGTGTGGCTCAGTTGGCTGGGTGTCATCCTTCAAATCAAAAAGTCTCCAGTTCGATTCCCAGTCGAGGCACGTGCCTGGGTTACAGGTTTGGTCCCCAGTCTGGGCATGTGGAAGAGGCAACTGATGGATGTTTCTCTCCCTTTCTTTCTCCTTCCCTTCCCCTCTCTCCAGAATCAATCACAGAAAAAAAGATTTAAATGAAAGACAAATACTTTTGGAGCTTGAAGAATAATTTTACAAAAGCAAAAATGTACAGAATGAAAAATATTGTGATGGCTAAATTTACGTGTCAGCTGGGTTAGGCCATGGTAGCGAGATGTTTTGTTAGATACTAGTCTGGATGTTGCTGTCTAGGTATCTTTTAGATGAGATTAACATTTAAATCAGTAGACTCTGCGTAAAGCAGATTACTTTTCATACTGTGGGTGAGCCTCGTCCAATCAGTTAAAGGCCTTCAAAGAAAAAAGACTGATGCCCCTCAGGGGAGAGGAAATTCTGCGGCAGTTTGTCTTTGGACTTGAGCGGCAACATCAGCTTGACCCTGGGTCTCCAGTTCTGCCAACCTGCCCCGCTGATTCTGGACTTGGCAGCCTCCACAATCAAACGAGACATGTCCTTAAAATCAATCAGTCTCTCAATATCTCCCTGCCTCGACACACACACCTTATTGATTCTATTTCTCTTGACTACCCTAATACAATAATGACCTCACTTTAGCATCATTAAAAGAAAAACAAAGAGCGAAACTCCATATAAGTTAAGAAATTCAAAGCATTTGTGAATTATCTATTCGGTTCTTTTTCCACTCTGTTGGGTCTTTTTTACAATTCCCTGTTCCCTGAAGAGGTTTTAAATCTTGTCTGTTATTTAATCATAGTTGTCAAAAATTTCATTTCTGCTTTAGTGATCACTCAATTTCTAATTCTCTAATTTAAAGAATTTGTTTCTTTGTTTTTTCCTGCAGGTTCTCACATGTGTTGTGCTTTGCTACTTGTGTGGTTAGTCATTTTTACAATGAGCTGCTCATTTTTCATGAAAAGCTATACATGGGAGTCCTTTGGCACTGGGTGACCCCAGAGAGGACTGCTGTGGCTGCTGGAGCAGCCCGGCTCTGAGCCCTCTAAGAATAAAGAGCCGACCGATGAGTTCCCAGAACGGCAGACCGAGGCAAAGCAGAATGGGCTGATGAAGGCCGACCACGTCTTCTTCCTGCCGCGCCTGCTGCTCACCCTGCTGCTGGATGTGGCTGCGTGGGTCCTCTTTGGGTTTGGGGGACATCTTTCATGCCCTTCTTCCTCCGTGCAGTGCTGCTCAGCAGGTTCAGGCCCGGGTCCAGGCTGACAGCAGCATGATGCTGGTCTTCAGTGCCTCTCTGTGAAGCTACCTGCCACCTCACTCTGACTGATCACCGGCAGAGGACCTTTGCCAGTAAACCACGAGAAAGCCCAGCACCTTGCTAAGCCCACTGTTTCAGTAAAGACACACGCACCAACGTGCACCTCTTCTTCGCTGCCTTGAGGAAGATTCTCTCTGTGGAGCTTGGGGAAGGAAAGAAAAAGTACATGCCGCACAACCACGAGCACAAATATTTCTTCCTGGTCTGGCCCCCTGCCTTGCTGCCACTCTCCTTCCAGCGGTATATTTTCTATTTTGTTATCCAGCAGAAGCAGGGGGACTTGAAGTGGATGATCACCTTCTGCACGGCCTCTTCCTCGCTCATGCACCATGTGGGGACTGAGAGTCTGCCTGGGCCTTTTCTTCAAGGTCAGGTTCTTATAAAGGAGACTGGTGTGTGTGGGTGACACAGATGAACCACATCCCGTGTACACTGATCATGATGGAAACACTTTACTTGTGAATTGGCCTCTAAAAATAATGATCATGATATGGGTCTGTAAAACATGAGTGAAAAAGCTAAAATTGGGCTTTCAAAAGTCACTATTAATTAAAGTGCTCTGACTAAGCTTTAATATCTTTTGTCATATGATTTTACTTTTAATATTTTTTCCTTTTGCTTTAGGCTTCCTGTTTGGTGTTTGTTTGTTTGTTTTTTAATAAGAAATGTAATTTAAAAATAAATTATATTAGGTTAAAAGGTAATCACAAAATAATTGAGTATTTCTAATATAAAAATCCATAGTAACCTTGCTGCTATTAGAAATCTGATTATGCCCTCTATATTATACAGATAGAAGCCAGAAATTATGGCTTAATGTACATTTTAAACATATGTCAAGGTAGTTTTGAAAACTTGATCAACGATAATGCCACAGTTGACAGTTATTGGAAAACTCGTTTCCCTAGTGGATTAGCCCTGGGTGGCCAAGCAACATCAGAACTAAGCTGAATCTAGTTCACAGGTGGTGTTGAGATGGGAAGGGAGTTCTTAAAAATATTAAGGGTCTGGATGGGATGTTAAATAATACAGAGAAAGACGTGAATGGTAGAATTCATCGGGGTAATGGATTCCAAGACAGACATCAGGACTATCGATCTAATTTAGTAGGTCAGAAAGAGGGATAGAGGAGGAATTCTCACAGATATCCAAAGTCTGTAAGTATAACCCAAATGCGAAGCCAGAGTGATAGTGGGTTCCCAATTAGTTTCTGGAAACGAGACCCTGAGAAGTATAGAAACGTTAATCAACAATGGGGTTCCAGCATTAAGAAACTGGCATTAGAGCCCAAGTGAAAATGTGGGCACCTAATGGGCAAGACCAAGGCAAAAAGGGCATACTTGTGCTCTGAGGCAAAGGCTCCTGTTCCCTCCCTGGGCAACAGAGGCCAAACCCCAGGCGGTGGATGTCATAGGCAGGGACGGATAGGTCTACCTCACTAGAGTAGATGAGCACACAGCGGCCAATGCAAGAAAATGTTGTCAGCCTATATTTCTCATGTGTTTTGATAAGTCATTCATTCCAAATAAAAATCAAAATAAAATTTCGTATTCTACAAACTGACATATGCATTGGTATAACTTAAAAATATATAAGTATTTTAACATTGGGAACCTAAATAACTCGACATAATAGAATATTGAGGACAGCAAAATTCGAACATTCCATCTTTGGGAGACTTTATAGATTAACAAATATGCTGAGTTATGAAACTACTGAAAAGGAGATCCTTAAAACTTTGATCCAAAAATATAGCTTTACTTCTTTCAGTTATAATGTTTTAAACAAGATTTAGCTTAAGTTAAGTCAATAACCAACTGACTTTATTTTAATTTTTAAATCTAATTTTGCCTAGAAAAATGATAGGGTCTCACACTAACCTCTGATTTACTGTAATTTCTATGCAGTGAGCACACCTAGGCCAATAACTAAGATCAAACAACCTAATTTTTATTATCTGATGTTCTACCTGTTCTATTTGCTGGCAAGCCCTTCCTAAGGCTTAGCCTGCATGTGGGAATAGGGCAGAAGTAATGACTGCAGATCTCTTCATACTTACAGAAACAATGACAAAGAGAAGCCAGGGCAGACTATGATTCCTATATGCTCTGTCATTAAACTTGAGGGAACCAAAGGTATTGATGAACCTGTGTTTTAACCCTGGCTACACACTGGGATCATGGGCCTTGTCCAAATTCAAGGAATAATTTCAAGAAGTATTACTTGGACAAGGGAATTTCCCTAATGTGCCCCACATGATACTCCTGTGCTTCCAGGAACAAAACCACTGAGTGAAGAAACTACTCAAGATTCAGAGTTTGGGATTCAATTCCACGTTCATCTTCTTACATTTTCTTTGACTCGAAGCAAGTCACTTCACCTGTCTAAGTCTGTTGCTTCACCTGTAAAAAAAAAATCTACCTCTCAGGGTTGATACAGGGGTTAAATGAGATCACCTATTTAGATTCTCAAACTTGAAGCACCATAAGCTCTTAATAAATGACAGTTGTGTTTTTTAGTGTGGTATTATTAGTCTAGTTTTTGATGCCACTGAGCAGTAGTATATAGTGATTATGAAGGCAACACTAATATGAATCCCATTCTAGGGAAGAAAAATTATCTTTTTCTTCTGTCCTAGAATAGAGTTCTTAACTGGGACTCCTATAAGAGAAAAAGCAGATTAACAGGAGAAAAGCATACGAGTTTTTTAAATATAAGTTTAGTACAACATGAAAGCCTTCATAAAGAAATGAAGAACCAAAGGAGCAATTAAACCTGGGTGTTTTTATGGTAGGTTTGACGAAGATTAGAAAGTTGTGGAAAGACAAGTTAGGACAAAGAGTATGATGAGCTAAGTGCAATAAACTGGGGGAAACTTAGCAAATCCTATTATTTCCTATTTCTTTCCATGTCCTTTTATCTTAAAATAAGGATGATCCTTTCCTGGGTACAGGGGTCTTGAGTCTTGCCTCAGTGGAAAGTTGGAAAGTCCTTCCTGTACCTGCCATTTCTCAAAATCTTCCAGGTTCAAATATTCAATATGCCAAGGTACCATATTTTGGAGTAGTGTGTCCTGAACCTTATCACCTCCCAAATAAATTTATATCCTCATTTCAATTGATCTTTTGGGTGAGAATAAGTTTACATGCTAAGGAAGTAGACAGGAGGTGCCTGAAAAAGAGAAAGGCATACTACTACATATATATGTACAATATATTTATGTATATCAGAATTTCAGTATTTATAAAAAATGAAACAAATAAAACTAAGACTTATAAATAATAATACAATGTCTGCCTCCAGAGAAAAAAAGAGTACTTATCATGTCAAGTAACATGTTTTACCTTTTTAAATGAAATTTTGTCACCCACCCAGTTATAATTGATAACTGTTTATTAGAATCCAATGTGATTATTGATAACTCCTTTAGATAGTTTTGATGAAGCCATCAATAAATAAGATGAGAAGAACTCTTAGCCTTCAATTGGCAAAATAAAAATTTACACAGAGATAATAGACAACACATTTCCTTTTACAGCACTGACACTCGGAGTATTTTTCTTCCTTTGGCTCTGTAGAGAGATCACTGCTATCCATTAAGGAGTCAGTAATCAAAGAGTAAATACCAGATTTAGGTTCAGGGAGAATCACCCACCATCAGTGTCTCCATTTCCAACTTGAAAGGTTAACATCCCTGTGGAACAGATGATTGTTTTCCTATGAACTATTGAAGAAATCCCTCTGTGTTCCTCATGAGATCATTATTATGCAAAGACTTTGAAAAATACAAACTAAGTGGTTACAGCCAAGATGGAGGCATAAGTAGAAATGCTTCACTTCCTTGCACAACCAAAAGAAGGATAACAACCAATTTTAAAACAAGAAACAACCAGAACTGCCAGAAAATCAAACTGCATGGAACTCTGACAACCAAGGAGTTAAAGAAACATTCACCCCGACCGGTAGGAGGGACAGAGATAGGAAACAAGCAGCTGAGAGAAAGGACGCGTGGCAACGTGGTGGCCCTCATGCAGGCAAGGCAGGGCTGGCTGAATGGGAAACTAGGGACTCAAAGCTAGCTGCAAAATACTGCGGGGCTTGCAACGGCGGAGAAACTCCCAGTCTCACAGGAGAGTTTGTGGGAAAGTAGGGCTAGAGATGAGCAAACAAGGGGTGTTGTTCCCTCTCTGACCCCTCCCCCACAGAAAGCACTACCATGTCACAAAGAGGGTTGCCCTGCCCTGGTGAATACCTAAGGCACCATCACTTACCATATAACAAGTGCACCAAGACAAAGAAATATGACCCCCAAAAAAGAACAGATCAAAGCTCCAGAAAAAGAGCTAAGCAATAAGGAGATAAACAACCTATCTGATGCAGAGTTCAAAACACTGGTGATCAGGATGCTCACAGAACTGATTGAGCTGAGTCACAAAATGAAGGGAGAAATGAAGGCTACCCAAAGTGAAATAAAGCAAAAAAATAGAGAATCAACAGTGAAGGGAAGAAAACTGGGACTCAAGTCAACAATTAGTAAAAAAAGGAAGAAATAAACATCCAACCAGAACAGAATGAAGAAAGAAGAATTCAAAAAAAATGAGGAGAGGCTTAGGAACCTATGGGACAACTTTAAGTATTGTAATATCTGAATCACAGCAGTGCCACAAGGAGAAGAACAAGAGCAAGAAGTTGAAAACTTATTTGACAAAATAATAAAGGAAAACTTATTTGACAAAATAATAAAGGAAAACTTACCCAATCTGGAAAAGGAAATAGACTTCCAGGAAGTCCAAAAAGCCCAGAAAGTCCAAAAGAAATGATCCAAGGAGGAACACACCAAGGCACATCATAATTACATTACCCAAGATTAAAAATAGAGATTTTTAAAAGCAGCAAGAGAAAAGGAGAGAATTACCTACAAAGGAGTGCCCATAAGACTATCTTCTGATTTCTCAAAAGAGACCTTACAGGCAAGAAGGAACTGGAAAGAAGTATTTCAAGTCATGAAAGGCAAGGACCTACATCCAAGAATACTCTACCAGCAAAGCTATCATTTAGAATGGAAGGGCAGATAAAGTGCTTCCCAGATAAGGTCAAGTTAAAGGAGTTCATCATCATCAAACCCTTATTACATGAAATGTTAAAGGGACTTATCTAAGAAAAAGAAGATGATCAAAACTATGAACAGTAAAATGACAACAAACTCACAACTAACAACTGAACCTTAAAAACAAAAGCAAAAACTAACCAAAAACTAGAACAGGAGTAGAACCAGAGAAATGGACATCTCATGGAAGGATTTCTGTGGGGAGGGGGAGAGGAAAAATGTGGGGGAAGGTACAGGGAATAAGAAGCATAATTGGTAGGCATAAAATAGACATGGGAAGGTTAAGAATAGTATAGGAAACAGAGAAGTCAAAGAATTTATATGTACACCCATGGGTGGGGGGAATGCTGGAGAGCAGGGAGGTGCAGGGCAGAGGGGGAATAGAGGGGAGAAAAAAAATTAGGAAAACTGTAACAGCATAATCAATAAAATATGGTTTAAAAATATAAACTAAAGCCTTAACTGTAACTTATTGCCAGCCCAATTAATAGGAATAAATTCTATCCCAAAGAATTTTTTTGTGCTTATGTCTTATTTCATGGCTTTAGCAATTTCTGAACCAAAATAATTATCCTCAGTTTGTTTTTGTTACTTATTCTTGTAAAAGTCTTCTAAGTTGACATGGCCAAACCTAATAGTTACTAAGTTAGTTTTATAAGTTAGTTTTAAAAAGGAACCAAATTCCTTTACTATATCTCAAAACATATACATTCATCAATATATTGATATAGAACAAGACCTTTAAGAATAAATCTGCTTATTAAAATCCTAATGTATCTTTCTTGCAGTAACCCATGAGTCCCAATATGCATTTTATTGAAATAGAGTGAAAAACCTAAAGACTCTGATAATAATCAATCAGAGGGCAAAACATTTTAGAAATTTAAGGTCTCCCCAATCTTTCATAATTGTCTTGACCATATACAATTCAAAGGAATTATTTTCATTTACCTTTATCATCTGTCCAAAATATTCAACTTAGTCTTCATAGAAAAAATGCCCTCTTTTTATCCACATTCAATGTCGTTAGTTTCTATAATATGTACTTATAAAAATACATACAACTATCATAAATAGGTTTGGAAACCAACAATTCATTCTTAGCAAGAAAATGACTCAACTGGTGTAGGAGAAGCATACAGACTTGGTCAAGAATAATCTACTAGGTCTGAGCATTTAGCATGTCCTAGCTGTAAGCTAGTAGATGTTTCCAAGGGAATGGAGAATTTAGAAGATTTCAGTGAGTCAGTCTAACAGAGGTGAATTTAAAGAATACCAATTCTATTTTATGAAATCTTAAAGTCAATTAAATTATCACCTGCCTCTCTTGATTATAAATTCCATGAGGACTGAGCTTCCTAAGAAACACTCAGTTACACACCTCTCACATCAAGCCAAATACCCAGACTAATTTTTAGTAAAATTTATTTAAAAAGTGAAATAATCATTAAGTCATTCATTTAGTGAGTCTACATGCCTGCAAAGCTGCAGGTTCCTATTTGCAAAATCATTTTACATCTTTTTAAACCAAAAATGATGTTATGTTTAAATATGCATTTAAATTTATGTAATAATAAGCTTGGACTGTAACGAAAGGCAAGATGCAGGTTTGTAAATGATCTGGAAACCTTTTAGGACCATTACAAAGGGAACCAGCAGAGCAACATTTAATGAGTAAGCCATATCGTTATTTTTAAATTAGCAATAATACGCTAACTAAGGTAAAAAATAAACATTTAAATGAAACTGCAGGGAAGCTGGTGATTGTGGTGATAAAAGTCATAAGAGAATTCACACAGAGGAACAATCTAGGCAACTGTTTCTTCCTCTCTCTACTGTATGGAAGAGAGAAGACAATGGGCGAGAGGTCTCAGGAAGACAGCAGAGAACTTCCAACAGCTGAGAGTCAGTAAGCCATTGGCAACCCCAAGTGGAAAGAAGCTGCTAGCTGGAAAGTTAGGACCTAAAGTTGAAACAGCTTCAGAATGAGAATGTTCTACTCAAGTCTGGATCGTGGTGGCATGAGACAAAGGAGAGACACATACAAGGCAGAATTTAATCATTTTTCACTAATTTTTTTTAAATCCTCAATGGAGGACACGTTTTCATTGATTTTTAAAGAGAGAAGGCAAGGAAGAAGGGAGGGCCAGGGGAGGGAGAGTGTGGAGAGCAGGACCAATAAAATGGCGTTGATCTGGGCAAGATAGCATAAAACAAAGTGGGGTCACTCGTGTCAACCAAGATGGCTGCAATCAGCCATGACACTTTGGTTCAAGGGGGAAACTACCTAAGTCATGCTAGACACATCTGGCAAGGAGATACACCTGAGATATCTGCACATATGATCAAAATAGCCATGTCTGCAGAGCGGGACCACCCATAGATAGTCTCCTGGGGAAGTTCCCCACTTACCAGCAGGGGGGCCAAGACACTTACCAAGAGACCCAGGAGGGGGAAGTACACCACCTTCAAGGTATAAGTGAGGCAGGCAGGTTCCAGACCACTGCTGAGACAGCCAAGCTCCACACACCAGAGTGCAGCTGCATGCCACACTGATCTCCCTTGGCACTGGCCACTGGAGACTCTGTCTGCAGGACTGCGGACTTCACCTGCCCTGCTGCCCACCTGGCTCTGGAGATCCTTCCTTACAAGATGCTGATGACTCCCTTGCCCACCATGCTGTCCCCTAGACTGCAGACTGAGACTCAGGGACTCAGGTTTGTTATTCCCCAACGATCGCTGTGTGTGTGTTATGTTTCTCTTAGATTGTTAGTGAGTAGGACATTAATATGTGTTGATGTTCTAGTTTGAGTGAATGTGCATTCAATAAAAGCTGAGTGAATAACAGTTACCTTGTATGACTCTTGTCTATTTGTTGGTGCCGGGTGGCTCAGTAGGCAGCTAGCTAGCCAAGCAGTTGCCTGGCTGACTTATAGGAAAGACTGTATCAAGAACATACACTCACAACAGAGAGAAAGAAACATCGATACGAGAGAGAAACCTTGATTGATTGCCTCCCATATGCGCCCCAATTGGGGATCAAACCTGTAACCTAGGCATGTGCCCTGACCAGGAATCAAACTGGCAATCTCTCAGTGCATAGAATGATGTTCCAACCAACTGAGCCACATGGCCAAGGCTCACTAATTTTTTATTTAGCATTCACATTTCCTTAAATCTTGCATTTTATTGTATGTCAAATTTTTAAACTTTATATTGGTATTAATTATTGATTATTTTAATTAGTCCTACTTTCATGGCAAAAATCTGGGTAGAAATGTGGGCTTTTTTCTATATCACAGTTAAAGTTGGAAGCGAGACACTTCAAAGTCATAACTGAGCCAAGACCGTTATCCAATCAAAAAATTATCCTAATTGTGCATGAGATTATGAATGTGAACAGTTTCTGGAGTTGCAAGTCAAGACACAGACATGAAAGAACCATCATACACATTCTTTCATGACTTGTTTAAATTTTTACTTTCTATACACATATTTGGAATTATCTAGATACTCATATGATATCGATAACAACAATAATCTCAGAGGTTAAATAAGGCTATTAAACAAAATACAAAAGGAACTTGTAATTAAGTACCTAATAATAAATATACTAAGGCAACTTTGGCAACTTTCACATAAGACAGTCAACACCTCTATTTATAAAATAGCATTCTTAAAACACGCTTTCACCATCAACTTTCTTTTTTATAGAGGCACAGAGAAGCATTTAAGAAAAGAGTTTTAGAGTAAAAAATAACATTGAATTCTTACAAAAAAAATCCTAACTGGAAATGTAAAATAGGTATCATGAGGAGAAGTGTAGATACCTCTAATATGAGGAATTGCATTTCATCCTAAGGCAGCTCTTGAGAAACATCTAGATTTTTTAAAAATTTTAATTGGCAATTATAATTGTTGAATCTAAATAGAATATGCAGATATTCCAATATATTCATTTCATATTCACACCCCTGGCCACACAGACACACATGCACACACTTCATTTCACCAAATTATAATCTCCAATGCCCCCTAAAGCTCTAGTCTAGCAGGGAACCATCTTTCCAGTCATTCCCTTTAAATGTCCTCAACTTTTGCCTGCGCCCCCTAAACTGTGGCCCTCAGGCTAAAAGCAACCAGGAAAGTGTGGCCTGATGCTCAGAAAAAAAAAAAAAGAAGAATGCCTCTTCTCTGAACTACATTTCTGTTAGTTTAGCCAGTGTTGTAGTAGCCTCTGTGACAACCACATCAGACAGATGCTTCATATGAAATGTATTCCCAGCTCAAATCTCAGTTCCTTGCAAAAGCCAGTGAGTGCTCTGCTATGCCTGTCCTCACCCTCATATGATCTGAGAGTGCAAGTGCAGAATATTCCTGTCATTCTCGATAAAAGCAATCTTCTTAGATCTAACACAATATTGCAGTTTGGTAACTTTTTAATGGGTCCTGATGCCACTGGGCACTATAGGGTCACTTTCCTCCCAGGCTGCACATCATATTTTAAAAAAAAAAAGGTTTTCTATATATGCATTAAATGTGTTAGTTTTTAAATAATTTAAAGGAATGAGGATACATCTACACTTCACGTAACTAGAATTGTTTTACTTGTTGACAATAGTTCATTAATAGGCACACTACAGATCCAGATGTTTGATTACTAATCCAGCTAGGGATACTGACATCTAGCTTATATTTAGAGATAACTTGCAAAATGTCTTAATTGAAGCCAAAATCCCAAGTGTGCATATTTTGTTGTTATCTACGCGTGTAGTTGTCATGTCAAACAAAACAACGAGATAAGTGCATCAATTGGTATTCACACTCACCAGTAATTATCATGTTCTCTCCAGGGGAGACTGGATTACAATGAGCAGGATACTGAATACCTGAAATGAAATAGGGAGGTGATCCTTAGGAGTGAAAAAAAACAAGAAGAAAAATCAAATAGGAGAAATGAAAGGTAACCTCATCTACTACACTTCACCATTTCACTTCAATCAGCCCTATTTACACTTCCATACAAACAAACAGAATCCTGCGCATAAAGGGTGTTTTGCCCTGAGATGCTAATTACATCCAAAGCTTACTAAGAATATTAAAATTTTTCATGAGTTGATAATTTGTATGAGTTGTAAAGATAACTTTTAACAAGGATAACGTCAACATAAAGTTTTCTTAGCATTACCATTATGCATGCAGCATACATACACATTCAAATAACCCTCTTATCTCTAAATGCAAATAATAAAAAAAAGTTGCAGCTAATCTTCTGAGAACGTTAATCAAATAACATGATATCTTTTAGTAATAGAGCAACTTTCGTGTAGTAAAAGTAATGAAGCCTTCCGTCGGGGAGTTTATCTTTCCCTTTTTAAAAGCTCTGCCAATAAAAATGAAATAATAAAGAAACAAACTTTTAATGGCCTATAGATAATGACACCCCTGCTAGGATACCAGTTTGCATCCTGCAGTTAAAACAGCTGCCATTTGTCAGAGAATTGCTTATGTTATTTCCCATCTTTGCATTAAAGTAGAATGCTATATTGGCATTTTTGACCCACTTTGTTTTTGCAAGCAAAGTTGGCATATAAGAATCATTGAAATACCCTATTCAATTATCTTCACTAGTTGGAAGGCTGGGGAAAAAAAGTCCAATGAAAACTCAACATCATAAAAAGAGATTTGTTGCCTATATAACCTAATTTTCTATCTTATCTCTGAAAAAAATAACTCTTCTCCTTCAACGTGCAGAGGGATAATTACCTCCATCCTCATTTCAACATTCGATTTCAGTATGCACAGCTAATCATTCTGCCCCTGATAATTTTTTATTTTTATACTTTGTAAACATCTTTTGACCTAGACTTCAGCCCGGTGGAGCAATCCTCAAAGACTCATTCTGCTCACGTAGACCTCAAGGAGAGAGAATGTGCTTTCTGCCTACATTTTCCATATCTCTAATCACTGAGCATGCATGAATGCATGGAACTGGGACCCCCTATTCCACCTTGTCCTGGACCCTCTACAGGCTACTGTTTCATGTGGATATCTTTCAGTGTGATTCTAAACCCACCGTATGTCAAAGTGCACCGGACAAGTTAAGGAAGGAAGACTTCATGTAAGACTATTACAATAGGGGTCAGGATTGCTGCAACGAGGAAGAGAGGCTAAGTTTAAATCCACAGATACAAAAGGTGGGAGAGAGCTGAAGCCTGAGGTGACCTAGGGAAGAAGTACAAAAGGACTTAGAGGGTGGGGCTCAACGCCCTTAGGTCTTTGGTGTTTCCTGATTGGCACTTATTGAAGCTGGACTCCTACTCTCCACAGAGCCTGGGACGGGGCTAGGAGCTCTTTAATGATTACATATTTCAAAAGAATGATTCCCCCGTGCTTGAGAAAGACATTCCTGGGTTGTAAAACTGGCCAGAGGACTTTTAAAAAATTCACATCTCAAAGGGGCGGAGAAAGAATTTACAATTCAAGTTTTCTAAAGAAAAGAGAAACCAGGGCCCCAGAGTCAGGAAGAAACCTGCCTAAATTTAGTCCAACGGAGGCAAAACTAGCCTTCTGAGTCACCTATCACAATGAGATGTGCAGAGCTGATGGCTCTGGAGTCAACCTAAAAGTCAGGAGCCCCGGGGCAACAAGATAGCCGAGGGCAGGGAGCCACTGTCAGCTCTCAGCCATCTGCCTGGTCGTCTTTATGAAATCACAGCTGGTATTACCTCCTCATGAAAATCAAGGCTTTTTTTCTTTTTAATTTAATGGCTATTACATGTAATCATTAAATAACAAAAATGACAACATAAAATTGAGTATATTATTTCCCTCGCTTTTGATAAAATTGTATCCTCCCCACTGGCAGAAAATTTTGACTAAAAAGTTCCATTTCCCCAGCAGTTACTATAGCTTTATAAAACTTATACAAAAAGCAAACAGGCCAAAATTTGGTTCTTCCAACAGGACACAGGCAGGGCTGCTAGAAGGCGCCACCTGGGTGTCCGATGATACACTAAAGACACATCGTGACCCATGAAGTCACCAAGGCACATGCCAGAAAAATCTACATAAAAAAGGTAAAATTCAGAAGATTAGTTCTCAGTTCTGCCTTCCATTCACTCATATATGAAGCTTACCTCTAATCGCTCTGTTTCAACCCTAGTTTTGGGCCCTGCCCTCCCAGCCAGGCAAATCATTTTACTGAACACTCAGCTCTCCACTTGTCCGCTTCACTCTCTATTTTATTACTGTCCCCATATTTCCGTGGGGCAGCAATTTCCTGAAGGGTCAGGCTATTTGACAGCTGCGCCATTCTACTACCAGAGTCCTTTCATTCCTCTTCATCTAGCCAACATGAACTCATTCTTCCAAAACTGGAGCTCAAATCTCACGTTTTTCACAGGGCCTTTCCTGACCTTCCCTTCTCAACAAATACCCCTCCTCTCTGATCTTCCAGCAGTTCAACATGCTTCTGTTATAGCGCCTATCTTTCTGTACTGTTATTATAGGTTCATTTGTCACTGGACTATGGCTCCTTATGGAAAATAACATAGTTTATTCATCTATCTTTGACCCCTTCAAGTCACTCAAACATCTATTGAAAATGTAGTTTTAAATCCCCCTAAATATGCACGACTTCATAAAGAGCCCTAAGTGCAAGTCAGCACCCCGGCATCTACCTCCTTCCTGGCTCTGGACGTAGTAGGTTAAATCTGTTTTTAGAGCTTATTACACTTTTCTCTAGAGGTATACAATTAGTGCCCTCTTAAATATAAGAGGAGAAAATAGTGCTATAGGTATGTTCTATAATAAGCCCTGCACTGTTTAACTTATCTTTCCTTTCAGAACAAATCTTTTTCAATATATATACATATTTTGGACCTATTAGGACTTATAACTAATAACCACTATAATGAATTTTAAAAGTATTCCCAGTAATGCGTATGCCTCCCTTCAGCAGGCCCTGCTGCTGCAGCTCCGAGGGTTTGGAAGGGACTGATGTGAACCGAAGCCAGCCTGCACGGACTTCCAGGTCAAACAGATCGTGTGAGGTCATCTGCGACATTCCACTCCGGTCCTCTCTTTCCAGCCCAGTTTCCTACACGACATGGATTCCAGATGCCTCTCTATTACATCAGTCTCTTCCTGGACGTGTTCTATCTTTGTTTTCTTTATGTGTTTGGGTTGGTTTGTTAAAATTTGTTTTTAAGCAGTTTCTAAGAGCTAAGCCTTTTCTTACACAATTGGCAATTAAAAGTTTTGAATCCTCGATTACAAATTTCTAGAAAGATTTTCAGAGTAAAGGGGAAAATTAATAGATGGTGATACCCACCTCAATTCAGGGATTAAAATTTAAATATGAGTAACTCAGGATATGTGTGATTTATATCTGAGGACATATTTCTTTGCCTTTTCTCTGCTACAATATTTTTTCAGCTTAGTCTCAATCTAACAAAACAAAACAATGAAAAGTAAATACTTTCGTTTCAGATGAAGTTAGCCCGTTAGTCAACAGTAAGCTTCTTACTCTGTCAGGCACACAGGAATCTGCTCTTAGAGACCTGCCAGCCCGGCAAAGCTAAGTGGCCCTTTTCCTCCCCTTCCTTTCCTTTCTTTCCTTCCTTCCTTCTTTATTTTTTCTTCTCTTAGTTTACTTAAATAATTAAAATAATAGGTTTTGAGCATGTCTACTGCAACTAGAGACATCCTCTGATTATTAACAAGCAGGTATACAGCTTCCCACCTGAGAGCTAATGGCCCCACTAACAGCTGTTTCACTCAGCAAACTTTTATTCACTGAGGACAAGAAAACCAATCTTTGTGATCTTTTCATTTATAAAAGTGTTTTGCAAGAGATTTGACCAGGCATCATGGAAATACAGAGCAGGAGTCTCAGAATTAATGGGGCAATCTAGAAGACTTCCTGAAGCAGGTCGACACTGATGAACAGTTTCAGGAAGAAGTAAGAGACATAAAGACTCGGGAAAGGGGTACCCCAGACTGGGCAAAGCTCCTTTATGGCCCACTCCCCTGAGGAAGGGGTTTGACTTTCATCTGAAGCACATCCTCCTCTGTATGGTTTTTGTATTTCCCAAATTAAACAATGACTCCACCTACTGTCTGTCAGGAACTTAAAGCATGGGAATTTATCAGACCCTCTTCATTACAACAGAGGATTTTACACTCATCAGAGAAATCAACCATAACATTTACAACACTGACAAACAACTAGCTTCTAAGATAACTGACATTTTAAAAATAGATAATAATGAATGTGTTTACTACTTACTGTCCTACATATCATGGTGTCTATGCTTTATATTGCTAAATCAACAGAAAGAAATATACCTAGACTTTAACAACTTATCTTCCTGCAACATAATGTCAAATGAGTTAAGATTTAATGGTATAGCCTTAATTTTATAGAGGGTCAAATAAGGGAAATGTCAATTGAACAGTGTGTATTTAAAACGGTCATTGATGCCTTGCCTGCTACACAATGTATTCATTCATACAAAAATACATATTTCAGAAAGGCAAACCTCCACACACAAATTTGAGTATTTTAAGTAAAAAGTATACAGCCCATGGTGTTTGCTTTCCCCACACCTATCATAAGATAACTGCAACACTCACTGAAAGAACACACAGTATAAAACTCAATCCTTTGCTCATTTCAATATGTTCGGTGCTCCTTTTATTTTTGTTATTTTATCATTTGCATTGTGGAAAGAACACTGAATATGAGATCAATTCTTTCAGCCAATTTTTAAGTGTAAAATAAATTATTGCTGACTACAGGTACAATGTTTTAAGCACACCTAAAGCTTATTCATCTTTGACTAAAGTTTTATGCCAGTTGATTAGTAACTTCCCATTCCATTCCCCTCCACAGTACCTGGAACCACCTTCCCACTCTTTGAAGTTGATAAATTTTACTATTTTAGATGCCTTGTATTAGTGAAGTCATGAAGTACATATTTGTCTTTCTGTGACTTGCTTATTTCACTTAGCATAATATCTTTAAGGTTCATTCATGTCACATATTGCAGAATAAGTTGTATATAAACAATTGGAGTGTAGCATACATTTAAAAGTACACAAATTATTTATGTAGAGCTTGATTAATTATAGAAATTGATCACAGAGTGAACAAAGTAATAACCACATAGACCAAGAAATAGAGTCCGACCACGACTCAGAAGCCCTCTCTGAGCCCCTCCCAGTCACAAGCATGGCCTGCTACTACAGTGGAGTCGACTACAGAATAAAGAATTAAAACATCTCATCCTCTCCCTCCTTTCTCTTCACAATGATCACTCACCGCAGTGAAATTCTGGGATGCTTTAATGCTTAGGATGACTTCAAATAAAATTTCCAATGCTTTGAGGAAGTAATTTAAAATCTTGTTTGAATTCTTTAATTTCTTGGTACAATTTATTCTAGCCTTAAATGTTGTATCTAGGTTTCTTTTCTTTATTTCATTTTTGCATTTATTTTTTCCCTTTTTGGGGAGGATATACAGAAAAGTTGAAAACTCACAGCAGCATGAAAGGAAGTATGAGATTGAAGAAAAAAAGACAAATACACTTTCAAGTGTGAAATACACTTCACGTCCTTCAACAATGGGAACTTTTCATGGAACAGGTTAATTGGATGTCCTGTGGTGCTGAGTTGCTGCAGTTCACAAAAACTGCTTCACCCTGAAAAGGATATATAACTCGTTACCTTCATATTTCCTATCTACCTTCATCCAGCTTCTGTGTGACTTTGCAACAACAACAGTTTTCTTTGTTATAAAATATATACATATATATGTCAGTGAATAGACCAACACACAGCTGCAATAGCTGTAACAATAGCTGGATTTTGTTCTCTGTTTGCATAGCAAATATTATGGATTTAAATCTTCAAAGAATAAAATGATGCTTACACTGCAATATAGGTCAGTGCAAGAACAAAAATGGTTGGCATCTATTTTAATAAAGTGCTATTCTTGACTAAAGACCTTAATGTTTGTGACCTCTATTTTCTTTTACTTTCTTCTCATTTTTTGTCTTTTGGCCAATAGATAATGAGCACTTACTGTGTACCAGGAACTGATCTGAATACAATCATCCTTTGGTATCCAGGACCAGGAACCAGATTCAGGTTCTAGGACCTCCTGTGGACACCAAAGTCCACAGATACTCATGTCCCTTACGTAAAATGGCATAGTATTTGCATATAACCTACGCAATCCTCTTTTATACTTTAAATAATCTGTAGATCTAGATTACTTACAATATCTAATACAATGTAAATGCTATTCAAGTTCCTATTGTACTATATTGTTTAAGGAGTGATGACAAGTGATAAAAGACTGTACACATTCAGTACAGATGCAACCATCATGGGCCCAATTACACAGCACGCATTAACAAGGTAACTTTTTTTCAAATATTTTTGATCTGTAGTTGGTTGAATCTACAGATGTGAAACACACAGGTATGGTGGGCCAGCCATACTGTACAAAGATTACTAATTTTTGACAACAACCCCGTAAGATACGTACTATTACCATCATGTCTTTACAACATCATCACTAAAGACTTGCCTACTATACAATTCATTGGCTCACACAAGAATTTAGTATTCCAAAAATGTAAAGATCCACATACAAATTTGTGTATACTATTTTGCAGATGCTGATAAGTATACAACCCATTATGTTTCTTCTTCCCACTGCTATCATCAGCTTACTGCACTACCCAACTGCAGGAAGATGCTGTTTCTACACAGGCAAAGAGAGGTTCGATAACTTGCTCAAAGGCTCATGCTAGGAAGTAGAGTAACCAGGATTTAACTGAGACTCCAGAACCTGTTGTCTTAACTGCTAAGCTACATTGTCTTGTGGACACTTTTACTAAAAATCATATATCCCCACCCAATAATTTCTTAAAACACTTCCTCATGTGCATGTAAATGTTTATAACATGCTTTATCTCTCCAAACATGTTAAAGTTTTGCAGTTATATGCAGACACAGAAATTAATTCTGAAGTTTCAGAAATGCTTACTGTACAAATTTCAGACATGTAAACTGTATAATATGAGGAGTGGTAGGAAATCCTCAAAATATCATCTGGAAATCTGCCACAATACATGGCATGTAGTAGTTGCCTAATAAATAATTATACATTAATTAGGAGAAATAGTGTATATGGAAATAAGTTTAAAGTCAATGTGTAAGACATCAACTAGTGCATATGAGTGAAGGAAAACAGTATTTAAAACAAAAAAGTTTAATTGATTATTAAATTAATTCTTGCTTATATTTCTATTGTCAAGTAAAACTGTAAATATTCTGATAAAATTAAAGCCATCAGTATCTGAGAACTTATTATGATTACCATCATCATTAGATTTGATTTAAATATATTTTTAGAGTTGACAGTAGAGGACTCACTATCATTAAATGCTAACTTATACAAACCAAGCATAAATGAACAAATCACTTCCCTTCCCATAAAAATATAAACTAAACACAGAACTATTATTTATATTTTTCATTACCAAGGCTCTCAGCTGGTATTCAAACAATAACATGTATAACAAGAGATTTAGTATTAAAAGTGATTGCAAAACAGAGAAAATAAACTATAAAATAAATATGTTTACATCACAGGTACAAAAATAATTTCTGGAAAATGGTGCATAAAAGAACAAGTCCACATGCCCACCTAAAGAAAGGTTACCATACACTTGAACCCGGCCCCAATACACAAGTTTAGTCCTTTGCTTTTTAGTTCGCCAAATCAGTAAAAGTTACAATGGGTGAGGAAAAACTTTTAACAGAAAAAGCATCACATCAAACACAGAAATTATCAGTCCAGACAAGACTGTTATTCCAGAAAGTTCCATGTAAGTCACAGAACTAGAAGGCATCTTGCTGCCTCCCCTGATGGGAAACGGGCTGCACCTGCAGCAACAGCAATAATTCCAGATCTCATAATCACAGGTCTCCATGGAATTTCTCTAGCAGTCCCTCCAAAAGTCTAAATGGCTTCCTTTCAGTTAAAACTAATATTTATTAGAGAATCTTTGAAGAAAAGTGTTCCCAAGTAAACTATTAATTTTCTTCCATGACCTTCCATATATAGCAACATGAGGTCTGCAAAATGACAGGTAGTCAATAAATGTTTGCTGACTTCCTTACTAAATTAATTCATATACACCAATAATAAGAAAACTGGTATCAATGTTAGAAGAGTGGCTATATTAAAAGGCACAGGTTTACTAAATGAAAGAATTTAATACGTGAAATTATTACTCTAGGACAGGAAATTGTAAAGAAAAGCATATACAAAAATGACATTTTTGTTCTAGAAATGTTAGCAATAGTTAAATTGTACCTGGTTCTTCTGATTTATATGTTAATATATAATAATTTCATAAATCAATTAATTGAATGTTTCTGTTTCCTAAATCTTAAGATAACAATTAATAGTCTCAATCGAAATTATTCACTTATAAGATCTTCCATTACTTTGGTTTTATTGTATTATCTTTGAGTCAAAAAATGTTATAGAAAGATTACCTTTTCTACTCCTTATAAACATATAATCCTTGCAAAATAGGTATCCTGTGTTTAATACTAAGTTTTACATAATATATTTATGCATGTAAGACATTTCTAAATGGATTTATTTATGTTAAGAGAGTCTCTGTAGACATAAAAAACTGTATTAAAAAACACATGCCAATTTTTAAACAAAGACTCATTTAAGTGCAGTACATTTTGCACAGCAAGAACATACTGCGTGCTCACTGTGAGCTAGACCTGTGCCGGCACAGGGGATGCAAAGTCAGAGAGAGTAAAGGCCGGAGGCTCCCAAACTCTCTCAGTCCATGGCTTCACGGCAGCCTTACTGCCCAGACCACTTTTTTCCATGGAGCCCCTATCCCAATCGTACTCTAACGGTTTCTTTCACTAAGTAGTTAGGTTAAAAAAAAAAAGCTAAAAATTACTCATGGCTTACAACAGAGTCTGCATTCTAAAATTTAATATATATAAATTGAAAGAAAATAACACTCTTATTTCATTTTTAAATAAAACAATTACTTACTAATAGAGTGGGCAAGCCTGTTGGGCCCTTCTGTGCTTCTCAAACTTCCGCGAAGTTCTCAAACAACTTCTCAAGCCTTGGAATCCAACCTTGGACACCACCCCTCCCTGGTTTCCTGTTCCACACCCATTTTCACGTGCACTTGTTTTCATCACCGGAAGTGCAGAAAACAAGGTTCACAAAGGTACGGCATCATCGAAAGAAATGTAGTGCGATCAAATACTGAAATCGTGAACTACTGTGAGCCAATGGCTTACACAGAGTCTAACAAATGTCTTTGTGTATCCCTCAAAAGCTTAAAACCCCCTAGAATGCCTCTCTGAGTTCGCTGCGGGGCCACAGGTTAGGAACCACGGGTCCAGGTTAATAAGTAGCTCAGTGTTAAGGAATGAGATGAAACACAGAAAGAAATCATTACAATCCAGTAAGGGAAGCATGCCCTATAATAAGACACTAATGAGAGCAATGTAGAACACTGAACCATATTTAATAAAATACTGGATTAAGTAGCACATTAAAGCCCTCTGCCTTTTCCTTATCAGTTCAAGAGAATTTTAGGCAAGGGGAATGGATAAAAATCAGTTGGAGATGGGAAAGGAATTGGTTCCTGAGTGAGAGCATATATGTGGACAATTGTTTGGTCACCCAACATTATCAGAGCACCCTCTGTGTGGCCAGCAGACACTACATGCCACCGCAGGACAAACGACACGCACCCAACTGTAAGTGCCCTTCCACTCTTACTGTCTGCATCATGTCCCTTGGACACAGTGATTCTGTGGTAGCACAACTAGAATGGTGCCTGGCTTGTAGCAGGTGCCTAATAAATAACTGTATGTTAATTAGAAGAGATAGTGTATACAGGGATAATTTAAGAGGTCACATGTGCAAGATATCAACTACTGCATACACACTCATTAATTATTTATATTCAGCATGCTTCCAAGAAAGGAAGCATACAATAACATGCTTCATATAGCTGAGGGCAGAAGATCGAAAATGATGCAGTTAGGAGACATAAAAGAAATTTACTCAATCAAAACTTAGCACAGATATTTTGAAGGAAGTTGTGAATGTAAATTTGTGAGATTTCTTTTAAGCACAGTAAAGTCCTGAATGGATCAGAATCATATCTACATTGACAAGGGGGGAACAATTTCATGGGCCATGTCACAGGTGGTGTACAGTGAGGTGAATGTGTAGCTGGAAGAAGGGGACATCATTTTCCTCAGGTAACCCAACCTGAATTAGAACCCCATGGGGCACTGATTAGTCCAGTTGTACTTCTCTACCCATTCATGCATACAGCTTGAGATACCTTGATTAGTGATAGTTTTGTTGGGAGGAAAAACTCTACTCTCCTAGAGTCAGTGATGGAGGAGAGGCCTTGGAATTAAACTATCAAGAGACAGATTGTTAAGGGCAAAGATAAATCAATCATGTGCACAGGAAGTTCACATAAAGAGGTAACTTAAAAGGGTGGTTAGATTTGGGGGCTTCTACACCACATTAATAGGGAGAGGAAGAGGAAGAAAGGCACTTATGGGGGAAAACAAATGATTTTGGGAAAGATAAAGGGACCCTTGGGAGAATAATGGGAAGTATGACAAGAGTCTGCTAAGTTAATTGCTTTTATTTTTTTTAATATTTATTGTCTCTTGCATATGCCCTAATGAGGGACCAAACTCACAACCCAGGTGTGTGCCCTGACTGGGAATCAAACCAGGGACCCTTTGCTTTACAGGAGGACACCCAACCAACTGCGCCACACCAGCCAGGGCGTTGGTTGCTTTTATGAATCTTTTTCTCATCCTGTGAATTTGAGCCCTGAGCTACATCAACTCAACATTGAAACACCCTCCCCTATACAACACACAGAGCATTTGTATGCATAGCCAACTTTAATGAAGGGCAGAGAGCTAGAGAGACTGAACATCAGAGAAACGCAAATAACCATTAGACATCCCGACTGAACAAGCCCTTCTGACACTCTCGCCACTGGAGAGATTTTTTATCTAAGTCCTCTCTCAGGTTTTGTCTGCTTTGCTGCCCCTTCCTGTCTCCACTCATCTCTGCTCTCCCAGATTCCCCTGGAATTACCATTCTTTTGTGTGTGCATGTATAATACAGATGAATACACCTCCAGCCCTAATCCCAAACTCAGATCCAAACTCACATTTGACAACGAAGCCATTAGCATACGCAACTGAACCAAAAGTGGCATTTATGTATGTAGCTAGCAACACAAAAGATTGGCAAAATTCCCCTTGAAAGACAGTGCATATTATAATATCAATTTCCTTTCTCACAATTCCACTGGATGTCAGTATACTATTTTTTTTCTAAAGACCTAGTACAGTCAAATGTTATTGTCCTTCCACCTTTGTGAATGGTTCTCCACACTGCCCTGTTTCTCAGCCCCGCCCCAACCTCCTGAGGGAGCCTTGAGAAGCCAAACTTAATACTCAGCCTTTCTCTGCTTCATCACTCATCAAATTCTATCCCTGCTTTTGTAAAGGAAGAAAAAAAGTGAAGCATGATGAGCAAAGGAAAATAATCATGGGTTGCTAAAAACGCTAACATGTAATCTACTCTCTTTTTCATTAGTAGAGAAAGTCTTGGACTGTTTGAGATAAAATAATCAGAACTGCAATTTGAAAGATTCCATGTCAGCGTAAGAAATTATTTTAATGAGAAACTGTCAGTCACTAAAATATCCTATATGCAATTTAATTGCCTGCTTAGTTTATTTTTTAATCGAAATGCAAAAACAATTCCCACACTTCTAAATTTTCAGAAGATGCTTTTTCATCTCCTGTAAAGGTCCCACAACACAAAGTAAGTATTAAGCGTGTGTGAGCTGATACCGGTGAACCCGACAGAAGAAAGCCAAGCCTTTTTAAGTGAGAGAGGGAGATTGCCATTAGATGGGAGTCCCTGAAATCCTCAGTTTGTAGATAGGTGAATTAATGGTTACTTTTGATCTCAGCGGGGACCAGGTAGTACTGTACTTGCAATTCATTATGCAGGCAATTACCAGTAATAAGAAGTTTCACCAAAAACACAGCAACTGCTTTTCAAGACTATTTTAAATTATAACAGCAATAGTTACCTGTCAGGAAATTGCTAATAGGTGAGTGGCAACAGGAATATATTAACATGCAGAGTTTAAAGACGAGAGAAATTTATGAAGTTATTTCTTTGTTACTTTCTTGGAAAAATCAATGCACAGTGCAAAGAGAGCTTAATGGATCAACAGTAGTGATTTTTGGGACACTCTGTTTGGACTCACATGTTATTAATCCACAGATTTATTAGTGTGATCTGAAATTCCATCCACTCCCTTTGTAGGAAACGGTTTAATTATAAAGCCAGAACACAGGAAATAATACCTCCAAGTCCTTGTGTTTTCTTTCCAATACAATGCTGCCCTCCTATGGAAACACACACAAGCCCCCTAGCCTTAGATTCTAAATTTCTTTTCACTTGTTTCAGGTTTATCACTAGATATTTCAGGAAAATACAAGAGTTTTAGGAAGTTATGAGAGCCCTGCCCGGTGTGGCTCAGCTGGTTGGGCATTGTACCACAAACTGAAAAGTTGCCAGTTCAATTCCTGGTCAGGGCACATGCCTGGGTAGTGGGCTCAGTCCCTGGAAGGGATGCTTGTGAGAAGCAACCAATCAATGTTTCTCTCTCACATCAATGTTTCTCTCCCTCTCTCCCTTCCTTCTCTTCTCTCTAAAAATAAGGGGTTTTTTAAATGTTAAAAAAGAAAGTTACGGGAAAACAAATACCATACACTACAATATCATCCCTGAATCTCTCTTGGTTTTGAACTTAGCAGAGAATGCCATGTACATTTATTTAAGAATGTGTGGTCACCTGGACAATGTAACATGCCAAGGCTATTACTGCTATGGAGTAAGTCTGTCATTACATTAAAAAGGCTTTTTAATATGCTTCTAATGCTTATATTATAAGAAGGTGGTTTGAAATATTATGCTATTCCTACCTGATCAATTTCAGAAAGTGTGAAGCAGAGCACCCATGCCAGCTGACTTCTAAAACAGCAATATTTGTAGTTTGAAATATATAAGATTGCAGGCAAGGTAGGAAAGTATGTAGATCATGTGCAGTTTATGTGGATAAAAAATCATAATGAAAATCGAGTTAGATGTGTGCATTACAGGACATATCTGTTGGAGTTCTTGTTGTGTGATATATGCCCTTATTATCAAAAGCCAAAAGATGCAATTAACTTATCAATCACCTGAGCAGCTTAGATATCACACACAAAGTGCTGCTTATGCTATAAAGTAAAATAAAGCTATTAATTTCTTTGCCTCAGCCAATGAGCCAAAACCATGAAAATGAATTGTCATTGTAAACACTTGCTAATATGACTGCTCGAATATGTATTAAAATATGTGAGCACAGCAAGTCTAAACATATGAACTCTTGATTTCCTCTACACAGCAGTTGGCCTCAGTTGATTCCCCTTCACTGAGTTTTTTTTTTTCTATCTCATAAATTCTGGCATGAGAAGTTTGATTCCAGGGGAAAAAAAAAACAGCCGAAGTCCAGTACCGCCACTATTTATGATGTATATAAATCTGAGCCATTTCAGCATCGCTTGTTCATATAAGATGAAGAACAAGTTCTATTGATTCCCACAAGTCTAACCCAGGGCTAGTTCCCTTGGGACCTAATAAAAGCCAGGCATTCTTCTGCATTATAACAACTCTGTTGCTTCAGCAGCAATGTATTCATTGCTGCTTCTAAGAAGTCTACTAAAATTTATGGCTTTTAGTAATACTGTGATATTTGGTGCAGCACAATCAAGTAATAATAAAATAACCTACAAATTATCATTTCACTTTCTGCTTTGCATAAATATAATCACTTATTTTAGGAACACAGGCTAGCTTTTTGTCAATGTGCTACTCATTATTTTCAAATGAAGCAATAAACAGATTTGAGATGAAGGATTTAAGATTTCTTAAATAATCAGTGTAAACTAACTAAAAATAGCAACAGCAGCACTTAAAATATAGAAAAATACAGATGAATACTCAGATATCTGTGGTTAAAGCACCTTTTAAGAAGGTGAGCTTATAGTATAGTTAGGTATAGATTTATATCAAACAGTTACTAAAAATTTCAACAAGAGTAAGATCAGCTAACAGCCATTGAATTGAATTGGTCTTTCAGATTATTAGGGACTTAATAACATTACCATATTTAATCCTCAAAAACCTCATGAGGCAAATATTGTTATCATCTCTGTGTCTAGAAAGAAAAATAAAACTTAGTAAGGTTGTTTTGATAACAGATTGTTGTTATAAGGGAAAGGTAATTGTAATCATCATTCCTGTTCAGTTTCCATGGATTCATGTCTACCCCTTAGAAAAAGAGAAGCATAAAAGAATAGAATAGAAGAATAGAAGCTAACATTGAAAATAACCTATGGCCACATCGCTTTGAAGCCTCCAAAGGAAGATTAGAGTCCAGTATGGAGGGAGGGCGCTGTCTGAACACTAAGGGATTGGACTGTACTCCAAATGTCCTATATGTCTAGAATGGAGAAGAGACTGGGATAACATATGCATACAGGAGCAGCTCGCAAGTGCCCCCGTCAACTACCCCAAGCTCAACCAGCTCTGCAGGTCAGAATAACAGAGGAAGTAAGTGGAAGCCACCACAGGACAACCAATAGGCCTGTTAGGAGTGCATGTGACATAATTTATGTAAAGACCTCCAGAATTCAGGGGAAGATATTGAGAGAGTGTGACTTCTTGTAAATTGGCTGGACATAAAGACCAAAAATATGAATACTATTTCTTTTATTAAGACCTGTTCCAGTTACTGTTGCTAAAAAAACAAATTGCCCTACACCTTTGGCCAAAAATCACCATCTTCTGGTAACTTGTCAAAATGACAAACAAGGAGGAAAGAGAAGAGGCACCACCACATATTCTGTAAGTCTTTTAGAAAACACTGTATTTTTCCTTTGGCCACATACATGTGAATCTACAAGAAAGGTGATATCGTAGATATCTAGGGAACGGGCACTGTTCAAAAAGGAACAGCCCACAACTGTGAGAATAGCAAACTGAAAGAATACAATGCTACCCAGCATGCTGTTGGTGTTGTTTTCAACCAACAATCTAAGGGCAAAATTCTCACCAAGAGAATACACATATTGAAAATATTACACTAAATTTCAACTAAAGAGTCATCCTGCTTCACTCAAAGAATCCCACTTTGTGAGAGCCTTTGGAAAGAAACTTAAGCTGCTGGAGCCTGTCCCCTAGAATCCATAGCAAAATAGTTATAAATAAGTAAATAAAATAATTCTGAATTTTTAAACTAATTCCAAAATTTATTGACTTAAAAGTACAACAATCATTTTATCACCCTTTGTCCGGCATTATCTTTCTTTTCACGGGTCAGTAATTTGGGAATGACTAGACTGTGAGGTTCTGGCTTAGGGTCCCTCATGGAGGAGCAGTCAGACTGGGGTACAGATGGGGGCAGGGGTTGGAGCAGCTGGAATCTAGCTGGGCCTCTCTTTCTCTTCTGTAACCCCAGGCCTTCTCCATATTGCCCCTCATGTGGACGAGTTTGGATATCCTCATTGCATGGTGGCCTCAAGGAGACATTCTTTACATGGCAGGTGAAGACTTTAAGAGCAAATACTCCAGGAAAAAAGGTGAAAGCTGCACCACCTTTTATGACCAAGGCTCAAAAGACATGCAATGACATTTGTGACATATTCTCTTGGTACAAACCAGTTACCGGCCCAACCAGATTCAAGAGAAGGGGATTCAGATTCCCTCTTGATGGGAGAGTGGCAAGGTTCTGGGAGGACCTGAAGGATAGGACCTATTATTGCTACCATCTTTGGAAAATGCAATCTTCCACAAGTCATTACTATTGTCATCAAAATTATGGTGGCCAGAAATATATAAGTTATGAACAAATGAACAAACCATGGATACATTTTTGTGATTTTTTCTCAATAACTACCCTTCTTCCTGTTACCTCTCCCCCTTTTTCTACCATATTTTATAGTTGGTGCTTTGCAGGACATAGCTGAAAATGAATTTTCCTGATTCATCTTTAACCCAACTTTTATGGCTTCCTTTATTCCTCTAATATTCTAATTCTGGGTGTCCCAGCAATCCCAGATTTTGTCTTTGTCCTCTCTACTTCCTACTCTATACCCTCTTATTGAAATTCTTACCCACATTTTCTCTCTTACGGCTTTAAATACCATTTTTATACAGCTGACACTGAAATCTATATTACTAGTTTCAACCTTTCTCTTAAGTCCAAGATTCATGTTTCAAACTTGATACTGAAAATGACTAATCAAATGTCCCAGCAATATTTAACATTCCATATATCCCCCAATAAGGTCCTTCTTCTGACTTTCCATTCTTACTGATGTCACTATTACTATAATAATTCAGAAATATATACTCCAAAAGTTACATAAAACATCTAATCAACTTTGTTACCAAGTCTTATTTAGTCAACTTCTAAGCCCTATCATTTCTGCCACTCCAATCACTCATAGATTTATCCTCCACTGGTCGTTTCTGTGGCTACCTCAATAATTTCCCTCCTTTCCAACACCTGAACAATTGCAATTTGCTTCCTAATGATTTGCCACTACCAGGGTTTCCCATCTCATCGATCTTACATATTGCAATTAATTTAAAAGACCTAAAAGCACTATATTCAACATGTGATATTAAGTATCAAAATTCTTCCATGGCCCACCTTGTCTGTAAAGTAAAGTATATATTTTAATGTGACCATCATCCTATAGTTCCACCTTTGTGCATCTACATTCAACACAAGCAATAATTTTATATTCTCCACTTCTTCCAAATTCTCCAACCACTATACTTTTCCTTAAAACCTTTCTCCCACATTTATATCCTTCCCCAAAACTTCTATGGAAATTCAACTAATACTTCTACTTTCATTTCAACTGCTACATTCTCTGTGACTTTTTCCCTGAAATTTCTAGCTAGAAGTAATTTGGAACTCACTCATTATCCATTTATTCATGTCCTTATTCAAACATATCAGTTGAAGACCTACTCTGTACCAGGTGCTATTCTAATACCGGAAATAGGCCTAGAAAAAGAGTCAAGCTTTGCTTTCTTAGAAATGACATTCTAGTTTGGGGTGTACAGAAGAAAGAAACTGACCAGAGGCAAATAAACAAATTAATAAACAACACAATTCCTAATACTGAAGGCTATAATGAATAAAACAGGGTGATACAAGAATAACTAAGTTTGGTTGAGGAACTGTTAAATAAGGATAAGGAAAGATGTTTCAGCTGGGACACATCTCTACAGAGACAACAGGCAGCGGCTAATTAAAGATCATGATGCCAAGGTTTCCAGACAGAGAGAACAACAAATGTGATGATCGCCCTTGGTCTGGATTCACTGGACTACGGTGGATAGAGAAAAGGCCTTGCTCCTTGGCTTGCAGATGGCCATCTTTGTTCTGTGTTTTCACACGGCCTTCCATCAGTCACGTTAAATTAGGGCCCACTCTAATGACTTCATGTTAATTAAATTAGCTCTTTAAAGGCCCTGTCTCCAAATACAGTCACATTCTGAGGTACTGGGGATTAGGAGTTCAACATGTGAACTTTCGGGGGGACACAATTTAGCTTATAACAGCATGGTACATGCTGTTATATAGGCCTCCATAAGGACTGTGGATTGTATTCTAAATGCAAAAAGTCTACATGATCTGATTTGCGTTTTTTTTTAAAGGAAGACACTGGACTCTATAGGAAATAGAGTCTGGAGAAGCAAGAAATAAAGTATAAAAAGTAGTGAGTAGTTTATTGCAGGTATCTACATGATAGCTAATACAGGCTAATTTCCCTAAACTCTTACCTTTGCTTGAACAATTACATTATGCTGGAAAAAATTCCGAGATAAAATCCAAGTAGCATTTCTTTACAAAGGTTTTTCTCCTTTAACAATTTTCAAAAACTTGCTCCTTTATCAAACATGTAAGAACAAATTTCAAGATTATGTAAATAGTTACTACTTTAATAAGCATGTGATTTTATAGTTTTCCTAAATATCATTTTTCTATATCATTAAAAGTAGAAATTTAAATTAAATGATCCAAAATGTTTTTTTCCAATTCTAAAATCATAAATTCAAACCCGTTTTCTTTTTTTTAAGAAAAGATAATTCTTGAAAGTCCAAATGTATTTGAGATGTAGTCTATGAATATTTTAATCAGCTCCATATCAAATCTAAAAGTATTGGACCAGGAGTTCAGGGTTAACCTTGAATTAAAATGAATACATTTCAAGAAATCTGTAGAGAATCATTATCAACCATTGTTTCAGTCTCACTGCAAAGAGGCTTTTTATAGCCTTTTAGTTTGTCATTGTTCAGCTACTGAATCTGAAATGGACCCATCAACCTCATCTCAATGTATCAAAGGCTGCGCCTGTCTTTAGACTCATTTCTCAGCCAGACCATTAAAATCATATTCACAATCACAGACTTAACATCACGACTAGTCACACATCTTTTAAAACCCTCTCACAAAGACAAATGGCTTCCTTCTTTCTAATTTGTACTTCTGTTCATTGACAGCGCTGTGTTCAGGGAAAGCCTGCCCATTCTCAGATGAGTAAACTCATCCTTTCCTTTACAACTTCTCCATTTTTTATCATTTTTTATTTTCTCAACCCAAAAACTGAAAGTTTTCTAAGCGGCTGTTCAAGTATAATTAATGTTAGTAAAGGCTGAAGTTTCCTTGTCATTATTTTCATTGATCTAGAGAAAGCCTCGTAACCAGTAAGCTATAAGCTGAGGAAAATGAAAAGACTTACAACTCTCCCTGACCCACCCATATGTATCAGCCAATCCCCAAAGTTAGAGTATATACAGGAAGACTGATCATATTAGCGTGCAAATGTGCCCTGGGGTAGCAACCTGTCTCCCACATTTATCCCACTTCTGTGGAAAGATCTGCCTGATTAGACAACCCTTCTCCACAAGAAAAATACAGCTGGTAATTTATCCCTTTATTCCACAACCCATTTATCTTGCTATTAGGTTTAGTGACAATATAAGGCTTTTAGTTAACATCACCTTTTGTCTGTTGTTGATTCAGTGGTTTGCACTTGGGTTCCTTATTGCTGTTTCACACCATCAGTCATGCTTATGTTCCCTGAACAGCTGTACCAAGAAAACGCACCTACTATATGCATAAACAGATTCCTAGCGAGCATCCCTGCCCTGCCTCCTCTTCTAATCTGGTCAATTATATTAGTCTCCCTACATGAACTTCTTCAATTCTAGAAAAAGTTTCTAAGAATCCAGAACCCTGACTCATTTTCTTGTCTGTCTGCCAGTATGGGTGCACAATTCTTAATAAGCCCCAGCCTGAAGGGGCTAAGATTAACTAAACCCAGCCTCTTCCAGACAAGAAAAAAGCTGCCTAAATCACGGAGATAAGAAGAGTAATTAGTCAGTTCTTCCCTCAATATAAGTTTGCTGAATGCATGATTGAGCAAACTGAATGAAAATGATTGGGATTCTCTGAAGGAGTTGATATATGATGATGAAAAATATGTTTGGAATCAAAGAAAAACATTATCTTTCTTAAATTGATACTTCCTTGTAAGAGAAGCCCTCTCCTCCATTTCAGTGGATTCCGATCTGCCAACGCTCGTTTCCTTCTCTGATGCTTGAGGGTCCCACCATTTCTGCTTTAGAAGTGACTTTCCAAACATCACATGGAGGCTCATGTGTGCCATGCAGAGATGTTTTACATTCGGAGTCCCATAAAAAGTTGTAAATAATGCTATAAAATGATAATTTTTTTGCATTTTAGAAAGACCTGATTGGCCACAATAAAGGCGATGATCTGAGAGGAAAAAGGGTCCAAACAAAAAGACCAGATCTGACCTTTAGGGATCAGGACTCGCATGCAGAGAGTTAATTTGGGGACATGATCCCAAAGAGTAGGAATAAACCTACTGGAAAAGAATAAAACAGGAAAAAACCCAATCTAAGTATGCATTCTTGAGCAGATTACCATCATGGGTACTTTGACTCAGTCTTACTGGATGCCTTCTGAGTTATTGGGCAGCTTCCCCAGAGGAATGTTCATTCCTTTATAATACTTCCAAGTTTGCTCATGAACAGCATGGGTTGACTAGCCTTGCAGGAATTCGAAACAGCGGCAGCAGGAAAATCTCAAGGCAGTAAACAAAAGATATGTGATACAGTTAAGGTGTGAAGCTATCAAACAACACTGCAGCTAACTGAATCAGCAAGGCTTGCAGCGAACACTTGGGCAGAGTGGATGTAAAATGACCATTAAAAAAATGGTCAATACAATCTGACCCTTGAACTTCTTAGATGTGCTTGTGCCCTGTGTTAAGTCCAGTTCATCATAGAGGCTTCCAGTTGGCATGCCCACAATCTTCACATCGTCACAATAGATTCTACAAGAAGGCTTAGTGGAACAATCCTCGATGCTTCCACAGAAGCCAGCTGCATGCCAACAATTCCAAATTTCCTTACACTCAGCCAGCACTTTTTTCTCCAAGGAGGTGAAACCTATAGTTACTTACCCTTAACTACACTAGCTACAACTGACCATATATGATCATCACGATGCATGAAGGCACAAAGAGACACTACAGTGACTTTTAAGAAAACCCTTTTTGTTCCCATTGTGCAGTAGCTCACCCTAAATCCTCACGGCAGTGAGGATCAACTTCTGTCTTTATCTGTGAAAAACCCAGCTGATAGTTATAAACTTGGGTCCAGAATTCTTATCACTACCCTAAAATGAGCAAATGGTAATTATACTTCACATTCAGTGAGATTGCCACACCTACCAGTAACTAGGATTTCCAAGCCAGCACAGCTTAAGATCATAGAAACCCAAAAGATAAATTCTGAAAGTTCATCACTGAAAGTGATGGTTGTAAAGCCAAAACCTATGTCTGCCCCTCAGATCCTGGACAGAGGGCCGCATATCAGTCATATGTGGAATGCTGCTTTTCCAACACCATATGAGGTTGTTTTTGACTGGACCTTAATTCAGCCTTCAATAGGCCACTCCATCATCTCACTTAGGCCAGCTGATCTGAGTGATGCTGTGTATAGTTTGATCACTGAATCTTATGATTATCTACCTACTGTTGAACCTCTTTCAGCACAAGAGGTCTGAAGCAATATGATATAGATCCAATTTCAGTAAGCCAGGCATTCTGTAAGTCCCTGGATGGGGATGCTTACCAAAATGCTTAGTTGATCATAGGCAACCCCGCATGAGTCCACAGATGACAGCTGCAGAAGAGGCATTAGTGCAAAAGGGGTTGGTAACAGAGTCAGGGCCACCTGTCATGCAACTTCCTGTGCCCTCAGAACTTGTTTGTGATCATTCCAGAATGTAGCATTTGTATTGAACAATGTGCTACTGTGACATTGCCGAATCTTACGATAAAATGGATTGGAAATTACCGAGATAATGATGAACAACTCCAGTTTCATACTCATTTGGTGCCCCATGTTCAGGCGGTCAGTCTACTAGGGCCCAACAGAACGTCAAGGATGTGTTTTAAATATTAAGTAGTACTCCTTTGCTGCAGAACATATGGTCTCCATCCAGAACCATAGCGACTACACGGTGACTCATCACACATCATCCTTATTCATTATGAGTGCCTCCAGCACTGCTATTTCTGTTGACTCACACAGTCTGGATGGTTGGGCAGCCTTCACCACAACCTGGACTTACTGCGGATCCTCTCTGGCTCTTGGCCACATGCAATGGTGGCTTTCTAAGTTACTCAATAAAAGGGTAAGAATATTATTTCCAAGTGCAGCATATGCTACCTCAGAGTTCAAATAAACCCACCAAATATTATATCTCTTTCTTAAATGATAGGAACTACGAAGTTTATCAACTTGTCCTTTAGAGCAAAGGTCTAGGCACCTTCAAATGTTACTGCTCTGGCTGGATCTGAATTCCCATGGAGTTTGTCTCTTAGACTCTGGCATGCATGGATCTTAGCAAGGTACCACAATACCTTTCACTTCTTCTTGGTCACCAAATTCAGTTAGAATGATGTCATCTATATAGCAAAGTAACACAATACTCTGCAGAACATTAAGATGATCAAACTCATGAGGACTACGTTGTAATGGTCTCTTGAGACAAGACAGAGAATGGGTATTTCTAGCCTTCATATGTAAACACAAACTGCTTCTGACCCTCTTAATTGTGAGGACTGAAAAGTATCAGATGAGCTGCTACAATACATACCAGGTACCAGAGTCTGTGCTGATTTGCTCCAGTAAGATTCTACATTCAACACAGTAGTTGTGATTGGGGCTACAATGGGTTACATTTATAGTCAGCCATTGTCATCTGCCATAATCCACTTAGTTTGGGCAAAGGTCAACAATTAAATTGAATGGAGGAACCTTCTGAGGAACTATGGAAAATGTGCTTTAGACTAGTCCATCCAAATCAGGAGGAAGGTGGTATTTATCACCAACCGCCACCTGGATCGGCCAACAGCTACACAGAGGGGGTTCCCTGCCTCGTAGTTGCAAGGCAGACACACTGACCAGAACGGGCGCACATACTCTCACAGGCATCTCAAAACCCAGAGGCAGGGAGGGCCTGGGGCAGCCAGGCGGTGCACTGAAGGTGAGATGGATGCCTGCACTGAGGGCCACAGAAATAGAGCACAAAGTTGTTCAAGAAAATGTGACAGAGGGCCTAAAAAATATCATACATAACTAGTCAGTTTGCAGACTACTGAAATATTTTAGACATGAACTCATAAGGGTCTAAACTAAAGTAATGGTAGCAGATTTGATTTTTTTAAAAAGGAAATAGTTTCAGTAAGCTATGCATATGAAAGCTGTCAGAGAGGCAAAATAAAAAAGTGAATAATTTCCTACATTTTTGCCTTCAGACTCCATGGTACCTGGTGACAAAATAATTCCTTAGAAAACTAAACGTTGAGAAATACTGATTCACACATATTTTTCCTACATTATCCTATTCAGATTTGCATCCAAAATGCAAATTCCTGTCTCTAGGTATCATCGCCACTGAGGATCCCCAGGCATCCGAGAGAAAAGTCCATGCAGCGGTGCTTGGATGCGAGCCCATTTAATTTGGACAATTCTGATATTTTTCTTTTGCTACATTATAAGAAAATGTCAATTAGTCAAAATGGAACTCCAAACAATGAGTACACAGCACTTTAGATATAAAAGGGTATCAGACTAACTTCTGGCAAACTGTAAAGTAGACAAACACTAGCACCATAGTGGGCCCCTAATTTGGGAGAATATTTCACAGCCAGGCAGTGTTGAGGTCTGAGATTCTTTGGACTTGCACTCCTTTAAATTTTTTCTCTCTTTTTAAAAATGTGTATCTATTTACAATTATTTTCTAAAAATAATTTTGGTAAACAGGAAATCCATGCCTCAGATTTCTTTTAGAGACCCCAAAAGGATTCCCAGGCACACTTCGGCTATGTAACTGGAAGTATAAATTCATGATGGATGGACACCATCCTCTGTGCTCGAAAAAGAGTGACTGAAAATCTCAAAATGTTCAAACTGGTCATAAACAACATTGAAGAAAGAAACTTTAGTTGTACAATTGTGGAAATTAGAAGTTGTTTTTTGGGGTACAATAAAACAGAATTGAGCCAGGGGATGTAGTAATGTGTTTTAACACTGTTCCAGGAAACTTTATTTTACTCTCTAGTCAACTGTGGGCCTATTTCTTACAGGAGAGTTGGAAACAAACTTTCTGAATAATGGTGAAGTGTTCTTACCAATTTCCTTCAAGTCCAACGCATTTAAATCACTGGAGACAGTGACAAAAAGAGACTCAAAAATCTTAGACAATTCTCTGAGAAACTGTAGAAATCATAAGTAATCAGAATCTAGCCTTTTTTCCTAAACCGCTGGTGATTTATAAAAGTTTTATCAAGCTCTCTATATTAAAGCCAGCCATCATTTGAACTCTGGAGAAATATTGCTAAAATACAATGATAGCATTTTTAGTAAATTACAGGATACAATTGGCACTTCCACAAAAGAGCTGAGACAGATGAGGGAGGACTGCCTGCCAGGACATGGTTTCCGTATTCTATTTTCTGTCAAGTGCCGCTTCTTTTTCTTTTATTTAATTTTTCTAAATTATAAAATGTCATAGAGAAAGCAAATATTTATCCTATGCACATGTTTTTCTTCCACTAGCTTTCCTAGTGATCACTAAGGAAGAGACACAATACTGATCAGGTAAAAGCACCATGAATATTGATTACCTATTATATTTATGACACTCCCAAAACACATTTAATAACTTCTTAATTTTCCCCTCAAATATTCATCACAGAGATACAAGATTCTGTTAAACAATTTCTATAATGTAGACAAAGGATATAACTTATAAAATTGCAAAAGGCCGGGATGAAGGCCTGCAGACTTAAAACATAAGCATAGTGTGACGTGGAGGTCACTTCACAGATGGCAAGCCAATTCCTGCATAAGCTAATTATTCCTGGGTACTGTGCCTCCAGTTAGGCTACCAAGTAAGACTGTCTAATATTTTACACACTGGCCAACTGGCCAAGTTTTCCATAGATTACTCAGTCTTAAGACATTAGCACATAATTCACTGAAAATGCCTTTTGTAAAAGAAAAGCAAGATTTCTTTGTTTGACAAAACATTAATTTTTACTATAAAGCTAAGTGAATTTAATACAGTATACTATTTTAGAAATGGAAAGATCAAACTGAAAGTTTTTTTGTTCATTAAATTTCAGTGCAGGCCCCCAAAACTCATAAAAATGACTAAGTAGCTCTATATTCTAAAGTTGGTATGTTCTACCAACCCTACAGCTACCAACTGGGGACCTGGCCCAAAACCCAGGCATGTGCCCTGACTGGGAATTGAACTGGCAACCTTTGGGTTTGCAGTCAGGTGCTCATTCCACTGAGCCACACCAGCCAGGGCCAGAGTGCATTTTCTGAGTTGATATGACAGGCTGCTAGTTCACACAAACTTTTTCTCCCTCTTACTTGACTTAGGACCATCAACCTGCAGAGGATATTTTCCAGCCTCCTTCTACTAAAAGTAACCACATCACTAAGGTATCACCAAGGCAATGCTACCAGAAGTAATTGGCACAGCTTTTATCTCACTCACTAAAAATGAAATTGTTTGCCCTGGATTTGCCTCCTTCCTCTTTTCTCTATCTGAAGAACAGAAATGTTCACGACAGGTATTTGATCACGCAGACCAGGGTAACACCTAGGCGAGGGTGGAACAATAAGATGAAAGAATCTCCGGTCCCTAAATGACCTTATGAGGCAAAGCTGGCCTGTTAAGTGAGGGAGTAACCAATGCCTATTTTATTTAAGCCACTGTTTCTCAACTTCTTTTTTCATTATTGCCCCCTAAGGATAAAAAATAAATGTATTTAATTCAACTAATTTTGAATTTAATTTTAATTTTTTCATAATAAGAGAGATTAAAAACTAAGAAAGGAGACTTTATTGAGCTTTAAAAGGCCACAAATCATTTTAAAACCTAAGACATTTTTTCATTCCTCCCTCCCTGCAAGACCCAGTTTTCAGTACTACTGCGAATGCATGATTTAAGCTATTTTTTAGAGCAATTTAACCTTTGCCCCCCTAATATACTGAAGAAACCCACTATTTACAGGCTGTGACAGAAGTCTTGCCATGATAAAGGTCATTGGAGAATCAAGAGAGAACTATAAACACCAGGTAAATAAAATGTCAGGGGAGGTAAATGGGTATTGTGGACTAAAAGTGCGTGTCCTCCTCAAATTCATATGTTGAAGCCCTAACCCCCAATGTTACTGTACTTGGAGATAAAGCCTGTGAGAAGGTGATAAAGGTTAAATGAGGTCATAAGAATGAGGCCCCAATCCAACAGGTCTATTGCCCTTATGCAAAGAGCAAGTGACGGCACACGAGGGCACATCAAGAAAGCAGCCATCTGCAGGCCAGGAAGAGAATTCACACCAGAAACGGAATCAGCTAGTACCTTGATCTTGGACTTCACAGCCTGCAGAACTGGGGAAAGTTAAATTTCTGTTGTTTAAACAGCCCATCTGAGAGGTTCTATCATGGTAGTCGAGCAGTCTAAGGTAATGGGCGTGGACCCATTTTTGCTCATCTTTCCTTTTTTTGCAACCCCACCTGGAGGAGCTAGAAGCAAGGGCAGGGAAAATCAGAGAAACTTTTCATTGGGATAAGAAACCATGGTTTTGGTTTAGACTAAACTAGACATGTTACCATATGATCTCGCCTTTAACAGGAACCTAAACAACAAAACAAAGAAACAAGTAAAATACAACAAAAGACACTGAAATAGAGGACAGGATGTCAGTGACCAGAGGGGAGAGGGGAGGGAATTTCAGGGGAATTTCAGGGGAGAAGGGAAGGGTTTACAGGAACAAATATAGAGGACACATGGACAAAACTAGGGGGGTTGGAAAGGGGAGGGAGGAGGGGAGGGATGGGTGGGTGGGCTGGAATGGGAATAAAGGATAGAAACTGTACTGAATAAACTAAAATTTAAAAATTTAAAAAAATAGACATGTTAAAACTTAAAAAGTAATCAAAAGTTATGGGTTTCATACAAGATATCACTCAAAAGTGACAATGAGACCTACAAAGGCAATAGGGGCTGAAAAATAAATCTGAAAAAACTCTACTTGGTAGAGTACTATACTCTACCAAGTTCAAGTACACCCAATAGACCTAATTATCCAATATGCAGTAAGCAAAGCATGTAGACTGCAAATATATAAGAAAAAATGAAATACCTTCTCCCCCTAATCTTTAGCTGTTATCAAATCTACCTAATCTAATTGGGATTATCCTTATCTTATTTTACTTACAACGTTTACTTCCCTTCATAGATGCCTACCAGGGTTCTAATGTCCGTTCATGGGGCTCAATGACTTAATATACAAATTACCACTTTACAGCCACTAAAAGAATTCAGACTCCTCTGCCACAGCGGTTCTCTCACTCTTCTAGCCCAAGATTATTTGTCACCCAATAACTAACTAATGAGATTTTCTGTGAATAATAGAGAATGGTTAGTATCATTACTTCTTTATCTACAGAAGGCTGAACACTTCAAGGTGATAAAAGAATTATGGGCAGCATCTTTTAGAATAATATCCATATCTTTAATTTAATAATGATATTTAATTAATACAAACTTAATAATACTTAATATTTAATTTAACAATGACAATTTAATTTAAAAATTCCTTTTATCTTTATAAAGTTTTGACACAAAAAGCTGTTATGTGTTTCCTAATTGCAGAGGGGGAGAAGGTTGCTTTTTAAAAATGTATCTTTCAAGAACTTTCTTTTTAAGTAAAACAGTGATTTCTGAGAAACTGTCATTAGTCACAGAATTGGACATGTTTTCCACTAAAATTTAGTAATATTATTCTTCCTCTGTAAAGTATAGGTGGTAAGGAGTAGTACAACAGAATATTTAAATTAAGTTCTCTGCTTCTTCTTCCTTGGGCCCCACCCCAGTTCTTATAAAGATAAAGGCCTCTCTAAGTACAACATATTTCCAGTTTTAAGTGAGACTAATAGAGAGCAAGGAAGAGCCATTTTTTAAGTAAATTTCTTAAAAACCAAAATACCCAGCTCAAAAATGTCATCTGTGAAAACACTTAGATCTCAAAAGCTGACAACATAAAATGATAAACGACAACAAAAAATGATGACTCATTTACTTCCAGTTCACCTAGGGTTTGCAAACTCTCCAACCCTCATATTAAAACCTGCCATCATCCAAATGTTCCTTTTCTCTGTCCCGAGAAGAGATACGTATCCTCCTAGCTCCTCTCTCTGTCCTATCTTGTATTATAAAATCCCATTTCCCATCTCTGGAGTGGCTCCCTCTGTTCCCCACAGCTTTCCCAGGCCTGCTTGCCCTTGACGTTTTCTCCTAGGAATCTTTGTCGGAAGGCCGAGGAGACGGAGTGCTGGGTTCCAGGCTAACAGCCTAAGGAAGGCAGCAGTCCATATGGGTTTCTCACAGGCTGGAACCAAGTCTTTTTCGACCCTGTGTTTCCCAGTCGCAACCCGGGAAGTATTCATTAAATTTAGTTTAGTTTAGTTTAGTTTAGTTTAGTTTAGTCTAGTTTAGTTTTGTTTTTGCATGAAATGAGTCACTGGATGAAGATAAGAATAAGAAATGTTGTCTTTTCCCAGTGACAGACCACCATCATAGCATGGGTCCTAGGCATTCATTATCAGGGAATCAGATCCCTGATGGGAAGATTCAAAGTGTTTTCCTCCCTGCTTCCCACTTCCTGGCTAGCCACCAAAGTTGCTCCCCAGTCTAGCCACTTGATTGGCCTCAGGGGCTGCCAACAAGGGCGGAGGCTGAACACTCCCAAACTGCCTAACTACTCTTTGCTCAATAGTCTCTCAGTATGGCTAGGTGACCCCAAGAAGCTACCTTGAGTCACTAGATATACCAGCCACTTCCAAACTACCCGCCTTCCAAAAAGCTCTCATTTAGATGAATGAAGCAATTTATAAGCAAAATAGGAAAGACAGAAAGAAAGATGAGATAAAGAACGCCGCTTCAGCTCTTTCGGGGAGGTCCAGTCTGCACACCAGTAGCCAGCCTTGTCAAGTGCACACCACACCTACTCGGGTAAGCTGCTATCCTGCACTGGAAAGTACTGGAAGTTGTTTTGGCCCGTAGCCATTCATTACCAGGAAGAAAAATCACCTTCCTATTTGAAGCTCTTTTTTTCATCATGGCCCATTGGCCATGACTGATGTTGCTTTAAGTAAAGCAGTTAAAACTGCTTAACCTCAGAAAGCCTTATATAGCACATAAAAAGTGCTAGCTACAGTTAAGATAAAATCCAGAGGAGGCAGAACTGAGACAGGACAATAGGTACCTTATTCAAATTTTCCTTCACCACCTTTCCAAGGGCTAAAAATAGAAGATTCTACTGTTGAGATAGTGTTTTTTATAATTCTCATTACAAAAATGCCAGGAAATTAGCACAGAAGTACTCTTACACACTCTGAATATCGCACAATGTCATTGACATCAACACACCCTTTGTATTAGGATCATATCAAAGGAGGAGGATATGGATCTTATTTCCCTTACAAATGATAAATATATTATTTCATATTTTACTTTCTATGAAAATATTTCTTTAAAAAAATCTTATTGTATCATTTTACACTCCAATTCCTTTTTCAATACTGTTCCAATCATTCTTTAAATAATTAGAATATGCTTTACTAGTTCCCTCAGCAACTATATATTTTTATAATCAATTTTTATACAAAACATTCCATGATTTTTATCTTAACAGCTTGCATTACAACAGTCACTATATCTCTCAACATACTTGAACTTCATGTGAAAATGGAGCCAATGAGAGGAGGAAGACTCTCTAAAGTTTATTAACACTTAGCACATTAGACATCATTTATAAGATGGCTACCTGGCATCTTCCATTACTTCTCTTACCACACAATTGCAATAACAGTGGCACGTATGAGGAAAAAATCTTAAAGGGCAGTTACTTAAAAATTAGCCTCAGATGCACGAAGTAAACAATTTTAAAAACCCATAAATAGACAGCTAGTTAATAGTTATTACATTCAATAAGTTCGCATGATATGCATGATGGTTTTGACCTCCAAAATAATTGAGCGCCTTGAGCTGAGATTAAATGCAGAACATTAATTTTTCCCTCTGGTTGTCAAGCCAACCAAGAGACCCGTCAAATCTATTTAAATAAAGCCTGCATCATGTAATAATATTAAAGGGAATAAAATATTAATATGGGCCTGTGGTAGAACATTGGCCAAAAGAACTGCAGTGAGGTGCCTTTAATTTATTACCCTGACAATCTGTCTTGGTACTGAAACTAGGAGTTAAAGCACCATCTAAGAATTATGTTTCATGGCTAGAAGAAGGGCCCATTTGGGGAAGGTTACAGGTCCTCCAAATGCTGAGAACTTTAAGTATTTCCAAATGAAGGAAGTCAGGGGTTCCATTTTAATTGTATTAATTTGAAGAGATAGCAAAGTATAAATGCCAGGGATCAGTTGTAATGAAAATGAAATTTTAAACTAAAAAAAGACACTAATTCGTTAAGTGAGGCCTGATGCGCTTTCCCCATAACAGAAGTGTGCCTGGATCAATGTATTATTTGTATGCCATGTATGTCACGCTTAATCAGGGCTTCTTCTGCCAAGTACATTCTGCTTTTTACCTCTGAATATTATGCGCTTCTGGATCATTTTCCAATGAGTTTGTTCTCTGAAGAGTGGAGGTGTTAAACATATCTCAATAATATAATTAAATATTATATTTCCATTCTTAAAGTGATATCCCTGTAAGAACTACACTTATTTCATTACAGATGCGAGATGAGTGAGTGTGGAGGCTATACACAGAGATAAGCAGTGTGGGAAGCAGGTGCGTGCTTCACTGTGTTCAAGTAGTTGTTCTTTTGCCCTGAATACTCAATAATCGTTCATTTTATTAAATGAGAAAACTGTATAAAGTTTTTAAATAAGTTTTATTTAAAAAATACTTTAAAGACACCAAACATGTTCTTCAATGCTAATCACATTATTGTTCCCCATTAGATCACAAACCAAATGAAAACCAGAGGCTGCATTCTCGCTTCCCCAACATCCGCCCCACAGAGTAGTGCATCTCCCTTTAAGCTGAGCTTCCACTGACTTCAAAGAACCTTCTGGGTGATGGAACCAGGCATAATGCAGAGGGAGAAACTGAAATCTGGCCAAAGGAAAAGAACCTTTTAAAATCCTAATCAAAGAACTGAATTCTCCAAACAGGGCAATGGCTCAGTAACAGTCAGATCAGACGTGAAATCACAGACGTTAGAGCTGAAGTCAGGTCTCCTCGTGTGCAAAGTGGGAAACAGCGCAGCAATGACACTGAACCTCACAGCAAACAGAGGGACAGACCCTCGAGATGACTGCAGGTCCGCAGGCTCACCTAGAGTCACTAGATAAAATGCAGCGGACACCATTCTCATATCTCCAGGCAGGGCTATAATCTTCTACAGTGTGGAAAGCCAGTTATATTCAAAGGGTTAGCTGAATTCCTTATCTCTGAATTTACTATACTTTTATTCACATTTTAATTTCTACAAAATAAACTGCCTGCATTAACCAATTTGAGCCACATCTATAACACAGCAGTGGGTTTACTAATTAAACGTAATTTGAAAGAAATGCCATGTGTCCGTCACACTCACCTCTGGTGTGTACCTGGGACTCAGGACATCTCACGTTGGCACTGTTTCTATGATCCCTCACCTCAAATGCTAAATGCTGTCCAGGACAATCAGCTTAGCGAGGTTTTACTCCTCTTTATCAAAGCCCCATGAGAAAGGTCACAATTAACCCAAGAGAAAAGACAAAGAAAGATATATTAAGTTTCAATCATTTGCCCAGATGCAAGCTGAGAATCAGAGCAATGCAAAAAGTAGCTCTGTCTCTAAAGGGTCACTAGGTCACCTCCTGGAGCAAAGACAGGCACAGAGAGGTTTGCATGTGACTCTCTTTCAGAGCTGGTCTCCTGCAGAATCACCGAGGTGAGCATATGCTCTTGGAGGTACAGCTTCCCTTACAAACTTCCCAGCAGTGCTTAGTTACTGATAAATAGCTCAAAAGGTCCTTTCTAGGCTCAGAAAGTCTTCCTGGAGATTATAGTTGAAATATTTGATTGTTTGCAGTGCTTTCCAGGAGAATTTTCCATCAGTCAATAAATATTTATTAAAAAGCCAACACTGCTTTTCACACTGTAAAGATACAGGTGCAGCACACCTATCCCTTAAATTTAGAGACCTGATAATTTAAAGTGGTGGAAAGGGTAGTGTTGCCACATAAAATACAGAATGTCCAGTTAAATTTGAGTTTCAAGTAAACAATGAATTGTCATTCAGTATAAGTATGCCCCAAATATTACATGGGACGTGCTTAGACTAATTGTTTTTTATCTGAAATTCATAGTTAACTGGGCATACTATAACTTGATTTGTTTAATCTGACAATCCTAGGAGGTGACAGTGATGAAAAAAAAAGACAGGGAAAAGCTATTAGATTACAGTAGCTAAACAGGAACGATACCATTTACGTGAAGGGTCAGCTGAGCAGCACCTGGGATGGTGCCAGGATTGCTAGCAATGCCCCTCTAAAAAGCCAGGTCAGGACACAGGTCTGGAGTGGCGCAGAAACCCACCAGTCTGTTAACTGTGGAGTGAGTGCGGTGTGATGCACACACACAACTGATGGGTATAAAGCAATGAAAACAACAGTACTGCAGCTACTCATGCCACTACTACAACCACATGGGTCTGGCTCACAAACATAATATTGAAAAAAAGAAGCCTGACCCAAAATAATACCTTTATACGGTCCTCCTACTTATAAAGTTCAAACAACGGGTAAAATTCAAGTATAATTTTTCTACTTACAAGTATAATTTTCTCCTTAAATTTTTATATAAAACTAGTATAACTATACATATTTGTAGTAAGAATTTCAGGGCTGGGTCATTTCATGGAGGAGCATTTTTATAAAAAGGAATAGATTATCATTATTCCAAAAGGGTGTTTATGTGTAATATTGGAAAACTGACCCACATGCATTCATTCAAACATAACAAAAATTTCCATTTTGGGACTGGTTATATAATAATAAATTTTGAGCAAAGAAAATCATTTGGTATCTAAAGCGCTATTCCATTTTTAAATTAAAATATGATAGACTTCTGTTCCTGGTAAATATTAGCGAGACAGTTAAAAATGAACTTCCATTGAATGAATACATGTGGTTTTACATAATCCCCTATTTCAAATAGCTTTTTTGCCTTGTATTATAAAACACAACATGAAGCCATAGCCTAGTCTTTGGGTTTAAACAATTTTAAAATGGAGCAAAACAAATAAAAATAGTCTCGGATTCACCAGCAGCAAGCAAACAAAGGAAGAGGGGTAGTTTTGTGCTACAAATGTTGGGCAATAAAAACATAGAAAGTAAAAGAAATCAGAAATTCAGAATTTTTTTGATTTTTAAAGACGTATGCACAAAGTTTATATTGCATTACATCTGGGATGCTTGAGGCAATGCCACTTAATCAACACATTAATAGATCCAGAGCAAAAGCTATGACTATTCACTACATGTATGATACACAAAGACCATAAACACTATGTAGTATAAGACTCTAAACAGATCCCTATTCTCTAAAAACATTACTAAGGAAAAAAAGCAGGCTAAAAGAAAAATCCTAAGAAAGCTACTGATATCTTCTAATTTGGAAAGAAGCAAACTGAAGAGGTAAGTAGTAGGCACCTCTAAGAAAAGACAAGGGAAGACTTTCGATAGTAGAAGCCCTCACACACTCTTAGGGGATCTCAGAGAGGCCAGACTAGCTACTAGGCTCGTCATCTTCAGGTGGAAGAAACAGCCATAATTAATGGAACTAGACCCTCATAAGAAACATTAGTAGGATTTCAGAAAGCCAGCCCAAAGTTGTCTAGAGCAAGGACTATACATTTCCTTTCCTACCTTTGAACCCTCTGGCTTCAGAAAAATAGAATGGACAACCAATCATCAAAATGTAGCAAACCGAACAACATCCAATGGAAGGGAAATATGGCAAAGAGAACTTAGCCGCAGTACATAATCTCAGAAACTTCTAGGCAGAGCACCCTGTTACCCATGGACTGGATGCAAACCTGCGTCATGGAAACAGTGCACAACAGACAATGGTTAAACAGGGAAAACTCCAGCATGTGAGTGACAGATGAAGAGTTCAGTCATAAAGAAAACATTACCCAAAGAACAAAATTGATTCTCCACAAGTACATTACGCTATAAAAGAAATTTAAAGAAAATGAATTCCATAAAATGAGAGCTCAAAAACAAAATGGTAGAACAGAGAAAGGAAAGTTGAAGAGCTAACGGGAAAACCTGAGAACGAAAACCCTCCATTGCTACAAATCTAAAAAATAAATTAGAAACAGGAAGACAAAGTTAATCCTGAAATAGCATTGAGAATGCTTTGAAACATCATTTAAATACAAAAAGGAAAGAAAAAACTGCAAAAAGCCTAAAGTAAATTGAAAGAAACTGATTAAGTGTAAAGGGCAGATAAATTACATCCTTTATTAAAAATAGAATAGAAAAAGTATGCAGAGAAATAATACAAATACATTTGTCTAAATTTAGAATAAAACAAATTAAATTTAAAAATTAAATTAAACCTTCTAATATTAAAATAGTTGCACAATAATCAAAACTGATATATATTCTCATTAAGTTATGAAATTTCAAAAATAAAGTTAGAATTCTTTAAGTATCCAGTCACAAAAAGTCAACATTAAAAGAAAAAAGAAGTCGCATTGGCTTTAAACCTCTCAACAGTAACATTTCAAAAGCAGAATAAAAACTCAGGGGAAAAAAGCATGGCCTAATATTATAACAATGACCCATTAGCTACTCAAATAGAAAAGCAACAGGCAGACACTCTCAAGCATGCAGGACCACTGGGCTTTCTTGAATAAATGATTGAAAAATGGACAGAAGGAAAAAACAAATACGAATTCTGAGAATGTAGAAGCTGCTTTACAAGGATTCAGAATTAGCACTGAATATAAAATATAGAATTAAAACAGAGTGTCTGGAAAATAATGGCTGTAAAATATAATACAAATGTTCTAAAAATTCTTCACAAAATAAAAGTGGCATAAATAAAATCAGCAGGATAAAAAGGGAGATATCACTGTTAATCACTTTAACTTTCATAACAGGGTCATTCTATACGATCAATTAAAACCATGTTATTTAATTGAGCAAAAAATTATTCAAACTTTTTCATGGATTTCCTAATCCTTTTTTTAATTAATGTTATAATAGTGCTATAGGCTGACACCTCTTTTGGTGAAGAAAACTATCCTTTATCTTTTTTAAACAGGATCCAACACTCATTAGCCATAGAGTAAAGGACAGTAAAATGGACTACTTTAAAAATTTAGAACTTTGCTAATTAAAAGACATTATTCAGTCACAGAACATAAGAAGGTATTTGCCATAAATATATGCAATAAGGTAAATAATAAATGTCTAAAAATCAGTAAGACAAACATACAAATAGAAAATGGGCAAGAAACCTGAACAGACATTTCACAAAAACAGACAAGTATCCAAATGACCACAAAGAACTCAAATAGCCAAAGCAATTTTGAGAAAGAAGAGCAAAGCTGGAGATATCACACCCCCTATTTACAAATTATGTGAGAATGCTATAGTAATCAAAACAGTATGGTAATGGCATAAAAGCATACTCACAGATCAATGAAACAGAACAGAAAGCTTAGAAATAAGTTCATGGCATTTATGACAAAGGAAGCCAGACACAAATTAAAACAGCACAATTATATTGATATAGGTTCATAAACAAGCATAGTAATCTATGTTTTTAGAAGACAACTGGTTACATTTTAGAAGTGGTTAAATTTGGAGAGATTGGTAGTGTGGTTGATTGGGAGAATTTACGAGGAAGGGAGATTTCTGAGCTGGTGGCAATGTTGTGTTTCTCAACTTGGGTGGTAACTGAAGTGTGATAATTCATCAAAGTGTACACATTCAGCTGGACTGTTTTCTGCATGTATATTGTATTCTCACTTCAAGCATTTATTAAAGCAAAACACAGAAAGAATTGCAAAATCTTTCTGCATAGCACTGAAGACTCATTTCCTAAATAGACAAAAATATCTTTACTGCTTCCCCCAAAGGAAACACCCCAAGGCCTCAATTACTGCATCTGTATCTACATCAGGTATCTCTGACTTTGTTTACTCCAGGGGTCATTTTATAATCCTGTCTCTATAGTCACTAATTCATAGTTTCAATTAATGTATAGTCTAATTTATAATCTTGTTACATTAACTGTAATATGGGAAAGGGAAAAAACCAAACTATATTTAAATTATCTTTCTAATAACTTAGTTATAAATATACACACTAAATACCAAATAAGAAAATACAACTAGGTGCTACAATTCTTATTTCAACTGCCGAACAGGAAGCCATGGATGATATTTATTACTTCTTTCCTGCACCATCCATTACAGGTCTCCTCTGATTTCAAGCACCCAACTTGTATCTACCCAGCCAATTGACCCAAATCTTTATTTCTGAGATATCTGAGCCCACGAAAACTAGGTGTATGAAGTCTTCTATTAACTTTTATCTCTGGATACAGCAGTACTAGGAGGCATCCCAGCAGGGGTCCTTGGTTCCATCCAGATCCCTGCCTGCCACCATGGTGTGAAAGAAATCCTATTTCCCCTTGGCAGCCAGAATTCATTATCCAACTCTACACCAGGCTTCTTTTTATATCTGCTCACCCCGTGACATGAGAAGCCCAAAATGACCAGTTGCTATTCTCAGCTTCTAATTAAAGGGCTCTTTCTTATGTCCTCTGGTGGAAACATGTCTCCCTTGAGTACTAAGAGCTCTAAACCAGAAGAATTCAAAGACATGGAAGTAGGAAGAAAACTTTTTGTAACTAGGCCACTTATTGCAATACTGAGAGGTGGCATTCATATTTAATACCCTCTGTCCCTATATTCTTCTATTCTAACAGAGGAAAAGCATTATTATCGGTCATTGGTTGCAATCATATAGTATATCCTGTAGGGCAGCAGCCCAATTTCTAAGGCTTTATATCCTAACTTGTGTTTTAATAGACCTTACCTTCACCTTCAAATCCCATAAGCGTCATCCCCTTGCCCTACTTCCTTTGATGTAAAGTGAGTTCCTTGGTCAGAGAAATGTTATTTGAAATAACTTAATGCAAAGTCCATGTCAATTGTCATGCTTGCAGAGGCAATGAATGGAAGACCCCACAAAAAGGTGGTATAAAAATAAAATGCACTAATTATTTCATTTAACAATGTTAGATGGTAGGTTGTTCCAGAATTAATTCAACAGCTCACAAAGCTCTAAAGCTTCTTTTGCGCTTTGTTTTTCAGGGTCTATTGTATGGCAAAAAAAAGCCACATTCATATTCAGAAAAGGAAAACCTCATAGGATTAATGGAAGTGAAACATGCAAAGCATGTAGATTGGTGCCAGGCACATAACAAACACAGAGCAAATGTTTATCATCATGCTCATCATCTTCACTGTTATTCCTCAACCACTCCTTGGCAGAGAAAATGGAGTCACCTTGACACTAGAGGGCCCTGACCCACACAAGGACGAGGTCCAGCCTCTTCTAAGGAACACAGCTGCCTGACACCTGCAGGAAGCTGGGGCCAACGGGAAGGAGGAGAGTCGTATCTGGCAAAGCCTTCATATTACTGGCATGGACACCACACAGCCTGTTCCATTATTTGGTTATATAAAGTAGGTAAGTTAATTTCTCTCTAATGTCAGAAAAGAAAGTTCGTGTTAATAAAGCTTTAGGACAAAATGCCCAACAGGCACACACACACACAGCATATAACACAGTGCCGCACATTCAAGGGATGTGAGACAAATACTCATAATATTTGATTAGGTAAGAAATTCTGACCTCATTTCCTCCACAAAGAAATCACTGACAGCTGTTTTTGGAGTAGCATATCTCCAGATTCCAAGTCCATTTAAGACAGTGTTCTAACACACTGAGAACCTATGTGTCTCTTATTTTAAAATTTCTCTCTGGTTCCATCTGACCACCTATTAAAGAAGTATACAACTCATTGTCTTAGTGGTTTCAGGACAGACAACTACTGATTGGACAAATACGTACACTGCTGGAGTTATGTATATGAAATGAATAACAATAGGTGATATACAATCTGATGTTTTGGATCATTTTAAAGATTCAGTTGGACCATTGGGAAAAGTGATATTAATGTTCAGGCAGACTTCACACAAAGCAAAAGTCAATAAAAAAATTCAGTCACACAAGGAAAGAGCTGAAGTCCACAAGAGTCTGCTCTGTTCCTTGCTTCGTTTTAAAAGATATACTTTATCTCCAAATTGCTGAGTCAAAGCAAAACACCCATAAAAATAGTACATTCAAATAGTAATGCACCAACATTTATTAAGTTCTTGCTTTTTGTCATTCTGTTTTACTTTATATCATCTTACTATAATCTAGTCAACAAACTATGCGGTGGATATTATTAGTAGCCCATTTTATAGATATGCCAGAACAAAGTGAGTGCCTCTCTCAAAACCACTCAGCAGGTTCTAGTTTACAACCCAGACAGAGCCTCCTCTCTCAGCCATGTCCCCAGAAAGGGGGACATCTACAGTGGTGTAAACTGGACTTGTTTACTGTACTATCCAATCTCAACCCTATGCTTAAAACACATGGTTTTGAGGTCTAACCATTACTAAATTGATGGCAAAGCTCTACCAGGGCTGGTTAGGTGCACAACTGGTCCACAAAATTTCCAGACTAAAAGCAGTAATATTATTAATGAAAAAGTTATTTTCAAACAACAGTCAATTTTCTACAGCTTATAATGGATGCAAACTGACCCATTCAAATGATGACAGCTATATTAGGTGGAAAGTTTTCTGCACAGCATGTTCAACTCAGAAGAAATATCCTAGTTCTGAAAATCTAACTTGAAATCACTTTTATATCACACATCTGACAGTGACCTCAAATCTTATTCTTTAAAAAGCTTTTCTATTACACTGTCTCAAAACACATAACTGTGATTATAGAATTTTTATTAATTAGGTTTTCTCAAACACCTGTTGAGAGCCTCTTTATGCTGCAAATTGTATGAGGCACAAGGGAAAGAATGAGTGGAAAAGTCCTTGCCCTCATGGAGTTTACATTCTAATAGGAAATGCAAACTAATAAAAGCAGTAAACAAATAAATTAGTTAGACATTATAAGTACCATGAAAGTGGTGGTAGGGGTCAGGGACCATTGCCAGAGAAGATCATTATGACAAAAATAACATTAAAGGATGAGAAGACACCAGTCACATGAAGAGCAAGAGAAAGAGCATCCTAGGTGGAAGCAGAAGCACACACAAAGATCCTGGGGCAGGACAGAGACAGTTCTTTTTAAAGATAAATGTGTAGAGAGAACACATGTATGAGTGTAATTAAGTTACCCTAGCAACAGATGTGATTACTCTAACTAGGCCTGTCTTTCCTCTTCCTATCATTCTCTTTATCTGTCTTCCATAGTCCTGAGCTGCTGACATGAGTCACTATGCTCCAGCTCCCTGACCAGGTGCTAAGTTATGACATACGTTGTAAAATTCACGATACAAAAGGTAATGGGTTAGCCACTCAGGATGCAAAGATGCACTTGATTTTGCACCAGCCCTTGTGAAGGTCAAGTGGCATCTACTAACAAAAAGCCAATAAACTCAGGCTTGGGTGACAAGTATTCAGGGTACGTGACTGCTCAGAGTAATGCCATAAAATTATGAAAGACTGACTAACGAGGGTCATCTCCTTTTCTGAGAAGTGCATCCAGGGGATTTTGAGTGTCTTCCTCTCCGATGCACTGTAGCCTAACCTAGGAGCCCTGGCTGGCTCTGCCTACAAGTTCCAGCTCCTTTTGGCCAGAAATCTGTCAGCATGCATACTGCTTGCTTTTAGCGTGATCTCTGATAGGGTTTAAAATCCTTCTAAACAAATCTAGGCATCTCTTGCTCCCATAGTTTTAGCAAGTTAATTACTCTTCCATAAGATGTGATTTCCTGAGATTCAGTGAGCTGACATAGCTTCGTGTTAATTTATTCAAGGCTGAATAGTTACATTGATTAGACAACTCCACAGCGCCAGGTCTCAGTGCTTCTGGAGTTGCTCTCTTTGAATTTCAATGCAGTTCATCACAGAGGAGTGAGGCCGGTATGTCTTCTGCTCTTGCCTCTGTGGAAAGTTCAGTAGACTTTTTGAATGTTGTTGTCAGGAATAGGTCATCTTTGTGCAGCACTCTGAAAGGGACTCTCCTAGTTCCAATAGTAGCGAAGGGTCGGTGGCACAAGCTTACTGTGTGGTGTAACTTTTGACCTTCCAGGAGAAGGGTTCTGACTGTAATGAAGAGCTTTCATTAAAAAATGGTATTTTGAATAATGATGCGAGCATAGTGTGCCCCTGGCAAGTAACACAAGAAAGTGCTAAGGTGAATTACTGGCATTTCTGCATGAGCTGCGAACAGAGTGATATAAGGTATGTAGGCAAACTCTGGAACGAGGCAAAGCACAGAAGAGCTAAAGTAGGTAAGGCTGTTGACTGAGAAACAGCTCCTCCTGCCATACTGTTAAGTGTTTCACCACAGTGACCTCTTTCTTAGAGCTTCCCTTCCTTCACCTCAGGTCCTGCCCAAAGAACAATTTTGATAATTTTTATATACACTTTTAAAAAGCACAGAGACCTTCAAAACACAATTTCAGAGAAAATGCACAGGATTTCTGACTCAGAGAACACTTGAAAGAACAGAAAAGATGTCTAAGAAAATACCTAAAGAATAATGACTTTTTAGGACTCTAATAGCTAATGTTCTATTCCCAGTAGTGGCTTACAGTGATTTTTGCTGTGATTCCTTTCCATTAGCTCAAACCTTTTTTTAAAAAAAAAAAAATTGCTATTCCAATCAACCGTAGTTAGTGATGCATTAGAGGAGTAAAGAAAGTAGAAAATTGGTGTCCAGTTTACGGAAAAAGGGAAGGCAGATAGCAGAAGGGGAAACAGAGAATTCAGTGTAAGAAGTCAGGGCAAGCAATGCTTTGAAAATGTAATTCCCAAAAATAACCAAAGACATCAAAGAGGACTAAATTTTCCCCAATACAAAGAGTGGAATTACAGATAAACACACAACATAGTGCAAAACAATCTGCCTTTTTCTAAATAAAAACAGGTTTGCTCCAAGTCTTTAGTAGTGTCACGGAAAAATTGATGATCTTCTATTAATAAGTCTCCAAGTCCTAGCCCTGCTATTTATTATGTGTTTGACCTTGGGCAAGTCACAGTTTCCTTGGTCTTGTTCACCCTCTTTTCATGCTGGCTGCAAATGAGGAAGCCCTGTTCTCTCCCGACCTCTTCACGGAGGGAACTCGGTCCTGGTGCAGTGGCCCTTCTGCTGGTGCGTCTGAGCTGTAATTTAGTGCCCCCTACAAACGCACTACTGCTTCCTTCCTCAGAACATGAGCAGGCAGGACTTCTGCGGGGCCAGGCACATAAAGCAGCTATGTGTATTCTGTGACTACATGACTTTCTGCAGTGCGGGCTCCTTCCTTTCCCCAACCTTGAAAAGAGAGAAGAGGATGTGGACAGAAAAACTTATTCTTATATCATCAACCTTTCCTTTGGGCCCTAGGTTTTTACAACATAAAAGCCAATACTCAGAAGTCCAAAAGTCTTTTTCTACTCTTCTGTGGCATTGTGACCCCTTGAGACAAGGATCAATAACTGAGTAAAAAGCCAGAAGGACAGGAAGGAAGAAACACATGAAAAGAAAGCATATTACATTTTATATTACAATGTTATTTACAATAGCCAAGATTTGGAAGCAGCCTAAGTGCCTCACAGTAGATGAGTGGATAAAAAAAACCTGTGGTACATTTACACCATGGAATACTACTAGGTAGTAAAAAAGAAAAAAAGAAATCATACCTTTGTGACAGCATAGATGGACCCGGAGAGCATTGTGCTAAGTGAAATAAGCCAGTCAGAGAAAGACAAGTACCACATGATTCATTGATATGTGAAATGTAATGAATAAAATATACTAACAAACAAAATAGAAACAGATTCATAGACACAGAGAGCAGAGTGACAGCTGTCAGAGGGGAGGGGAGTTGGGGGTCTAGGTGAAAAAAGTAAGGGGATTAAGAAAAAACCTCATAGACACAGACAACTGTATGGTGATTACCAGAGGGAAAGGGGGTGGAGGGGGATAGGAGAGGGTAAAGGTAGAATAAATAGTAATGGAAGGAGACTTGACTTGGGGAGGTGATCAATACAATCTATGTATGATATATATAAAATTGTATACCTGAAACCTATATAGTTTTATTAACCAATGTCACCCCAATAAATTCAATTTCAAAAAAGAAAGCATGTGACATTAAAAAAAATTATCCTTTGAGTGACATAAATCATTCCCAACCGACAACTATTCATGGACAAGACACCATGAAGAAAACCCTAGAACACAGGCCTGAGACTGATCACCCCCTGCACCACAGAGACCAAAATAAACCACAGAAGAAGCGTAAGAGGAGCACCCCAGCCGGCATGGCTCAGTGGGCTGAGAAGTGCCCCACAAAGCCAAGGGTTGGGGCACCCGCCTGGGTTGCAGGCCTTCGCCTGGGGGCACGTGTTGGAGTCGGCCAATCGATGTTTCTCTTGCACATCAGTGTTTCTCTGCCTCTCTTTCTCCCTACCTTCCCATCTCTCTAGAATAAATAAATAAAATATTTTTTTAAAGAAGAGCAGCATCTCACCTTTAACAGGAACCTAATCAACAAAACAAACAAACAAGCAAAATATAACCAAGACACTGAAATTGAGAACAGGCTGACAGTGACCAGGGGGAGAGGGGAGGGAATTTCAGGGGAAAAGGCGAAGGGTTTTCAGGAACAAGTATAAAGGACATATGGACAATAATGGGGGCAGGCAGGTAGAAATGGGAGGGAGGTAGGGAGGGCTGGGGGGTTGGACTGGGGTGGGGGAAAGGCAGAAAACTGTACTTGAACAACAATTAAAATAAGACAAAAATTTTAAAAATAAATTTAAAAAATAAGAGGAGCAGCTACATACTGATCGCATTGCCCCTCCCCAAGGCCAGTGCAACACCCCACTGAGCGGTCTCCCCTCAGCCTACGGTTCCCCCAGTGGGAAAAGAGAGCCCAGGGACATTCAGCTCCCGCAGCATTGTGGGTCGGTTCTTTGGAGTCTCCAACTTTGTCTTGGTTCATAGGAAACATGAGGAGATCTATAGAGCTTAACCACTAGAAATCTGACTGTGACAGCAAAGGGGGACAGAGCTTGCAACAGCCAATGCTCTGATCTTGGCAGAGCAAGTTCCTGTGGTGCCCAGGTAGTAGTTCCAACTAGTGGCTTTGCTCATCAGCACAGCCAAGACAACAGCACTGCAGTCTGACCAGATCACTCATGGGTCACAGATTAGCCAGATTGGGTCCTCAGATGAAGAGCCTTGCCAGCCCTGGACCTGGCCTATCTCCCCTACCTATCTCCTCTCCAGGCAGAGGACTGAGTCATAGTGCAGCCCAATGACTAGGGTAGCTCCCAGCCCTGCCTAACCAGAACGCCTGGCCAGAGCACCTGGGTGCTACTTAGCGCAGCAACACTCGAGCAGAGAGTCTGGCAGGCAGAACTGATCATCCATAGAACAAAGCCAGTGACACTAGCCAGGAAACTTGGTATGTGAGTAGACTTGAGTCAAGAACAAAACAGCAAGCCTTGCTTGGGCATGGAGTAGTTTCCCTGCTCTACCCAGGCAGAGGAGTTAATTTATAACCCACCCACTGCTGGGAGTAGCTGCTGGTCCTGCCTAATCAGAAAGCTTGACTGGGAACATCTGGGGTGATTCATGGAGTTGGATCTCCCGCTTTGCCTGGTAAGGGAAGAAAATTAATAGCCCCACATCTGCTAGGTTTAACCCCTGGCCATGTGTGGCCAGAAAGCCTGGCGAAAACACCTAGAAGTCTGCATGGTGCAGCAACACTCAAGCCTTGAGTACAGCAAGCAGAGCTTATCAACCACAGAGCAAAGGCAGTACCCCAGTTTGACAAGGAAATCTGGAGCATGGGTTGGCTTGAGTCAAGACCACCAAGAGCCTTGCCATCCTTGGAGCCAGTTCTCTTTCTCCGCCTGGGCAGAGAAAATAATTTATAGCCCCATTCATTGCTGAATACAGCCTTTGGTCTGCCCAATCAAAGGAACCTAAACTCGAAAAGCTGCATAGCCCTCTCAACAGCCCTGCTTACAGTGGCACTGGAACAGAGAGCACAGCCTGTGGCTTGCCCAGTCTACAGAGGAAAACTGGTAGCCACATCTGGCCAGGAAATTTAGTGCATATTAACCCTGATTCAGGCCCCCAAACAATGAACTATGCAGACCTTTGGGTCTGTTCGGCTGCCCAACCAGGGCAGCAAAGCCAACTCAGAGCACCACCTACCTCTGAGTATAGTACACAGAACCAGCTGTTTAGGGAGCCTGATGAGAGAACCTGGGCAACCACAAAGCCCATCCTACAGCATGTCTTGGGCAGGGAACAAAGCCAGCAGTCCTATCGGACTGTTCTCAGCCAGTGGCACTCCACCCACCTCAGAGATCAGGCAGTGGTCTTGTGGGGGAGAAAAGACCCTATAACAAGGCCCGCCTGCCCAAGGAATTACCAGCAAACAGGCCCAAAACACCAAGATGGACTGACGGGTGAAGAACTATCTCTACCAAGGCAAACCTGTGCAGTCTGGAAGAGGAGACCACATATCGAAATGTGTAGATGATGGTAGAAGGGATCAAGGATCACAAAAAAAGTAGGTAAAGATGACTAAAAGAAACTAATAAAGCTCCAGTAACAGAGCCTGAAGAAACGGAGATCTATTAACTGTCAGACAATTCAGAATAATCCTATTAAAGGAGTTTAATGAACTATAAGAACACACCGACAGAAAACTAAACAAAATTAGAAAAGCAAGGCATGAACAAAATGAGAAGTTCAACAAAGCAATAGAAACCATAAAAAAAGTACCAGAAACCCTAGAGCTGAAAAATACAATGACTGAACTTAAGAATTCAATAGGAATCTTCAAGAAGAATCAACGATGCCGAAGAATCAGTAACCCAAAATACAAGATATTTGGAATTATATAGTCATAGGAGAAAAAAAGCAAAGAAAGCCTATGGAACTGCTGATGGACACAATCAAAGAAAACAATATTTGAATTTGGGGAACTCCAGAAGAAGAAGAGAAAGAGAAAGGGACAGAAAGTATATTTAAAGCAACAATGGCTGGCAACTTTCCAAACCTGGGAGAGAAGTGGAATTCACATGCATGAGTCCCAAAGGATGCCAAGTAGGTAGAACCTGATAGGATTACACTGAGTTTGTCACCAAGTTCCTCACCACTAGACCTGCCCTACAAAAAGGGAGTTCTTTGAGTGGAAGTAAAAAAATGCTAATTAACACCATAAAAACACAAAAAGGTAGTATAAAACTCACTGGTAATGATAAATACATAGCCAAAGTTAGATTCTGTAATATGGTAATGGTGGTGTGTAATTCACTTACAACTCTTGTTTAGAAGTTTTTTTAATGTAGTAAAAATAATCATTACTACAAATAGGTTATTGGATAAATATTATGATAAATATGTAAGATGTACATCAATAACCTAAAATAAGAGGTGGAAGAGAAATAAAAGTATAAAGTTTAAGAGTGCTGTCAAAGTTAAGTAGTTATCAGTTTCAAATAGGGTGTTATAATTTTAAGATATTTCCCACAATGGAAACACCTGTAGTAATTACACACACACACACACACACACAAAAAAAAAAAACAGAATGAAGAATCAAAGCATACTGATACAAAAGATATCAAAACACAAAAAGACAGCACAATAAGAAGCAAGGAACAATGGATCTATACGACAGTGATAAAACAATGAAATGACAGTATAAGTCCTACCTATCAATAATGACTTTAAACATATGCAGATTAAGTTCTTTAATCAAAAGACAGAGAAGGGGTGAATGGATAAAATGAGATCCAACAATATACTACCTGCAAGAGACTTACAGACACATATAGACTGTCAGTGAAGCAACAGAAACAGATATTTTAAGCAAATAAAAACAAAAAAACAGGGTGTCTATATTTATATCAGACAAAATAGACTTTAAAATGGTTTTAAAAAAGACAAAGAAGATCATTTTATAATGATAAAGAGATCAATTCACCAAGAAGATATAAAAATTGTAAATATTTATGCATACAATATCAGAGTATCTAAATATATATAACAAAAACTAACAAAGCTAAAAGAAAAATAAACAGTTATACAATAATACTTAAGTACTTTAAAACCCCATTCTCATCAATGGATTTATCATCCTAAGAAAATAAAAAAAAGATTTTAATAACATAAACCAAATGGATCTAGCAGACACATACAATATTCTATTCCACAACAAAAGAACGCACATTCTCCTCAAATATACATGAAACATTTTCTGGGACAGACCATATGTTAGGTCACAGAACAAGTCCTAGCAAATTTAAGAAGATTAAAATCATACTGAGTATCTTTTTTGGCTGCAATAAATTGAAACCAGAAACCAATAATAGGAGGAAAACTGGAAAACTCACAAATACATAGAAATTCGATGATACTCCCAATAATCAATAGATCAAAGAAAAAATAAAGGGGGAATAAAGAAGTATCTTGAGACACAAAAATGAAAATACAACAAACCAGAAATTATGGAACATAGCAAAAAGAGTTTAAGAGAAGTGTGCATGGGAAAGGGGGCAGAGAGGAGGTAGTAAAGGGTAAAGGGGGTCAAATATTTGGTGAGGGAAGACTTACAAAATGCAAGACACAGAAGATGTATTTTACATCAGTACACTTGAAACCTATAAGATTTTATTAGCCAATGTCAAATAACTTTAATCTTAAAAAAGAAAAATTTCATATAAATAACCTAACTCTGCACCCCAAGAAACTAGAAAAAGTAAAACAAAAGTCCAAAGTTATCAGAAGGAAGAAAAAAATTAAGATTAGAGGAAAAGTAATGAAATAAAGAACAGGAAAACAGTACAACAGATTTTTAAAAAACAAGAATTGTTTTTTTAAAAAGAGAAACAAAACTGACAAACAATTAGCTAGATTAACCAAGGAAGGGGGAACAAGAGGACTCAAATCAACAACATTATAATTGAAAGCAAGGACATTACATTTGATACTACAGAAATACAAAGGACCGTGAGAAGTATTATAAAACCAATACATGCCAACAAACTATAAAACCTAGGTTTAAAAACTCTTGGAAACATACATCCTACCAAGACTGAATCATGAATAAATAGAACATCTGAACAGACTCATTACTAGTAATGATATTGAATCCATAATAGAAAATCTCCCAAGGGCGGGGGGTACTGAGAACCGGATGGTTTAACTGGTAAATAATACCAAACATTTAAAGAACCTATGCTAACCCCTCTCAAACTTCTCCAAAATATTAAAGAGGAGTTAACACTCCAAAATTCATTTCACGAGGTTAGCATTACCCTGATAGCAATGTTAGAAAAGGACACTACTAGAAAGGAAAACTACAAATCAATATACTCAATGAATATATATGTAAAAATTCTCAATAAAATACTAGCAAACTAACTTCTGCGATACGTTGAAGGATCAACTGGTATTTATCCCTGGGGATACAAGGATATATACATACATACATAATAAAGTCCAACATACATAATAAAGTCCACATGTGACAAGCCCACAGCTAACGTCATACTCAATGGTGAAAATGAAGCTTTTTCTAGCCAGAACTATCAGGCAAAAAAAGAAAAATAGAAACCTACACATAAAAGACATCAGAATTGGAAAAGAAGTAAAATTGGCTCAATCTTAGCAGATGACATGATTTTAGAAACAGAAAATCCTAAAGACTTCACCAAAAAAACTGTTATGTCTAATCAACAAATTCAGTAAAGTTGCAGGATACAAAATTAACACACAAAAATCAAGTGTTTCTATAAACTAACAATAAATTATCTGAAAAAAATAAAGTGATCCCATTTACAAAAGCATCAAAATAATAAAATACTTAGGATGAATTTAAGCAAAAGGTAAAAGATCTCTACACTGAAAACTATAAGACATTGACAAAAGAAATTAAAGAAGATACAAATAAATGAAAAAATATGCTAAGTTAATGGACTGGAAGAATTAATATTATTTTATTCAATGTTATTTCTGTTAAGGTTCCAATAGCATTTTTACAGAAGTAGAAAAACCAACCTTAAAATGTATATAAAACCACAAAAGACTCTTTAATAGTCAAGCAATCTTGAGAAAGAAGAACAAAGCAGAACTCATCACATTCCCTGATTTCAAACTACATTATAAAACTATGGTAATCAAAACAGTATGGTACTGGCATTTTTTAAAAGACATGTAGACCAATGGAACAGAATAAAGAGCCCAGAAACAAGCCTATGCATATGAATTCAACTATCTGACAAGGAAGCAAAGGGTAAGTCAATGATAAAAGACAGTCTCTTAAATAAATGGTGCTGGGAAAATAGGAAATTCATATGCAAAAGATTGAACCTAGACCTCTATCTTACACCACTCACAGAAATTAACTCAAAATAGATTAAAAGACTTAAATATAAGTCTAGAACCATAAAACTCCTAGAAGAAAACACAGAAAAAAAGGTCTTTGACATAGGTCTTGTTAATGATTTGGGGAGTATGGCACCTAAAGCATAAGCAACAAAATACTATTCAACCATGAAAAAATATCCTGCCACAGGTGATAACATGGAGGGCATTACGGTAATAAGTCAGACAGAGAAAAACAAATATTGTTATGATCTCACTTACAGGTAGAATATTTTTTAAAGACCCAAAATCATTAAAACAAACCAAAAAAGAGTCAGATTTGTGGTTACTGGGGGCAGGCCAGGTATACGAAGTCGGGAGCTGATTGGATGAAGGCAGCCAAAAAGTACAGACTTCCAGTTACAAGACAAGTTAGTACTGGGTATGTAATGTACAATACGGTGACTATAGTTAACACTATTGCATGGTAGACCTGAAAGTTACGAGGACAGATCTTCAGAGTACTCATCACAATGAATAAAATATTTTTGGTATCTATATGAGATGATGGATGTTAACTAAACTGACTATAGCAATAATTTCACTATACATGGAAGGTAAGTCATTATGTTCTACATCTTAAACTTACACAAAACTGTATGTTAGTTATTTCTTAATAAATTGATTAAAGTTTTTTTTAAAAAAAATAGTAGTATCCTTTTAAGGAAAATATGTTTCCAGCATTAATTAGTTAATCTCACAGTACAGAAGGTATCTCATCATTCCTTGAGTGTCTTCTGCTTCCTCCATGAATACTGTAGAAAGCATGCAAACAGTTAATTGTTTGTTAATTTGATGGTGTCTGGGTCCTAGCCCATTCTTCAAGTCTGCAAATTTTACATTCCTGGAGCATTCTGTCTTTAAACGTTATAATTCCTAACTAAGCACTTGTTAGAAATAAAATTATTTTGTTAGTTTTAATATTCATTTGTTCATTCAGTATTTATTGAGCACCTACTTTGTGCAATAGTTGAAGTGCTATGGAAACAGCAGTAAACAAAACAGAGCTCTTGTCCCTAAAGGGCACACAGCACAGTAAAAGGAACAGACAGCACACAAACAAACAAGCAAATACGTAAAGCACCAGATAATGGTTTGCGGTGTGGAAAAACTCAGAGATCACAGATGCAGAGAGGTCAGGAGAGTGTGGGGAGAAGAGGGTTGCTCTTCCATCCAGGGTGGTTAGGAAAGGCCTCACTGAGAAGGAAACATTGGAACACATGGAGATGGATCCAGCAAGAGATTCGAGCAGGAGCCAAGGATGTGAAGTGAGCATACTGAGCATACTCAAGAAACAGCAGTGCAACCGGAGCAGAGTGCAGGAGGGAGACCAATAGGAGATGAGGTCAAGGAGCCACCCCTCCTGTTGGTAATAGCCCTTCTGCCCCACCCTTTTTCCTATAAAACCCTTCCATTTTGTGCAATCCCTTGGAACGCCTTCTAGTGGCTAGATGGGATGCTGCCAGATTCATCAATTGCTTAAATAAAGCCAATTGGAACTTTAAATTTACTTGGTTGAATCTTGTTTTGTTTCTGTTTGTTGACTTTTTTAAGATCTAAGATATTTATTTCCCAAATAGAAGTGGATCGCAACATTAACAACCTGTGCATGTTAACACCCATTTACAAGGTCATGAGCTACGATAGTGACCTCAAACAAACAAAGCCCCTCAGACTCATGTAATCAACATACCCATCATCCCCTCCTGTCCAGCTTACTAAACAATAGGCTGTCATCCTAACAAAGTCTCACCAATAAATCACTTATACAAATACCATCACCAATGACAGCTATCAGAAAATCAGCCCATTGAATTTTGTTTTCTAACAATAAGAAGTCAAGCAAGAGTTGTCACAAGACCAGTTAAGGGGCTTTGCAATCATCGAAGGGGCCAGGTGGTGATGGCTTGTTCCAGGGTGAGAGCAGGGACAGTGGCGAAGGCCTCTGGATTCTGGATATGTTTTGAAGATAGCACGCACAGGATTAGCTGTTGATACAAAACATCTGGGCACCATGGCTTCACGGATATGTAACTGCACCTTCTTCCCATCTAGTTCACATCCCTCCCCAGTCACAGCTAAGCTCTTAATCCACTAGGAGAAATTTTCCACAAATTTTCAAATGAATTTTCAATCGTTAGAGTCTGCTACATTTCAAGCCAAGCTGACTTTAACTGATAAGTACAACCGTCATGGAAGCTCCTGGCAGCAACATGCCGAACATTTCCTCGCCTCCTTTTCCATCTTCACCGTCCACAATCTATGGGTTCCCACTTCACACAGGCCTTGGATGGCCCTGCAGGAATTACTCACAGCGTTTTCCGAAAGAGAACATCTGTCCCAGAAATTATACGGCTAGCTGTCTAAGAAAAGTAGAACTTGCAACAGACTCCTAATTCTTTTTGGTAATAAAATTCCTGATCTATGCAATGCCTTTTTCCCGTTTCTCAAAACCGCACGTTAACAAAAGGTCACAAGCTGGCTCCGGTTCCCTGTGTACTTTGCAAGGTAATATACTTCTGAAAAGAAAGGCTTAACTTAAAGGTCAAGATACAAAATCTATTTTTCCTGACTATAAAATACTGAACATTTCCTTAGATTCATGGACCATGCTTCAGTAGCCTGGATGGTATCAACATTCCTTTAAACTGAAATTCTTACATACCAAAAAATTGGAGAGAACAACAACAACAACCACAACAACAAAAAGGAGGACACAAGGGAGCACTGAAGCCCTTATTGACTCAAAAGTCTTTGAAGCTTACTTCCATCCATCACTCCATTTCGTAGAAACATACTCACCAAACACACTTTACATGGCTTTGCTTAATAAAGATACTTAAAGTCAGAGTATGTTTCCCTTAAGAAGATAATTAATGAGCTGAGGGACTTTTCTAAAAAAATGAGTAAATCAATCAATTACTTTATTTTTACTATGACGATGTATACTTATACAATGAAGTCTTGGTTTTTGATATAACTGCACATAATAACACCAAAATTGCAATAAAGACAGCAAACCCACTGCTTGGGCAAGGTGCATTGTTACGTAGCCCGTGGAGAAAAATAAACTGAAGATACAGTCAATCATTATTTTTAGGTGGAAGTTCCGGTTTTAAGTGTTTTATATTATCTTTTGTGATACCCACAATAACACCATGAAATAGGTATGTTACTTCCATATTAAAATAAAGTAACTTTTGATGTTACAGTTTTTAAATAATGTGGTAACTAGAACATTCCTAAAAGGTAGCTCTCTAAGACTACGGGGGTGGGGGGGAGCAAATCACAAAGGATTATTTATTTCTGTAATTTTTAAGCTTCTACCCTTTCTCAAAAATAATTCGAAGAAACATACAAAATATAGATTTAAGACGTTAATAAATTGCAATATCATTTCAGTACCATGAAAATAAATATAAGAAGATATATTATAGTAAGTTCCCACATCAGAAAAATAGGATATTGAGCAATGAGCGCCTCAAGAAGAGGCAAATTTCCCCTCCTGGAACCCAATTCTGAAAGAATGTCTCACGTGAGAATGTATGGAGGGCCCATTAAATAATGTAATAGGTGGTGTCAGAAGTAAGTGAAGGAGCAAATTCCACTTGCCTCTTCCTTGTTGCGACTGCCATAAAAACAGAACAGCCCACTGCACCGCAGAGCAGGAAGGGAGTCTGGGTAGGGCAACGCGGACCACCAAGTACATGGCTTCTCAGCCACAGAATCTGACTCAAGGACACAACTGAAAGGCTGCTGAAGCGTTGGTGTCAACTACTCCCCTGAGATGGTCTTTTCTAATAGATCCCTTTTCAAAGGGGCATGTTTAAAAGGCTACAATAAGACAATTTGGGTTTATAGTCTTGGGTGAGAGTTGAGTAAGCTCCTTCATTTGGCCTCACGGGTAGACCTGCCTGCTGCAGACACTGCGAGAGGCTTAATACGTGTTTTAACCCTGAGAGTTCCCATCCCATGCCTGCGTGGGACATTGTGCACACATGAACCAGATGGAAAGACAGGAGTTCCCTCAGGTGGCCCCTTTTGATTTGCTCCTAGAGATTTTATACTCTGTGCATGAGTAGAAACCAACACTCATCAGAACTAGCAAAACAATTTTAATTCAACAAAATGCTTCATTCTCAGAATTTCTTTATATTCAAAAACATAAAGCTTAACAAAAATGTTTATAGTGACATAATGAAGAATCACTCTTTTCCTAATGAGTATTTGGAGGATTATGATTAGAGTTGGTTTAGAAAAAGAATTGGAATGGCAACCAAGGGTAGGACAGAGATTAAGGTTATTTTAAAGTCATTTTTCAGTTTATTTTACTCCTATTTTTATGTCTAAGATTCTTCTGTTTCGAATAAGCTATATCATTTCCAACTTTATTCTAAAGGGTTCACTAGCATATAGGAGTCTATAAATTCAGGCAAAAGGGGATTGGGGTTTAAATAATTTAGATTGATGTCATTACCCTGTGATTTCCCTTTCACATTTTTCCCTTTTTATTGAATTTCCTGAGTGGCGCTGGTTAACGAAATTACACGTTTCAGGTCCACAAGTCCACGGCACGTCATCTGTGTGACACTGTGTTGTGTGTTCATCACCATGCACCCCCCTTCCTCTCCTCCACCGCCCCCCCAAAATCACCACACTGCTGTCCGTGTCCATCAGGTTTTCTTTCCTTTTTTTTTTTTGCTGAGTCCCTTCACCCACTCAGCCCTTCCCCTCATTCTTAAGTAGAAAACAGACATTTCCACTCAATTGCATGAATTTTATAGGCTGCAGAAAGAAGACAGCAAAACAACAGACTCTTTGAAATCCCCCCCACAGCATAGGACTCATGTCATCAGCCTAGCTACCGCCCAAGCCCCTTTCTGAAAACCACGGCGAGGGGACTGAAGGTGTGGCAGCCCGGTGCCACTGAGCAAGTTTCTCTTCTGCAACAAGACACAAGTTGGTATTATCTGATGCCTCTAAAACTCCACAGACCTTCATTTACTAACCTCATTGCAATCTTCCAAATACAGGCACACCTCAGAGACACTGCAAGTTCGGTTCCAGACCACCACATTAAAGCCAGTGGTGTCGTAATCTTTTTGCTGGCGGAGGCTCTTGCCCTCAATTTGTAAAAACCGCCAACACCTGCGAAGCACAAGGAAGCAAAGTGCAATGACATGAGGTCTGCCGGTACTCAGTCCTCCCTTCTTAAACAGGTAGTCACAGTGAGCTTGTACTACTGACTATGTGCTGCTTAATTTTTGATTTTTACCAAGGCAGGTAACTGCTAAGCTGAATATTCAAGACCCATAGGGCTCAATCTCACAATAACTTTGTTCTTTGCGCTACAGCCTGTTAAACTTACTCCATGAGCCGATTTTTCCTATCCCTGCATGAAATCTCTGATAAAGTCCATAACCACTTCAACCACTATTAGACAGTAAGAATACATTCACTTTCGAGTGTAAGAATAGCAATAAATATATCTAACCTAGTGCAATTTTCTAAAAAGCCTGAATTTTATTTAAAGTTAAAGCATCATGCCTCTCCTAGGATATAGACAAGCTCAGAAGGCTATAATGAGGGATTAGGAGGAAGGGGAATGTATTCAATTTCTCTCCTATTTTCCTACCTCCCTGCCTCTCCTCCCAACTGAGTTTCTCACTCCGATTGGGTCGCTCCAGGCTTGGAGCAGAGGAAGAAAGAAATGTAAAGGGCAGAACAAGTATGATCTGGTGCCGGTGTCTTCTAGTAGTTGCCGATGTCTACAGTTGTCTCTCCCTGGGAGGGACGACCGCAGCTTTCCCTGGGTCATGTATGTGGCCGCTCAGTCTAGTCTGAGAGCCACCGACTGCACTTGAAAAGATAGCAGCAATAAACTTCCCTCCAGAAGGCACGTTCGGTCTTTCCGGCCCTGTCCAGCCAGGAGTCCACTCCTGTTGCAGAGTCCTCTTGAACAGCATTTAAAATGGCTCTCTTTGGGGACTCATACCTGGTCCACAAGAAACACCCTCAGGTGTAGTTGCCCCCACCCCACACCAGCACCCAATTCATCGGTTCTGCTCTTTGCTCTGCCCTGCCATAGAAGGATCAGAGCCAGGGCCTCAGCCTTTTGCACAGTCTCTCCTATTTCCCTGCAAGCCCTCAGGCAAACAGTAATTCGGTAGACAGGTTGTTATGGTTTCTCTGATCCGATGGCGCCCCCTTCTGGATCTTTTATCCCCCAAAGCCTGCAGTTGTGCAAGACACCTTAACTCGGAGCACCCACTCTGGCTTTCCTTTTCCGACTATACCCTTCCCTCATTTGGATGGTGCTGAACATATGTTATATCATGTGAATTTACCTGCAAATAAAGTGAGTTTCCCTATAGTGTGCCCCTTCCTATTCAAAAGTCAAGATGGATGGACATCTAAAACTTCTGCCATGATATCAAAATTAAAGGAAAACTCCCGTGGCATCTCCCCTAGAAGTATGTAACTGGAATAGCCTATGCTGGCTCCATCATCTCTTCTGTTCGAGGGAAAATATTCTCGATATCTTTTTCTAGGTTTCAGTAAGCCTATCAGATTGGCTGTCTCCCTGGGGAGCACCTCCAGTTACTTCTATAGAGATTAGGTGAACTCTTTCGTAATAAAGCAGTTGGTTTTTACCAAAAGGTCCCCTTCAGCGTTTTTGACAACTTAGTGCTTTCCATTAACCCAAGACATAAGCTTGTGCACGATGGGTGAGGTTATTCATTGCTACAAATATATTTCCTAGATCCCATCTGTTGGGTTCCAGCTGTGTCCAGCCACTCCAGAGCCACATGACTGTGTGGTGTCCAGATAAGCTTGCCATTCCAGGAGGTGCAGGGTGCACGTGGCACCATTTGGAATGGCATCTTCTGCTACCTTGGGCCAAAAGCAATGTCACTATTCATCACCAAGAGGAATAGTCTTTTGATATTTTGTCCAGTGTGCTCTGAGAGCCACCTGCATCAGAACGGTCTGCAATGCATGGAGATTTCCATGCTCACCTAAAGATACAGAACCAGAATTTCTAGGGTTTGAATGTTAGAAACTACATAAAGCAAAAACACCCCAGGTAATTCTTATGCACACCAAAGTTTGAGGACTCTGTGGTATACAATCAAAGAAGTAAAAGCCAGAGAAATTACAGCTTCAAATAATCATATTCCTTTGAATCTTAGTTTCTGCCTTTTTTGCCTGATGGCCCTCCGGTCTCCCTTTCACATCTGAAGTTGACCTGAACAGTCAAAAAGTAAAAATACCGCTGAAAGAGGTAGAAGAGGGAGAGAAGAGGTAAAAATAAGAATAGCAAAGGTAATATTCCCATTTATAAAGTGGTGCTAGAAGACGTCATTGATAGATATTGAAACAATAAATAAAACCATAAAGGTATTGTCTAAAGCCACAGAAGTCATCTGGAAGACCTCACGCGGTGAGCAGAAGTGTGGGTTGGCAGGAGCTACAATGGCACTAAGCGAGCTAAATGCAGTGTGATGTTTTTCATCACAGATATGTATTTTTAATAAAACTGCTTCAATATAATTTTCAAAATAAATTTTACTGAACATACTGACACACAATACATTCTAATGTTCAGTGTGGTTGATATGGAATCCTCCTCCCTCAGGGCTTAAAGAATCGGTTCCAGCCAGTCGGAAGTCTCTTCTTACCATTCCAGGACCTCCTTTTCCCGGCTAGGTCTGGAGTGTTTTAAAATGCCTGCTTCTAAGATCACATTGCTAGTTATTTCATTGGTGAAATCAGCAAATGGAAGAAAGAAAGGAAATTAAACATCTTTTTAGAAGGCAGATGAAAAGGAAGTCTCTGTTCCCACAGAGCGATGACACCACCCACGAAACATCATTCCACACGCCCTTGTTACCAACAGCACAGAACGTAGCAGTCAAATTGCTTCGTGCCCAGTACAGTAAGAGCTGTATGTCCCTGGAGCACTGATCCAGTGAAGGCGAGATCTAACCATTGCTCACAAGCTTTTATTTTCAGTGACTTCTTTCCAGGCTTGCCAATAACACATACATGATGGGAGCTCTATCCCTGAGAGTTGCATGTGAAAGATGAACATCTGCCTTAATTTTAATGTAAAATGGGAAAGATATAAGAGACAAAATGTTTATTCAGTTCTGACAGTGTGTTCAATTTTTTTAATACTTCATTTCATTCATTGTCACCCTATGAAGTAGATATTATTAATTTCACTAATTTATTAGATTGGGGAGACTGGTATTCATAGAGATTAAGTAGTTTGACCAAGATCCATTTAGAAAGCAGTGAAGTAAGGCTTGACACTAAATTTGCCTAAAAATCTATTGAGAGCAACTGGCTGGTGGTAGATATGCTGTGAGAATTCTACCCCCTTATTGGATTCTTTGGAGGATTCAGCATTATAGAGTGTATGTAATGGCTTCTAATCAAAATTCACCAATGTTAGTTCTCTTCTCCTTTAGAAACAAGGCCTCCAGCCAGAGCTTCTTGGGGTTAAGCAAGATGAAATTGTCTACATACATCCCTAACTTCAGTTCAGACTCCTTGAGGGCAGGGTATGTTTTATTCATTATAGTCTCTGCAGTGCTTAGAATGGTACATATGATAGATGGTCACTATTTATCTGTTGAATATTAAGTGATTAGGAAACAAGATTAAAGGAGATAGAACTAAAGATTTGATTCCTTATTCAAAAGACCAAAGAAATGACTATTGAGTCAAGAAAACAGTAAAAGAGATAAAGGTGGACATTTCAATGTGACCAGCCTGGGCACTGCCTAGTCAAAGAGCCAGGACAACAAGAAAATCACTGCCTTCTTCTTTTTTCTTTTAACCCAGTGATGTGTGATGCAAAAACCCACAGCCTCTCTCTTCTCTGGGGCCTGGTCACAGACACGTTACCTCCCAAGCCCTGTTTCCTCATCCATGCATCTGGTATTGTGTCTAAAACCTACAGAGCAGCTTTCCAGCATGAGTGTGCAACAGCCAGCCTCTCCGTACGTAACTGGGGAATCTCCCAGAGTCCTTGTAACTATCAGACTCACCATGACAACTATCATCATTTGTGTGTATGAATGTCAGGGGATATTCGGGCTTTGAATTCTGCATGTTCCAATGAGGATTCAGCCTGGGGTATATGACATAGCTCTGCGCTTAATTCCATGGACTCCACCAAGGACTGTAGTAGATACCTGTAAAAATCCTCCAGACTGTATGTCCATTATATACACAATAGCCCTGGTTAATTTGAAATTCACATTCACAAGTCCACATTTTCTTTACACCCACTCCAACATGTGTACACAAACACATATTCTCAACTACAAATGAGTGGGGCTGGTCAGTGAGGGGGGAAAGAAACATCCAAACATAGTAAACCTTAGATTATAAGCAAAAGAATCAGTCCTTTGGAATGGAGTAATCACACTATGGTGAATATTTCTTCTGCTCTACAGTCTTTAATCAAAGAAGACATTCTTCACGTCAGTTTCCTATGAGTTTCAGTCAGCTATTTCCAATGCACTTTTTAGGAAACTAATTTAAAGTCTCTGCTATGACCAACAACTTCCATTATAGCCAGCAGTATCTAGCTACTGATGCATTTTTATCTACTCCTACTTGCCGTAATATACCTTGGGTCCTTTCTAAAAACCTCATGAAATTCACCTTGGTCCCACGTGGCTAAGTAATAGAGTCAAATTCACTGTAGTCACAGCACAATCCAGGTGCAATTTTCCTGTCATCTTGAAAAAGCTCAGACCTTGCTTCCAGGTTCAACTTTCTCTTGAACTTGGATGTGTGTTGCCTGGCTTGCTCCTCAGCAAGTTATCATTTCTCTTGCTTTAATGCAAACTCTGCAAAATGCCAACGCAGCTGGACTTTCCACTGAGGACGTCTGAACAAAGGTCTGTTTTGCTGCCCTGGCGAGCAGTTCAATTTGTCTTCATGACAGCAAGTTAAGTAACAGCACTATTTTTATACAAAGAGGGTTTTCTTTTTATTGAAATATGAGCAATGTTAAATCTACAAAGGATTGTGGAATTTGAGTCTATTTTGTTTCTCTGAATTTTAAATACCAGTTGGCTCCCCCTTTATAACAGTGGAGACCATCTGAGTGTTCGGGGAGCATTCAGTGTAATCTCTGAGGTAGACTGATCAATTAATAGATCAGTTAAAGATCTATTGGACTATGTAATCTACTCACTTATAGGACAAGATTTCTTTAAGTAATCCTTGTTGGATATTTGCAGTATCAGGACATTGACACTAACATAGATTCTGGAACTTCCCTTGAAGAAATGAAGATATAGACACCTTAATATTATTTTCCCCTGAATTTCCCTATGACATATTGACAAATATCATCATGCAAATGAACCGATCTAGATATCTTCCAAATCTCCGGTCTCTGCTTCCCATTTAATCCTTATGAAATAGAATGTATCATATTTTGCTGTGTATAATGTGTACTTTTTTGCCCAATTTTTTGAGGGAAAAATAAAGATGATCATTACACATGGGCAGTACCTGAAATACCTTGTATCTGTTCTTGTGTTTTATAATTATTTGTTACATGAAATTTCTTGTATCATAATACATTCAAAAATAAATGCTAAAATTCCTTTATAACACACACCAAAAAAGTATCTAAATATAAATAAATAAATAATTGGGTTTTAAAAATTAAAAAGAAAGAAATTTTTCCTGAAAGTTTGGGCCAGAAACGTGAGTGAGCATTTTACATGGGAATACATTATACGTGGCAAAATACAGTGATTTTCTTGTTATCAAAGCATAACCAAAAAATGGCTTGCTGCCTAAGAGAGGGAACACTTTGATTAGAAAGAAAAAGAAGGTAAAAATAAAGGAAGAGAATTCTGCCTTCTTAACCACATGCATGCCAACTCCACCCTCTGGGGCTGGCAGGATTTGTGAGATATACTCATCGTGTGTTCCATGTGTTTTGTGTATTTTAGTGCAATTAATGTCCACAAACAACATAGTCCTTCCCCTCAGAGCTGGAGCAAAAGGAAGAAGACAAATAGCTCTATTCCACATAACCACTCACTTTTCTGATCCTGGTTCTTAACCCGGAACCTATGTATGAACTTAGATTGGGGAAAAAAAATACATCTTTATTATTTTAAATGCCTCTCAGTGAAAAGTGGCATTGCATTCCATCATAAATGTAGGAAAGCAGTATTAATGATACCTGTCATTTTGTCACAAATAGCATAGATATTTTCATATCACACTATGCCTCAAATATCTCAAAATAGTATTTATGCTCATCCCTAATTAGAACTCATGGTAGATTGCATCCAACTTTCCTGTCATAAGATGCTTATGCAACACAGATGACCAACTATTGGATAACTTCTGTCTCATAGTATTCAGTTAATAACAGTGAAATCACATACTTTCATTTTGATGCCCCGACCATGATTTTGTCTCCCAGTGTTCTACATCTATAAGTCTTGGTTACTTAATCTTGGAAGAAGATTAAACATAAATGTTAAAGTTGTACAAATCTAGACAGTTCAATTTTCAATTCTTAATTCTCTGTAGGACAGTACAACTTACGAGACCCGATGAGGTCACAGTCCACAAGTAGTTAACCTTCACACTGATAAACATTAAAAGCTAACATTGAACTTTAACTTGTCCATATTTTAAATGGTTTATCTTATTAATTAGTACGTGAAAGCAGAAGCACATCTATTATGTATCACAAAATTGTTTAATCCTGTGACAAAAGTTATTTTAACATAATTGATTTCCTTTTCAATCCTATGTAGTTTATTTTATGCATTTAAAAATATTATCCTGAGAAGAGGTTTAGAGGCCTCCCAGATGGCCCTAAGGTGTCTGTGTTGGTCCTCTATTGCTGTTGTTACAAATTTGGAGGCTTAGAAAACCCCACTGATTTATTATTGTACAGATTTGCAGGCCAGATGTCCCAAACAGGGGACCTTGAGCTAACACCAAGGTGTTAGCAGGACTGTGGCCCCGCTGGAGGCTGCAGGAGAGAATGCTTCTTACCTTTCCCAGCTCGAGAGATGGCCACCATCCTTGAATCATGCCCCCCGGCCAGCAATGGCATCACGCCAGTATCTGCTTCAATCACTGAATCTCCTTCTCTGACCCCAGCCTCCCCACTTGCGATGCTGTTGCATCCCCACAGATAATCCAGGATAATCTTAATCACATCTGTAAAGTCCCCTTTGCCAGGTAAGATGACATATTCACAGATTCCAGGAATTGAAATGTAAATCTCTTTGTGGGGCTATTTTTCTACCGACTTCAGTGTCCCTAACACACACACACACACACACACACACACACACACACACAAGTTGAGAGCACTGTTCTATTTCCTACCACCATTTCTGCAAGCACAAAGATATCAGTGACATCCTCCACAACTCAAAATAATGTGCCATGCTCTGTAATTTTGTTAAAAGTCTTATTTAGCTAATAGCTACTCTTGAGATTTACAGTCACATTCTAGAGAATAGAACAAAATTGTAATCACAAAATCTGTGACATAAATAAGTCCTAAAACTCAATGGGAAATGATTACATACACAGATCGAAAAAGTTAAAAAGTCTAGAATATATACAAAATTGGTATAATGTATTGAATAAAGCAAGAGAGCATCTCTTTCAGGAAAGGCATTTCTCTAGTATCTCTCTGAGACACCAATGTAGAAGCTTCGGGGAACAAATTTAGAAGTCTCTTCTCCCCACTAAACAAGAGGACATCTGGGCAATCTGTCCTTAAATCAAGATCCAAGCTGAGCAACAACAGCAGCATTGCAAAAAAGTAGTTAGAAGAATTCAATTTGATTCCTTTTTAATTCTGTTAAATTTCTCTCAACTTGCCACACAATGCTGGAAAAATCATGCAGTGGGTCATTCCCTCACACATGTGCTCTCACTCTCCTTCTCTTTGCTTGCCAAATAAATATTGATAAATTTATTTGATAGTCTTTGATGCTTAAAACCCTTCTTTAAAAATCGTAAGTACATCATCACATTTAGTGGATAGCCTTAGATGTTTAAAAACCTAAAAAATAGTGTAAGTACATTATCAAGTGTTTGGAACCATGTGATCAGCTGAAGCTAATATTGTCTCTTCTCCCACACCTACTCTCTCCTACCTACCCAAGAAAGGTTAGAATGTCTGTGATCTTCCAACAGCCTCCCTGATTTGACAGCATGAAGTACTTCCTCCCATTTCTTTAATGTTGAACTGACAGGCTCTGCTGAGTTCTTTCATAAACATCCGATTCTACAATGTATTTAAAATTGCAAGTTACACACCCTCTTAGCAATTAGTGGTGACAACCGTCCAAAAATAAGAATTAACATGAATTATTTTAACCCTGTAATTCATTGATTTACATGGTTTTAAAGCTCTAAACTATTTATGTGAAGTAGATCCTAATTTTACTGTTTGATTGTAATAAAAATCTCACTTTTATAATTACATAAAAGTAAATATGATGCATATACACATCATCTATGTGTACGTCAAAAAGTCAGATTAAAAAGAAGCCCCGACTGGCAGAAACGTCTCCACTCCCTGACACACACAGGTATAAAGCCGTGGCTCCTACAGGCAAGGTTTTCAGATACTTTTCACCTTGTTGCTTTTTCATTACAAAGCTGCCTCTGAATTCGTTTTATTCTAAAATAAAAATTTCATTATTATTCTTAAATTAAAATCACTTCATAGAAAAAACTTTCTCCAGATATTCTTAAACACTTTTGTAGAGTCACGGCTTCCTAATCAAACTTGAAGCCTTCTAGAATCCAACAGATTTTAACAGCCAATTTTTGTCCATTCCCTCATTTACATACAAATTCTTTTTGCCTACTTAAATGCCATCAAGTTATCTCAAATTAGTGATGAGGTGGGAAAATAGAAAGAGTGGAATATTGTAAGAGATAAAATAATTATTGCTTTGCACTCCAGGACGGCTCCTTGTCTTTGGTGCTGTGCTGTTGAGCGAAGGAAGCCCAGAAGGGGCCCCTCTGTCTGCGTGCCTGTGTGCTTCTGAAGTTACCCATTTGTAATTCCCTCCTGCATAGCTTTCTACAGTTAGCATCACAGCATGATTATTATTGTGTATAACTGTGCTCCACCAGGTTAAATATGTGAAAATTAGAGTTCATTTGCTTCTATTATTCTTGACTAGGAGGAAAGTTAAAAGGATGGTGGAGAGCTGGTGTGGTATAATGGGGGTCAGAAAGTGCTGACCTCTGGTGAACCATTACCTCAACTACCCAGTTGTGGGATCTCGAGTAAATCATTACCTTGGGGCCTCAATAACCTCTGCAGACCCTTGCCTTCCCCCACCCCCCACCTCATGCCACAATCCAGTGTTCTTAAAAACCATTATATGCAGATTTAACTTTTTTATTCTAATCAAACATGTCATTTCTCAAATATTTTAACAAATCTTAAAACAAGAATTAGAGTAAAGCAGCTCAAATAGCAACAATAAGACAATACTTTTTTGCTTAAATTCATTTAAAAATGTATAGAAAGATGGGAAATACAATTCTCTTAACAGCTGGAACCAGGTTTCCCTGTTGGAGACAAATGTACCCTAAGAACACTCACTGGTAATGCTCCAAAACACATTGCTTTAGGTGAAACTGAGCATTGTTAGCTAGAAAACAGAAAATTTGCCAGATACTGTAGAAAGAGGATCAGTTAGAAGAAAGAAAAGAAATAACGGGGTATGAAGCCAAGAGAAAAATAACAGAGCGTGACTGGTAGGTGACTGCTCCCCAAATCGCACATAATTATTAAATTATTAAAGCCTGTTGGGAGTGAGCCTTCTAGGGGGACACTGAGAAACTAGTCTTTGCCTCTAGGCCAAAGACCAGCAAACTTTCTACTAAGATGGCCAGATATCAAATATTTTAGGTTTTTAGGGTCATTTGGTCTGTGTTACAACAGCTGGGAACTGCCATTGTTTTAGGTCATAATGTCAATGAATGGCTGTGGCTTGTGTTTGTTCAAATAAAGCTTTATTTTTGGACACTGATGTGAAATTCTATATAATTTTCATATTTCAAAAAATATTGTTCTACTTTTAACTTTTTCCAACCATCCAAAAATGTAAAGTCCATTCGTCTTTCATGGACCATACATAGACAGAAATAGACCAGACACATCCTGTTGGGAACTGCCCTGCCTGATTTCAGAAGCTGTAACACCCCCATGGCTAAGGCTGAGGGAGCGACCTTTGGACCATAAGCCACTAAGGAGACGAAGCTTATCTCCCTGGCAGGAGCGCTGCTTCTGCTCCTTTTACTTCACCCTGCCTGGCCCCCAATGCTTGGTCGGTTAGCCAATGACAGGTAAGATTCCCCAAGAGGGGGACAACCTAAGACCAGCACAATCATGGGGAGGTCCCAGGGAAGGACTTGGGGGGCTATAGCAAAAGGGGGTGATGGACCCTCGCCTCTCAGCTTTGAAATAGCCTGAGTCCTCATTCTGTCTGTGAGAAGTCTCCTAATCTCTTGGCTGCCTTACTTCCCCCGCCTGACTTAAGCCTGAAACAATGACAAAGGGCCATGCAGCCCCTGCGCTGGACAGGGTGGGTTCCCCAGGTGATCAAGCCTAAGAAAAAATACATAAAATCCTATGAAACCTGCTTTGCTAAGAATGCTCTCAATTAAATGATAAGGGTCCAAGCAGAAAATGAGTTTGTTTCCCAAAGTTTTGTAGCCCTTTACCTAATAGACCCTGACTCAGAATAAGCCCTCGTAGTACTTTGTATCCTATCCATTGTTTGATCCTTACTGCCTGACAATGATTAAGGAGCTTTACCTGTATTCCTGTGCAAATTGCAAGCCAATAAAAACCTGTCAAGGCAAGGGTCAGGGCACTCTCCTCTTGAGAGGGTAGCTGTGCCATCCCTTTTCCTCCACCGGACTCGGTAGTCCATGTGAATGTCTCGTTTCATACATAACACAGCGGACACTGCGGGCCAGTGTCTGCGTCAACATCCCATGGGTCCTGGTCACGGTTTGCCAAGTCTCACTCCAGCCCAGAGTGGGAGGCAGGAGAAACAAAGCAGCACTTCTCTAGGTGATAAGAATTTGACCTCAGACATTCAGCAATTTAGGGAGAGTCTAAAACCATTGTTGGCTGGGGAAGTAAGGTTTGATTGACTTTAATCAGATCCTCAGAAGTAGCTGGACCCAAGGACACTTAGATTACAGGTTGAATAGATTGGAAGAGTTGGCCAAGTGTATTAATCTGAACTCTACAAACAACTCAAAATAACTTTAGCCAGTGTGAGAAAAAAAAATAGTGAGGTGAAATTAGTATAAGGACACAGGTGTGTCTCACTGAAAACAAGTATAGGAAAGTATGAAGTGAATCTCTACATTTTCAGAACATAAGTCCTTTCGAGATAGGATGACAAAAGCCTTGAAGAAGGAGTTGAATTTGGAAGTCACAAGAAAAGGACTTCAGGGAAGAGGAAACAGCTTGTGTGAAGGCACAGAATCAAGAATAAATTTGGTATGTTGTGAATTACTGCAAATAAGTTAGGCTATGAGAAAGGAAATCAAGTGGAAGCCTGCCCATGGAGGACCAGTGCTCTGAACTCCCACCCCTGCTTCAAGGCAGGGTCACAGCTGAGGTGAGAACATAGAAGAACAAGCAGGTGTTCTCAGGGAATGCAACGGACCCAGAACCTACCCAGGCACCGTGAGCCCAAGGATTGGAGTGAAGGCCCATCATCCACTGAGGTCACAAAATTCCAGAAGCAGGAGGCCAAGCCTATGGCAAAGGCTGGGGCCAGCAGCCAAACAGAAAAACACTAGAATGACTGACTTCTGGGAGGAGGGTCCATGCTTTTCTTTATTTACCTGCTCACCTCACCTACCACCAAGGAGAAAGAGAAGTTCTAGTAGTAGTCAAGGTGAAAAAGGTCCCAAGGACACATGAGGGCACTGAAAAGGGGGTGGATTATCTCAGAATACAGGGAAGCTTGATAGGAAGCTCTGAGATAAATAATCTTCTGGCCTCTGGCGCCTCTGTACCCTTGCGGATGGCTGCTCCCTCTGGGAAGTGGTATCTGAGAAGCAGGCACAGAGAGAACTGCTCTTTGCAGGGGAGGCATCCCTGGCTGGAAACACCTTACAGAACCTCCCATGGGTTTTTCTTCCCATGCCCTCTTGCATCCTCAGAGTGATATGACTGTTCCACATCAGAATCTGAGGGGCTTAGGTCTCTTGGAAGTGGAGGCTTAGAAGAGAGGGCAAGAGCAGCCCTGCCAACTCTCTCAAGATTCTCTCACCAGGAGGGGAGGGGTGTGCAGTAAAGCCCTGCCTCCCGGTTAAAGAGGTGCCCTTTGCTGGAGTGTCCTCCAAGCACTTTCTCTCCTTTAGGGACCCATGCGGAGTGGCTGAGCTACAGTTGGATGCCCGATGGACAATTCAAGGATTTAACATCTGAATCAAATTGATTTGCATCAGAAGCAAGTGAGGAGTCCATGCCAGAGGTCAGGTTGGTATTCTGAGGCCTGCAGTGGGCAGTGGGTATGAGCAGGGGTACAGCGCGCAACTGTGGCGATGGGTCCAAGGGCACAGCAGTGAGGGAAGGGAGGAAATAGGCTGGGGAAATAAGTTCACTTTGCTCAAAAGAGGGTATTTCCCTTTTTAAAGATGCAATAGGTAATCTTGGTGTTGCACCCTAAGGCCTGGAAAAGAAAGACAAGCTTCCCAGACTGGTCCTCAGAAAACAGTGCAAGTCTGTTTCCATGGAGGGCCTTAGGGAAACGCCTCTCTGGACACCTATCTGACAAAAAACAGCATCTGCGCCGGCACCAACAGGACAAAAATAACCAGGACAGCCAATCCTCCTTCCTTCGATTACAAACTGATCTTTAGGTGGAGACGGGGAGCCATTTGTGCCCACCTGAGATTACCCAATTAGACACAGTCTGGGAAGTTTTATGCTTTTCTCCAAGGCAGCCACAGGATGAAGAGCAGAGAAATGAGAAAGACGGACACAGAACAGTGCTCTGCTGGCATCCAGCACCCGAGTGCTCTGAAGTGCTTAGCATGCAGAGTTAGTTGGTTTCGCTGGTTTGGCTCCTGTGAACAGGGCATCTCTGAGGTGGTCATAGACCCACAGGAATGTGACAGCCCTGATTAACATTCCTGGAAAAAATACCGATTATGTATTACACTCAATGAAACTGTCAATGCTGATGAAAATGCAAAAGAAAGTCATTGTGTGAACAAACAAAAATAACAAACAAAAACTGATAGACACAGATGATAGTATGGTAGTTACCAGAGAAAAGGGGGGCGGGGGGAGATAGTGAAGGGTAAAGGGTACCAAATGTGGTGGAAGAAGATTTGACTTTGGGTGGTGGGCACACAGTGCAATAGACAGACCATGCATCATGGAAGTGTGCTCTTGAAAACTACATGATCTTATGAACCAGTGTTAGCCAAAAAATTTAACAAAAGAAAAGTCTTTGTGAGTCTTCCGAATGTCTGATTCATCCACTAAAGGCAAAGAACAATGAACAAGGTGTTCTCTACCTTTTGTCTAACAATTTGGATGGGACATCAGTTATTCTCAGGCTGAAATGATAGGAAACAAGCTTACCAATGACATCCTTCCAAACAACCTTGAAAGTCATTGGTCGAAGAGCCATTTTAAGGAATAGTGATGTTTTCTGAAACCAGTTTAATGTAGTTTTGTTTCTAAAAATATGATATATACAATCACTGTTCAGTGCCCACTCATTTTCTCATCTACAGCTACATAAATATTGTCCATTGGACATAGACTCTGTTATACATATGTGTGTAAACACACCGACAAAGACTCAGTTCCTCTCTTCAAGGAATTTACAAGTGGTTAGTGATTATTACTGTTGATTGCTACTATAATTATTCAGTATCATATTAAATCAGATACCACTTCTGAAGTTATTTTTTCAGTCAGATCTCTAAGAGCTCATTTTAGAGATAGAAAATTCTTTTCAGGAAAAAGTAACATGGGAATTTTGAAAAACACAGAATAATAACACAAAGAAATCAAGAAGCAACAAAAGTTCTTAGACCTTCACTACGCTGCTTCTTATCGCCACCAGAAATCAGATTTGAGGTGGAGAACACTTAGAGTAAAAACCATGACGAAGCCAAACTTTTCCATCAAATCATTTTAATTATAATAATCATAATCATAATTCCAAAAATGTTTCTTTAGCTACTAACAAAGAACTGGTTCTGTTTGTAACCTAACATTACTCCTTAACTGTGTTCTCCAGAAGGGCTACATGTTTCGTTGGGAACCAACCTTTTTCCTAATATTATATAATTAAATACTTATTTTTAATGTGTTGCTATGGCTTTCAATAAAACAATGAAATTAATTTTAGTTCAAGGACCTGTGATAAATTCTGAGCCTTTGCAAAAGTGGTTGACCATAATACAAAGAAGAAAAGAAAGCTAGCTTTAAAAAGATTGAAAGTTAGAGATCCAGACTACTTAACCATCACATTGGGAATATTATCCCATCTCTTATTCTCCAGGATGCAGATTTATCTTCCAAATTAGAGAGAAAAAAATAATGATCAAATATTTAAGGATTATGTTTCTTTTCTTTGAAGTAAGTGGGAGAGAACTGCGAAGAAGTAAGAGGAAAATGTTTTACAACAACAAAAAAAAAAGACACAGCATTTCACTCAAAATTTATTCATGGTAATGTTTGTCCCCGGACCTGTTTTCCGAGGAGGCACCATTTGCTCACGATGGAGAAAACACTTCCTGGTAAGGAGAGGACCATCTTCTCTGTTTTTCACCTCTGGCCACACCCCTAAATTCTACCTGCTGACCTGGACATTAATTAACATAAAAATGACTCAATAGTCCTTCAAACTCAGTATATACAAACCTTAACCATTTTCCCTAACAAAGGCAAACTCCTCACATGCGAAACACCTCACCTAACAGATCATCATTTCCAGTCCCACAAGCTACAGGACGAAGGGTTAGTTTTAAATCTTCACATTTTCTCTCTTCCCTGTTATGTCAAGCCCTGCCTTAAATCCGCCTTCTCATCCATCTTACTGCCCTTTCCCTAATTTAACTCCCAATGATCTTGGTGGTGAAGTGATGAAAACATTCAATGCCTCTTCCAAGCTCTTTTCTCTCTTCCCCATAAGTCCTTTGCACTAACACAAGAGCTATCTCCTAAAACACATGAAGATATGGTTGTGTCTCAATAACCTTCTTGAAAATCTCAGCTGACAAATACTGCCAAGCTCTTTTGAATGGCATTCAAGGCCTTTATAATCTGGCACAGTTTAACATTTAGAGTCCAATGTATGCATCCACACACCTCCTGCTACACTGACCTCATCCTTCCAAAGCAATCAAGATGTTCATATTTCCAAACCTTTCTCTCGCTGGTCCTTGTGCAGGGAATGCTGTCTTGGTCACACTATATGCCCAGACTACACAAGTCTGAAATCTCTGGCTGGAAACCAGAAGAGTAGGGGCTTGTAGAAAACTAGCCCTTGAAGCAAAAGTAGGTGGGAAGACATGATATGGTCAAATATGGGCAAAGTTTAAGATTATATGACAAAGCTAAAAGTGCAAGGGCCTTAAAATCTAAACAGGGCAAACACAAGTGCAAAGCTGAAAAAATTTAATAAGAAAAAATCATGCTTCCTATAGCAGGTATTTAATCTGTCTATAAAATGGTGCTGGACAGTGATTCTTGGATTGGTGATTCTTTGGAGGATTCAAGACTCAACTTTCATCGGTTTTCTGAAAAGCACAGACTTTGTAAGGCTAGAATCCAACAAACTGTAACATTACAGCCTGTTCATAGCAGATGCATGTTAGCAAATGTCACTTGCTTAGAAAATAAGAAACTATTTCTCTTAGATCGATTAATAGGTTGGGTTCAAATGTTTTGGGTAGCATTTTTTTGTAACGTTCTCTCTTTGGCATACTTCCTTACTTTAAGACTTTGTTAATGAAAAGCGTTACTGACATGCAAGGGAGAGCTAAAAACAGCACATGCAATTTTATATAACCAGGCTTATCCTAGCGTGTCAGGTCACCTTAATCCCTCAGTGAGTAAGGACTAGTTGAACTCGGAGGTATTCCCATTCATTATAGTCTCATTTCTTGAATGTCTGAGGCATCTGTGACCGAGAGCCAATTACCATTGCAGGCCATTAATCATCACTGTTGCTGAATGCCAAGAACTGGAGTGGATCTGCCTAGACTGTTCTACCTAAGTTCCTCTACAACATGCACACAAATGAATAGCTGGCCCCACAAGGGAAGGCCAGTCTTATGTAGGCTCTGAATTAACTACACATAAAGCTTCACAAAAAGTGCCTGCCGACAAAATGTGGTATTTTATGTAATTTATTTGTACCTTTTCCAAGTTTTACCAGTAAAGCATAAATTCAAATATCATATATAATATTTTATATTTCATAACACACATACATTTGAAAACTAGTTAAAGTTTTCACTATATCAAAAGATCAGTTATAAAAGTGTTTTGAAAAAGTTGATGTGTATCAAAAACTGTGGCTGTCATGTGGTCAATGAGCTCATATTTTAAGTCTAATCAATATAAAGTATATGTTTTCCAAAATAAATACTTCTTCCTGTATGGAAGAATGTTTTTATTTTTAATAAAGAACTATGTTGGTCAAGTGAATCCAGGCTTTTGTACTTTCATAGAACCCTAGAAGACAGAGTCACAGTGGAAAGAAAATACTATTTGCTCAAAATGGACCTCAAAGATTATAAAAACTAGTTTCATCTACAAATGGGTAAAAGTTATATGATATGGATTTTGGCTTAATAATGAAAGACTGTCCCGATAGTCAGATGTCCTAAAATAGAATGCAGTACCTTGGCAAAGAGAAAAAGTAGAATCAAGAAAATGTAGGGAGATTGAAGCTTGAGTAGTTGAAACATACGTAAGTTTCTAGTGCAGAAATTAATGACTTCTAGGAAAGTAGATACCTAAAATTTAAATTTAGGTGTTGCCCTGTAATCTAAATTTAGGTGTCATCATCTCCTCCATTATTTCAAATCTTTAACAAAGACAACTACACAGAGAATTCTGGAGAGTGAAGAACCTGAATAGTGCCCACCTTCCCACCAGGACAGTAGGATGTGGAGGAAGGGGCCTCATGTGGACAAGCAGAATGCAGAGTGGAAATGAAGATTTCAGAAGTGGTAGAAACTAAAAAGAATGTAAGTTTCCCAGAATTCACAAGAGATAGGAGCTAATCACAAAAGGGAAGATTTAACCCAAAATTTCTGTGGCTTTCAGAAGACAGTATAAGCCCACAGTATAACTCAGTTACCATTTATTTATCCAAAATTTATTGAGCACCAACTACGTGCCAGCCACTATTCTCTAGGCTGTGGAGAGAAGATATATAGCAAGTGATCAGAATGGCTTGGGTACAGTGAGTAGGGGAACATAGTAGGCGATGGAGCTGGAGAGTTAACAGGGGCAGATTGTAGGGCCCTGTCGGCCACTGAAAGGACTTGGTTGGTGAGATGGGAGCCACTGAGTGAGGTAGGAAGCCATTGGAGAGTGTTAAATAGGGGAGTAACGTGACCTCACTAACATTTCACCAGACTTCTATCCAACGTGTTTAAAACAGTCTCAAGGGAATGAGGGGAGAAACAGGCGGACCACCTTGAAGGCCGCTAGAATCCCCCAGGTGAGAGAGATGGTGGCAGGACGGATGTTCGCAGAGGAGGTGGTGAGAAATGACAGCGTGTAGGTATATTTTGAAGGTTAAAGGTCAGGGTTTGGTGACAAATCAGGGGTAGGGTACAAGAGGAAGAGAACATTCGGGGAAGATTCTAAGGTTTTCAGACCGAGCAGCTACAACAATGGAAATCAGTTCAGATTTCCAAACCTGACACTTTTTACCCAACCTGTAAACTCCAGAGACAGAAAGAACTGAAAATGTACACGTGAACATTAGACTACCCAAGAATCTTCCAGCCACAGTCAGCCTGTTTTCCTCTCCATTCTCACCCTGAAACATGAAAGAAAGGCAAGCTTTCTCCATTTTTAGCCTGCTGAGAGGTAAGGCTCCACAGTTTTCACCAGTGCCTGAAGTGCCAATAAGAACATGTCACAAGTGTTTTCATTAAGTGTAACTAACACTTTATTTTGATTTTAAATAACTTTCAAGTAGATTTTCATTATTTGCAATCTTCTCATTTGGAGAAAAGCTGCCTGTAGTTTTGAACAGTCTGTACATTTCCAAGTCCCCTGGACAATGATTAAGGTGGCCCTGGAAACATGACCGCGAGTCTGATCCCGAGTGCATCAGCCATTAATTCTGGATGGAGAGAGAAGAGGGGGCCGGAGAAACTTGGAAACAGGAGATTGGAGCTAATTTTTGGCTATGTAAGTCCATCCACCCAGGACATACTAATCTCTGGGCCTGTTTTTTCCAATTTGCAAACTTAAAAGTGAAAAAATGTACCACAGGTTTGATGTGAAAAAAGTCTCATTTTGCAAATGAAAACATTTAATGAAAATACTTTGATATTACCAATGTTTGGAGTATGGAGGGCAGGGGAAAAGTAGGCGTACAGTTGTTCATATGGAAAGCAATACAGTAATTAACAAATAACGACACAACAATCAACTGTGTTTCACATATTCACAACTGTGAACCTACCTTTGCTCCACCCTGTGTTTTCACTAAGCAATAAAAGTGAAATGCAGTCAGAGAAAAGTAATTGTGACTGCTGGCCAGCTTCTACCTGGCAAGCACTAGGATTTGCTTCCTTTTTGAGAAATATGGCCATGTTTAGCCATGAATAAATCCCACAGCTCCAACAGGGTTGTGCTGAGAATCACGTGGTACAGTGTCCACTCCCTCCCTCAGGAAATGGGTGAAGGCCTTGCCTACCGACTTCAGCCAGTCTCCTCCAGCTGCACCCCCACCCCCACATGCAGGAGAAAGCTAAGACCCAGTACTAAGCCCTCACTCCTATATATAAAATTGCCTGAGTTATGTTCCATCTCTTACTATTTTTTTAAAGAAAATGACAGAAAGCATACATCTGCAGCTTTCAAGGCAAAGACATAAGAAGATTCACATTCCTGTTTGATACCATAGGGTGTAATAAAATCCAAAAAGATTTCAGACTTCTAGGAATGGTATGTTCAGAAATTTTATATTTCTCAGTTTTGTGGTCTGTCAGATAGAAACAGAACAAAGTAAAGAGAAAGATTTCCAGTGGAGGAATGAAAATACAACAGAAATTATTTCTTCTCTATGGTGAATGTTATCTGTGTAATTAAAATGGGGAATAAGAACTTCTTTCATGTAAATTATGAAGATGAAAGATCAGTTATTTTTCCATGAGGGATTCAGAATGAATCTATCCTTCTACACCCATAATTATTAACCCTTCCACTTAGCATACTACATGACCTTAATACAGAATTATCTAGAAATTTTGCAATTTTGTAGGTTGTGCTTTTTAAAGATGCTGAAACCCCAGTTCTATATCTTGAGATGGTTTTAATATGCCCTTTAATTAGAGGCAGGAAAATGATCTTAATATTAGACTCTAAAATAATTATTAAATTCCCTTCCAATGTGTAAATTGTATGACTTTCTGCTTTGTTTTAAAATAAAATATAACTGATTATCACAGCTAAATTTTATTAGAACTTTTCTGAAAAAGAAAATTTCTAAACTAAAATTTCTTGATTTCTAAAAAAATTATAGTTGGAATTAAGTTGGGTTATTTTTCCATCAATTCAATGAAAATGGTTATTTACCTCTTTCAAAATATATCGATCATTAATACATGTTACAACAGTCTACTTTTTGAGTTGGATACTCCTGGCTACACATAATAGCAAATCTGACTCAGAGTGGTTTAATCATATTCATTGCTAACAAAACGCTGGACGAGGTGGTCCCCCAGCTGCACCACGACGACAGGAGGGCCAGACCCGCCACCAAGGCTGCATCCTCGGCCCTGACTTTGCACACTCAGATTGGCCACAGCCAGCCGGCTGCTGCCGCACATTAATCCCAACCTCAGAGAGAACGTGTCCTCTCAGCCCTCTGTCCTTTCAGGACCGACAATCTCTCCTGGAAGCTCCAGAAGTCTTCGCCTTTCGTAACACTGGCTGGAACTGGATTTCACGCCCCCAAACCTACCATAGCAATGAAAAATGAGATGGCCATGATGCCATTAAAACAGTTACGACTAACCCCCTGGCCCTGACCACACTGTCACTCAAGCAGCCTCAGGATTCTTTTGCAAAGGAAAGAGTAAGAACACCCAAGTGTCTGCCATATATAACATGTGCTAAGTACTATACACATATTTTTTAACTTAAAAAAATAGTACGTATATTTATAATTCACAAATGAAGAAACTGAGGTTTCAAGAAATCCAATGACGCTACTGTTCACAACAGGCACGTCTGCGCTGAGGCCTCACGGGCTGGCGGCCTCTGTTGGAGCCTGGCAGTCGCGGATACAACCACACCACGAAGAAAACAAACAGGTTCCTCCAAACATTAATATGTTTTTGTTCCTGCAAAGAAAAACTCTCTCTGAAGTTGAGGTGACAGGGACCATCAGTCCCAGCGAAGAGAAAATATGACCCTTCCAGACTCTCCATAAACTGGTGCCGTGTGCCTCGAGACCAGAACAGGTGATGTGTCATCGGTGGCGTCTGGTTGATGGTTTGAGAGCCTCGTAATTGTTTATTGACTCAGGCCCACCTTCCCTTCACTTCTGCTTTAGGAGAAACTATTTTTCTATAATTTAGTGGTAAGTGATTTTTGAATAATGAGAACTTTGAGAGAGGAAAGAGGAAGTTATACGAAGCGAGGCAAATAATTGAAGATGGTCACAACGCAAGTCATTTTTCTCCAGAAATAGCACCTGCTGCATTCCCTTTTTTTCTTCGGTGGGAAAAAAAATAACAAAAAAAAAGTTCTTTGTTGCTTGAAGATATTGATGCTTGGGTATGAAGTGTCAGAGCAGCTGCTATTCACAAAAGTAGGCAGTAGCAAAACTGACTCTTCTCCACAAGATGCTAATTATTTTTTCTACTGATACATTCTTACTGAAATGTCCTATTATGTGCCTTATTTTCTGTCTGTAATCCTCCATCAAGGAAAATTAGATAGCCACCATTCTGTGTTTTTAGATAATGTTTTGGGGTAAATGTTTACTTTTAGAATGAGTTGAATCCCGAATGCTAACGAAAATAGACTTAATATTGGTAAGTGAGTGGAAGGGAAAAAGAAGGGACACTGTGGGGCCATGTTCCCAGCACAGCTTTGAACTTGCTCACTGATGTTGGTCAGTGGCAGCTCTTCCTGTCACATTCCCTTTTTCTATACGGCACTTGTAAAAACTGTTTTAAGAAAACAGTTTACTTTGGCCTTGGTGACACAGGTTAACAGAGATGTGTTACATAGACCTCATGTAATAGCCACAGAATTGACCTGTCCTGGATGCCTTCACGTCCACCTTTGCAGGCCAAAACACAACAGCTCCAAAGAGACAGAATCAGGAATACAATGGACTTCATGTGTTTGTGGGAAATGCAGAAAGAAAGAACTAAGCAATCTTTTATCTGAAATTATACAAAATATAAATTCCAGTCTCTGTTCTTTCTGTGTTCTATGCTTTTTCTTATATGCGCCAAGAAAATCTTTTTCAAGTTTGACGTGATGTCTAAGGAAATTTGCTAATTCTTCCCAATTTTATACTTTTGTGCCTATTATCTTAGAGATGTATTCTTAAGTGTTTTTAAGTTCGGTGATTCCTCAAAATAGTAAACATGGAGTTGCCACATGATCCAACAATTCTGCTCCCAGATATACACATGTGAGAAATAAGAAAAAGTAAACAAAAAATTTCCCACAATGTTCACAGCAGCGTTATTGATAACAGCTGAAAAATGAGAACAACCTAGACAGTCATCAACTAATGAATGGATAAACAAATGTGGTGTGTCCGTACCATGGAATATTATGTGACAATAAAAAATCATGAGGTAGTGATACATGCCACAACATTGAGGAGCCTTGAACCATCATGCCAAGGGAGAGAAGTCGGTCCCAAAGGACCACATATTGTATCGATTCCGTGTGTCCAGAAGGGCCAAATCCATATAGACAGAGAGGAGATTCGTGGTTCCTAGGGCTGGGGGAGCAGCAGTTAATGCGGACAGGTTTCCTTTCGGTGGTACTGAAATGCTCTAACACATGGTCATGACTGCGCTCTGCACATGTTAAAAACCACAGAACTATACACTTTAAATCAGTGAATTGTACGGTAAATAAAATATGTCTTCATAAAACTGTAAAAAAAACTAGTCATAGTTCAGGCTGCTACAACTATCTTAGACTGAGTGACTTAAACAGCAGAAACTCATTTCTCACAGTTCCAGGGCTGAACGTCTGAGATCAAGGCACCAACAGGCTCGGTGTCTAGTGAGAATCCACTTCCGTAGTCACCGTCTTCTCACATAGTGGGTGGAAGGTGTGAGGGGTTCTTTGGGGTCTCTTTTATAAGGATACTAATCCCCTTTCTGAGGACTCCACCCTCATGACCCAGTCGCCTCTCAGAGACCCCCACGTCCAAATGCCATCACACTGCATGCAGATTAGGTTTTGACAAACATATGAAAATTGGAGAGGGGCACAAACACCCCGTCGACAGCATCTAGTACAGTCGTGGCAAGTTTCCTAATTTGATATTCAAGATCAAGTTAGTCAGAAGACATGGGTTTAGGTCTTGGTTTTCTTACAAGAACAGTATGACCCGGGCAACCACTTAATCTCTCTGCTGTTGCTTCCTCCTCTTATGCAAAGTCAGTCAGTTTTCACTAGTGATTTAAGACCCAGTCTATCTCTACAAAGTTAGGATTAGGTTGATCTTTACTTTCATGTAGGCAGAATAAGAAAAACGTCGTGTGATACAGACAGACCAGGATGGCACAGCTTGTGTTGCTCTGGCTGCCTTTCCCTAGGGTCTCAGACAGTGTGAGAAGGGTTTGTGATTGCCGGGGCAGCATTACAGCTTAGGGAAGTTTTGAGTCACGTTAATCGTATGGCTGTAACAGAGCCAAGATATGTGTGCACCAAAACTCCACTTTTTAAAAATCTATTACAATGTATGCCTGCTACTCTTTCTCATAATGTCAACAGACTTTATATAATCTGTAGAGTTATGGAACTTGAATTTGAAATATTTTTTCCTTTTTTACCTTTATATGTTTCCCAGACTATTTATGTTTTTCTATTTCAGTAGCTTGTTCTGATTATTTTAAAAGTGGAGGGAAGCTCTCTGCAGGTCTTCTTCACAGGACAGAGAAGCTGTGGCATTTTAGAGCATTGCCAGTTTCTAAAGTCTGCAGGTCATCATGGAAATTGACCTTAAGCATCATGAGGATCTGTTGCAGGTGTAAAAAGAAATTTAAATATTCTTGCCTCTTAAAGAAAATCTACAATTATTATACAGGAAGCTTTTTACTCTTTTTTTAAGTACTAAATTTTGTTTTCTCACCTTATTTAAAACCATATTTTCCGAGAGAAGATGGCGGCGTGGTAGGATGCAGCAGATTCTACTCTCCCACAACCAGGGAAAAAAAATCTGAGTCATTTTACGTAGGTACAGAGCAAAGAGCCAACATTATCACGCCATAAATGAAAATAGGAGATCGCAAATTGTAGCGGACATTGAAAAACCCGAAGAGAGAGCGTGGTTTGGTGAAAGTCTCGGAAAC